>VZRX01010487.1:0-87175 GCA_013398075.1 Notiomystis cincta
ACAAGATCATCCCACGACAATATGTTTGTGGAACACCTCATCTAAAAACATTTTCTTCTTAGGCCCCACTTGGCATGTCTCCTGATGAAGAAAGTACCTCCAGGAAAATGGCAGATAAATGCTGAGATGCAAATCTCCTCCAGAGCCCCATGCTTTGACTCTGACATCGGCAAATATGCTTTGTGTACGAGATCTCTGAGAGCTTGAATAAAACAAAGTGCTCTCACCCACACGTTATTTATTACCTCTCGTCAAACATAGAATGTAAAGATCTCTCCCTCTCATTCCGTATTCGTCAATAACCTCGCACAGAAAATATAAGAAGGCAACAGGAAGGAATGTGTCAGGAATGGGCAGAGGGTGCTCTGGAGTGATGGGGAGTGGTGGTGATTTGAAAAAGCAGGGAATGGTACACAAAACAGAAACTTGGAGATCATGTTTACTGAGGCTTTTTTTCTTCCTATAAATGAAAATCTGAGATGATTTTATACAAATTGTTATTCTGATAATTTATGTACATATCAGAATGACTTTTTGAACAAGACATCTCTCTCAGCACATTCATTCTCTCTCAAAAAAAGTTACATTAGAGTGAAAATAACATTAATTTTTATGCCTTCTGGCTGGTGCACATCAGCTCTGGGTGCACCTGTCAACAGAAGGCATCCATTCAGAAAGGCACATTGGCATGGTCACAATAAAGCAGTTTGAAGTAAGGGGACATAAAAGTGCAGGACACAAACAGTCCCTGCCCATCTTTCTACTACTTGTGGATACAATGAGGATTCCATGGGATTGAATTAGAGACTAGAGCAAAATTCAAAGTATAACTTAGCAGAGGTTTGTTCTGTCCCTTCATGGAATGATGGAGTCATGTCAGATGAAGAAAGCTTATTTTTATTTTTTATATAGTAGAGAAAAAAGTTGCTCTAAACTACTAAACAGTCCTCTGAAATCCTTGGGCATGTTAACAGGACTACAGCTACAGATTGTATCTTATTATAATAAATAATATTTGTAGTTGTTTTTTACCCTTCTTAAGGGATACTTAAACATGGGAATTGCTTTCTCTGAGGGTATAGTCCATCGTGCCAGGATTTTAAAGTTCTACCATGCTGCCAATTATTTTTTCAATGTCTAAATACAGAAGAAAGCTTATTCAAAGTTGTTCCAGAACATTTTTTTCTTTCCTTCTAGATCTAGCTGCAATTATTCTATTCCAGACTGCTCATTTATCCCAAAAATACATTGTCTGTAACTCTCACCAGAAGGTTGTCTGTCTAATTTTCTGCACTCCTCCCTCCTGCTCCCCCAACAAAAAAAAAAAAAAAAACCAACCAAAAAACCAAAAAACAAACAAACAAAAAAACCAACAAAAAACCCAACAAAATCCTAAACACTATTTCTATGAGTGTTTGTACAGCACACACCTACCAGGCCCAGACCCCTCTAGGGCTAATGATGCAAGATCCTTTTTCTCTGCTGATGTTTAATCTTCATGCAATAATTTTTTTCTGATTAACATTATCCATTTCACACCGTTTAGGAAATTTATTGTGTAAACTTTAAACTCTTCTTTTCTTTTTCTTCACTAAGTTCAGCAGTTCAACCCCATCTTGATGGAATATGTTTTCTTCCTTCATGTATGATATAGCTCTTATGATTTGTCCATGTCTAGGTTTTTGGTTTTTCCCCACAAATGCTGGGTACTTTACATACAATTCTGGAGCTATTGAGTATTCTCCTGTTATGTTTTTGGTTTTTTTCCTACTGAAATTGCATCCTTCAATTTTTAAAACATATGAACTTAGGAATAAAAATACTCACTTGAGGACCAAAGGTTTTCAAAGGGGACAAAGGCTTTTCTAAGCATGAACCTAACCCTATATCTTCAGTAATAATCTCATCTTCTTACAATCAGTAGATGTATGATGTAATAAAAATAAATAAATCAAAATGAATCTTCAGTTTTTATTCTAAGTTATATTTTCTCACTTTGATTGATTATCAGATTTGTGGCTTCAGTAATCACTCTGGGCAAGAGGCAAATGAGTTAGGTGATGTAGTGACCAAATTTTTCAGTGATTTTAGAATCACAATCATTTCAAGATCCATTTCAGACTGCCTGTATTCATAGCTAGCACAATAATAAGGTACAGATAAACATAGAGCTCTGAATAATTCAGGATGCACTTTCTAATGGTTTCTGTTTTCCTTTTTTAAAAAATTCTTTTCTGCAATACCACTGTATATTTTCTCCCTTTCCCATTATCTTTCTCTTGTATGATTAGTTTAATTCTTGTTGCTTTTCCTCACTACCTCAGATTATTAAAAAATGTGGTCATATTGTAATATATTTTTATGTTCAGTCTGGTTTTATATACTCAATAAAAATTTATCATGAAAAACAAGATATAGACATAGCAAATTTTTTGCACTTTCAAAAGCTCATGCTGTATAGGTGTTATCAAGCTTTTGACAATCCCTTCTGAACTATATTTTCCTAGTTCTAAGTTGAAGAATATTTAATTTAGTTCTGTATAATTCTTCTTTAATTTATTCTTTTTTTCTCACAGTTATGATGCTATACAGATACTTGAGATATTTCTGTGCTAAAAATAAATAATAAACTCAATTAATAAACCTTAGGAATAATAAACCTAAATAATAATACGTAAATGGTATATGACAATTCTAATGAAGAGCTAACAAATAGGTCACTGAAATAACAACAGGGAATCACAAGCTTAACTGGACTCTAAACAGGAGTGAGGAGAAAAAGGATAAAAATATCCTTCAGCAGAAAAAAAAGCTAACTTAAAATAATTGTTTAAGTAATGTGGAATCTCAGACATTCCTTGGAACTCTTACTATCATTTTACAGTTGTTTTTGGTCTATTAAAAAATGTAATCCCTTTTATATTAAAATTTGACAGTGTTACTCAAATTTACTTTTCATCCATATTCTTGTACTCTTCAGTCTCTTGGAGACATTTATTCCTGGAAGTACAGTCTGCTTTCTATTACATATCTTATAACACTTCTTTTAAATTCTGTCCTTGCAGATATTCAATCCGTTGCTCTAGCTCTCTTAGAAATTTATCAAGGCTTCAGTTCTGAGAAACTGAAACATCCAAACCAGAATTGATAGAATTGTATAGCAAGATATAACTGCTTTCAACACATATCACCACGACCTTTACCATAGCATTCTCAATTTATTATGCACTGGAAAAAAAAAAGCAAAGAAAGGAATGTTTCTTATCGAGTTCCTCAACTTTTCACTGATAATACTGAAGGAGTAAAATGCTATGGAAACGTATATTGTGAAAATCATGTGGGTTTTTTTTAATAGATTACAGTTTCACAGACAATAGCAACATTCTTCATTATTCTTAGGACCCTAGCCTACACTAGAACTACATGTGAAAAGACATACTCAAATATTTACTGTTACAGTGGTAAAAACAATCTCTAAACATCTAGTCTTTTATCTGAGTAAACACACAGCTTTACTAAATAATTAACCTTAAAGCACAAACAAATGAAGACAAGATTTTTGTTGTTTATTTCAGTCCTTTGCAAGACTTAAATTATTGCCAAAGAGACAGAAAGATTGTAATAGAAAGCTATGACTATTCCTATACGTTCCAGATACATCTTGTGTGGGATTCTCATATTATATTGATTCTCTTGTCTTTGATAATCATTGCTAATCTGTGCAATGAACAAGTAGAAAACTGACATGGATGAGCAGCCTGTACTTCTTTCAAGTAAATTTTATGGCAGCCTATAAATACTTGATATGCAGATCACAAGATTATATCTTATATTGATGCACTCAACAAGAATAATTGTACTGCAATCATGACTGTTTCCTAAGTAAAGAAGTTAGACTTATAAGGCTACCATCTCCCATACTCTGAAGACATGTTATAGCATAAAATATCTGCCTCTCATTTGTCCTTATCTTTTTTAGACATTCTGCTTTTAATGTCCACAGTATTAGAGCTAACTTATGCTGCTAAGCTTGCAACTGAGGGGAAAAAAAAGACTCAGTCATAACTGACAGATAGTTCAGAGATACAGATACAGATAGTTCAGAAAAGTTTTTGAGATGTCTGACCTGGTGTTCCATTTTACCACAGTTGCTTGTTGAAGCTCTTATTGCTCCACTTGGCCAGGAAAAGACCTATTACCCTGGCGTAGCCAAGGATTTTGCTGTGCTGGAAAGCAGCTTTACATTTATAGTAAAACTTATAGTATTATAAAAATAATATTTTTCCACCAAAACAAAAAAGCAGATAGATAAAATTATTTCAAATTATTTCTCTAATTCAAGAGAAAGAATATACTCCATCTCAGCTCTGAGACACTAGATGACACATTTAACCATTTCAAATCTATGCAGGGATTGAAGGCAGGCTCTCAAACTCAGTGTAACCATTGATGCCATTTTTCACACTGACTACAGACCTTTCATTCTGAATCAGAAAAAAAAATCACATTCATGAGAATATGCCAATTTTTATCCTGGAGGCTGACAGATCTAAAAGGTGTAAAGATATCTTCATTGTGCACTATTTCACAGGGTAGATGTGGCCTCAAAATTTATCTCAGCAAAGTACCTAAGCAAAGGTTTAACTTCATAACGAGCCTCACTAATGTGTATAGTGTACTTACTGTTAAAAAACTGCTTAAAAATTGACTAACCTTAATGAACTCATGAATCAGGCCTCTAAAATGAAGGAAGGGGTAATGGTACTCACAAAATAATTAGAAATGTGAAACAGCTTCAGTCTGAGTAATTTTTATTATTACTATGATTTTCTTTAGGTGAGAGAGTTCATAGACAAAATAAAAGTCTATAAATTATAACTATATTCACCAGGATATAGCTGAACAAAGGTATATTAAAGTACTATAAAGTAGTGTAAACAGCAATAGTATAGAAGCATTCTCTTAAACAGTTATGGCATAGCTAAAGACAATATATGAACACTTTGCTTAAGTATGTGATCTGTGTGACCACCAAAGACACAACAAATTCAAGTAATAAAAATTAATAAAAGCATGAGATAAGCAGAAGAAGAGATTACAAATAAGCAAGGCATTCTGCATATATTCTGTATTCAAATATATAAGAAAGATGCATTCAAAAATACTGCTCCATTCAAAAACTATAAAAGCAGCATCAGGAGCAGATAGAACTCCCACATAGACTCTTTGTGAGGAGCAAAACAATACAGAAACCTCAGGTATAAACTAGGAAAATCAGAGAAGAAAGAGGACAGGCTCCCTTCAATTCTGACATCTTTCAGCAATGAGCTCCCTAGATCAATCTTGGCCTCAGCATATGTCACCAAAGACTATAGATATCAATGATAATTAAACAGCTTTGGCTCCATAGTATTGTAAGAGCTTATTTATGATACAAGTGCTAAAACCAAAGTTTTTAAAATGCAGTAATAATGATCAATATTGTGAAAGAATTAGCCAACTGCATAACAGGTTAATGAATAATTTTAGACAAAAAGAATTATATTTGAAATTTCTTATCACAGTTGTGTCTAGATATTGCATGTCTCAACTCATACATATATGCATAAAAACTTATGCAGTTCTGCTAATTCTTAATGCCTCACCAAACAAGTATGTGCTATGTGCTAGTAGTACAATCTTCACTTCTGACTTACTCACCAAAACTCACAAATTCATAAAAATAGAAGGGGAGGGACAGACTGTGGAAGTTACAATAAATTTTATTATGATATGTTTGCAAGTGGTTGTTTCAAGTAATGAAGCATTACTAAAAATGATGATAAGAACAAAATACTTGGAAACAGAAAGACTAACACTATATAATTTAATAGTTTCTACTTTACGTTCCCATGAGAATTACCTTTGTTAGTAACTTGAAGCTCTTCCAGTTTCATTGCAAAATCAGATTTAATCACTACTGTTTAAATTGCTCTACTATAGCCATTAAATTTTGGTTTTGATTTTCTTCAGGTGTTCAACATCAAAGAAGAACGTACTTAACAATTATGGCTAGTTAGGTTGCTACTACTTATTTTACATATTACATTTTATAACAATTAAATGTTCCATACATTATGTTAAGACTTATCTAAAAGCTACATTTTTTCACCGTTTCATGTGCTACTGCCAGAATTGCTATTCACAGAGATTGATGAAAAAGTATTTCTATTTAACACAGCGCTAAATACACTGTCAAATCATTGTAAGTTTTAGCACAGAATGACATATCCTTTCTTTACTGAAATACCAAGTAAATCTTATACTAAGCTTTTTAACAAAGGTAGAAAATAAATGTAACTTGTCAGGATTTTACAGCAAAAAGGACATACCTTCTTATGAATGCTGCAGGTGCAATGGAACACATTACTCTTGACAGCTATTGATGACCGTCACTTACCTGGAGTTTACCACTCCCACAGTAAAGCCAACAGAGAAAACCCTTTGAGCCAACAGAGAAAACCCTTTGAGCATTCCTAACCTATTTAACTGTAACCTCAAATCATTTTGTGTTAGTCTTAACACGAGATGGCTCATGGCAACTTAGCTGTCTTTGTCTAAAATACGTCTGTTCTGTTCTACGCCTTCTACAACTTCTGCCACTGAACAATTGAGGTATATATAGTGTTATTGAACTGTTGTCTCCAAACTGATGGTGTGATTAAGTTCTCATTCTATTAGTAATTTCTAGCAGCTGCATTCTGATTCTAAATTCTTTCCAAAGTTCTCCTTGTTTTTCCTGGTCATTAATGGAAACAAGATAGATAATTGAAAATTTTTAAACTACAGCTTTTACTGCATCTGCAACAGAAAATAATATTAACAGGTTTTATTAGCACACAATCTGTATACCTTTTGAATGTAATTAAAGTGCTATCCTGCACCTCTGTATTTCATAAAGTTAGAAGCACTTAATTCTGTTCTCTGCTAGATATAGTCTTACTAAGATTGTGTTAAATACATCTTTTGCTGACTGACAAAATTTAAAAAAAAGAATTTTAGCTTTAAATTCAGAAGCTGTAAAATATGCTTTTCTGAGACAAAAATCAAGGAACGAAGTTTGCTAAAGGGTACATGTTCATAAAACCACTAATCTCTGTTTCAGATTCCCATGGCTGGAATTTATACATACAGAATGACTTTATAGTCATAGAGCAAATTAAGCAATTTTATGATGTGATTCATTTCATCCTAAACAGATGTCTGAAAGAAGTTAGACAAACTGCACCCTTAAAGTGCATCTTTATATCTAAAAAAAAGGATGTCTCAAGTGAGTAGAATGGTTGTAGACATCTATATTAAGTTTCTGTTTTTCTGGCATTATATTTGCAATTGGAAATCTGTCATAGGGACCAATATGAGTTTCTAAAAAAATTTATTTTTTCCTTTTTAAACTTCTGTGTAAAAATCTGCATTATGTTACAGACATTTTAAAAATCACCTATTTTAATTCTTGTAAATTTACAGAGTAAAATGGCCTATAGATTTTGTTGTACTGATTTAAAGTAATTTTCCTTTGGAGTCAAATTATTTTAGTTGTGTTTTTTTTTAAAGTATATATTTATTTTTTCTCTTATAAACAATAACTTCCAATGATGAAATAAAAACTCAAAGAACAAAAAGATTCATATATTTTTAGTTTATAATAAAAAATATTGTTCAATTGAAAATTTCCAAGCTTTTAACATAAACCTTTTTTAAAAATGATTAAGCATTTGTAATAGATTACAAATTCAATAATTTAAAAGTTAAGATGTACTAAATACATCATTGTGCATCCATTAAATGCTTAAATTCATTAAAAGTTGACAAGGTACACAGTGACAACAGTGACAGCAGCAGTGACTACAGTAAATTCTGGAGCAAAACACCTGAAGGACTTAGGCAATGTGTTCCTGGAGTCAGGGCAAGCTGAGAGAGAGCAGAAGGACCCAGCAGGGAGAGAGGCTGACATGGTGAGGACATTGCTAAAGCAACCATAAACAGGTCCAGGGCCTCAATACCTCAAGTGAATCCCATGAGGGCCCATAGACTTGTGAGGTTACCTGGGCTTTAGTAAAGCTTTTGATAATGGCAACCCATGGATTGGACAGGTGCACCCTTCACTGGGTTATAACAGTCTGGATGGCCAGGCCTGGAAGGTGGTGATGAATGGAGTCACGTCCAGCCCTGTCTAATATCTGTATTGAAAATCAGGATGAGAGCACCCTCAGTCAGTTTGCAGACAGACAAGTTCGGTGGGGCTGTTGATCTGCTCAAGGGTAGGAAGACTCTGCAGAGGGATCTGGACAGGTGGGGTTGATGGGCCCAGGCTAATTGTATGAGGCTCAACAAGGCAAAGCACCATGTCCTGCACCTGGGTTACAACATCCGCATGCAGCATTACGGGCTAGGGAGGAGCGGCTGGAAAGTAGCCTGGTGGAAAAGGACCTGGAGGTGTTTTTTAGCATCTAACTAGACATGATCCAGCAGTGTGCCTTGGTGGCCAAGAAGGCTAGTGACATCCTGGCCTGTATCAAAAATAGTGTGGCCAGCAGCATCAGGGCAGTGACTGCCCCCCTGTACCCAGCACTGGTGAGGCCACACCTTAAGTGCTGTTTCCAGTTCTGGTTCCCAAGGATGACACTGAAGTGCTGGAGTGTGTCTAGAGAAGGACAATGAAGCTGGAGAAGGGTCAAGAGAGTAAATCCTATCAGGAGCGGCTAGGGAAGATGGGGTCATTTAGCCTGGAGGAAAGGAGGCTCAGGGAAGACCTTAGTGCTCTCTACGATGTCCTGAAAGGAGGTTTTAGCAATGTGGGGATTGGCTTCTTCTCCCAGGCAAGCAGTGACTGGAAGTAGTCTTAAGACGACATAGTCTTAAGCTATACCAGGGGAGATTCAGGTTGAACATCAGGAAGAATTTCTCAGAGAAAATTTTGTAAAGCATTGGAAAGAACTCCCCATGAGATGGTGGGGTCAACATCCCTGGAAGTTTCCAAGATATGAGTATATGTGGCACTTACTGCTATGACCTTGTAAATATAGTGGTATTCAGTCAGATGCTGGACTTGATAATCTTGGTGGTCTTTTCCAACCTTAATGTTTTTGTGATTCTTGCAAATTTTCCAGAAAACAATGTTATAGTTTTGGGTCAAATTTGGAATATCGTGGTTTTACCTATTATTTTAAAACATTGTTATTTTTAAGAATTTGTGGAACCTGTGCCAATGAAACAGAGCTATGTTTTCTGAGGTGGCATACTACAAAGCAGAATTATCATTTACTAGCTAATAAGTAACTACAGTGTTCTCTATTGTACAAACTGAATTATGTTTTTTAAAGTAAAATAGTATTTTCAGCAGCAGCCTTTCGAATCCAGTGTCATTCCAGGTTTGTGTTTTTAGCATTTTATGAACAGCTTGCATTTATTTGCATACTGGAGGAAGGATTTCAGAATGCACCCTAGAGCTTTATTAAATTTGCCAACTGGAATATTATTCCAGAGCTCTTTTATTAAAGAGCACATATTGCAGTATTTTAGGTAAGAGCTGAAGCAACAGAAGAAGTCTTCAATGTTTATTAAAAAAGCAAAGAGACTCAGCATTCAAAATTAATGTAGGATGTTATTTTGTGGCTGAGATTATTTCCTGAAAACCTTTTGGAAACTTGGTGTCTAGGTTTGTTTTGTTGTGATTTTTTTGTTGCATTTTGTTTGTTTATTTGGTTTGCTTTTTTAGTTGGTTGGTTGTTTTGGGAGTTTTGATTTGGTTTTTTTGTCTCCTTTCTCATGTTTTAATAACAGATGTTAACAGTCTATATTCTGTTCACTTCTTGCAGGCACATCAGTTGTGTATGACTGAAATGTATTTTTATGTTTGTATTATTAAAACGGCTTTCACACTTTTTTGAGCATATCCTCTTATTTTGTTGAAATTCTGGTAAAGGTTGAGAAAATTTTTTCACAAGTGCATTGATCAAGTGTTAGCCTTATGGTCAGTCTTACAAAGGACTAAGTATTTGCTCTTTAAGGAAGACAGGAAATCCTACTGCCTATCCTTCTCCACAAGAAACTCAAGTTCCACATTGCCTGAACATTGCTTTTTATCTATCCTAAACTTTCAATATACTTACAAGGGGGAACTGACTCTTCAAGAATTCAAAAAAATAAAAGAAAATTACTCATTCTCAAAGGTCCTCTCTGAACTATTAAGCGTCCCAAAGCAGACTTCCCTTGCTCTCCATGAAGTAGGTAATGTCTCTTCTTTTTAAGACTTATGACTGGAATTCAAAATGCCCCAGGTAAATATTAATTTGATAGGTCTCCTTAGAGGTATGAGACCTAGAAACTAAAAGTCTTTTATTCCCATTCAAATTTATATTGCTAATTCTCTTCACAATAATTAGTTTTGCTTACTTGCAAAATGCAGTAAAGTGATATGAAGGGTACAGATGCTCAACAATATTAGGTATCTTAGGCAACTTATTATACTATGTATACTTAAGTTCTAAAGATGGAATCCTTTTTCCTAAATGATCACATTATCTTTTCACAAAAAAAGACCCAACAAAAACTCACCCCACAAAACTTAAACGAAAACTAATTTGACTATCAATATAGTGGATCCAAGAGGGACCAAAACTATTTAGATATTGTTTGATGTTCTAATTTAAGCTTATAAAACACCTGAATTACAAAGTAATAAAGATACATTTCTATTTCCAGAAAGAATGATGTAAATGGCATCGTCTAAAGCTACTTAAATTCTAATTCTCTTCCATTGCTTATGTACATATACGTACATATATATATATGTGTATATATATATATATGTATATATATATATTTATGATGTATTTCCTTATTCTTCTCTCAAACTGAAATCAAGAATCTGCTCACACCTAGCAAGAAATTATGGATGGTGTTAGTGTTACTCCTTGAGAAACTTAGTGCCCAAAATTCTGCATTAAAATCAGATGGTTTTGTTATTGGTACTGTAAATTGGATATCATATTCAGCTTCAGGAAATAATTCCATTTTTATTCTCCATAGAAACATTTGACCTGTGGTCCACTTTGATTATTTTGGATTTATAAAAATAGTTGCTAGTAGCAAGAAGAGTGACAGAACTTGAGATGTTACTTTTAGCTCATTTCTACAAAAAGTTTTTACATATAGTCAGACTCACTGTCACTTCCAATCTATTCTTATATTCATCTTCCATCTGTCATTTCCATGCTTGTTGAGCATCACTGCCACACAACACTTTGCTCACAGCCACTAAGGGCCAAATATCCACACAGAAAAAGATTCTTATTGACTTTGGTGACAGCCATACTCATGTAAGGAATAAAGTTTAGTTCACTGTCTCTTATATTCAACAGCGCCATCAAGGAAAGTTTAGCTTGTTTTGTTGGTGTGGGTTTTTTTTAATATACACACAGAAATACAGTACAATCAAGACAAAGCAGTGTATTTCTTCTTTTGCTTGTGCTTACTCCAAAACTAACCACATACTCTCCTAAAATTCTTTTTTTCTCACCTGTCAAAAATGTCACAAATATAAACTGTTTCTAATATGAAATATTATGTTTGAAACATTATGTATATACATAAAGTACTGAGTATTTGTGTCTTCATAAAAATTAAGAGTAGTTTTCAGAAATTCCTATCATCGTACTTTTAAAAATGGTACTGTATTTGGAGCCATGTAAATTAAGTCACACACACCTAAAGAGTCAGTGGTCAGGTTGTCAGTATGGGTAGAAAATGTTTCAAACACAAAATTAAATCAGAATAGAACATATATTATTCAAAAAGGAAAAATCACTGCAAACAGAAAACTAATTTCTTAAATCAAATTCACTGGTATGATTTATCATAATTTTGTGTGCTTCGGAATAGTCTTATCCTCTTCTTTATGAAACTAGGTAAAATAAAAAGAAAGAACTGTGAAAAGCATGTGTAATATACTGCTGTGGGTTAGATTTTTCAAATTAATTTCTTCCCATTTGTTGCATTCTGGACAAGTGGAGAGGGAGTGGTTTTCAAGCTGATTGAGGAACAAAAGGGCTCTCACACATCTCTGTAATGGTTCATCCCAGGGGAACAAGAGTTTGAGAGTCTTGTCTGGGGATGGGCTCTACAAGCTCTACCTCCTCCCCCCAGCAGTGCAGGAAGACAGGGAATGGGGGATTACGGTCATTTCATCACAAGTTGTTTCTGCCACTGCTCAGGGAGAGGAGTCCATTCCCTGCTCCAGCATGAGCCCCTCGCATGGGAGACAGTTCTCCATGAACTTCTCTAGCATGAGACCATTCCACAGGCAACAGTTCCCCACAGACTATTGCAGCATGGGTCACTCTCCCATGGATGTAGTCCTTCAGGCACAGCCTGCTCCAGTGTGAGTCCCCTATGGGGTCAAAAATCCCATCAGGAAAACTGCTCCAGCATAGGTCTCCTCCATAGGCTGCAAGTGGATTTTTGCAGTACTCCAGGGGCTGCAGGGGCACATCTTTCTCACCATGGCCTTCAACATGGGCTACAGGGGAATCTCTGCTCCAGTGCCTGGAGCACCTCCTCCTCCTCCTTCTGCACTGACCTTGGTGTCTGGAGAGCTGTTCCTCTCACATGTTCTCACTCTACTCTTCTCTGGCCATTACATCTGCCCAATGACTATTTTTTCCTTCTTAAGTATGTTCTCACAGAGGTGTTAACAGCCCTCGTGATTGGCTTGGCCTCGGCCAGCAGCAGGTCCATCCTGGAGCCGACTGGTTTTGGCTCTGCTGGACATGGGAGAAGGCTCTAGCAGCTTCTCTCAGAAGGACCCCCTTTAGCCTCCCTATTCCCCCTGCAAAACCTGGTTGTGCAACCCTGGTTGCATAGTATAGGTACTATAAAAGTGTTCTTTATTATTTATATTCCAGTAGTATAAGGAAGTGAAGATGAGGATTCTCTCACTTTGAGAAATTCTTCACATTCCAAAAATGAATTGTCATGTATTTTAGAGGGAAAAGGAAGTGTAATGAAGACTTTCTCTTGTGAACTTCTGACAGTAGATGACAGCAGATAGTCTTTAAAATATTCACTCTTTGCCAGAACTAGAATAAGGGAAGAAATTATGGAGTCCTAATTATCTATTGAACAGCCCAATTAGTCTGCTGGATCTGTTGTATACTGAAGAGAACCAAAGAGCAGATTCAGTACTATTATCAACTATAAATGTGGAGAATAAAAGAAACAAACAACAAAACAAACAATTCCCTGAAAAAAATGTTAGTAGCTGAAGATTAAATTTTGAATTCAATACTTACATTTTTTAAAAAATAGAAATTAATGAATAAGTTTTATACTATATCGTAAATTTGCAGTGTAAAATATTGACAGGCATTTTCCTTATTATTTGGGATCCTATTTCTCCCACATTTTCAAACTTCATAAATTAAGGTGTGAGAACATTTTAAGCAGTTCAAAGAAATCCCATAAAACTCCACAAAGCTTTGAATACTCAAACTAATTATTTAAAGGCTAATTGTCTTCAATCAGTAGGGCCACATCTGTGTAAAACTGCATGCTTAGGTCTTGTATACCTTTACTGTTGAAAGTCATATACATCTGTTGATCTCAGTAAAGCTTAATTATATTTTTTCCTTCTTTAGGAATCCTTTCTATTCATCCCTGTTGATAAAGATGTTCTAAATATCTTATTCCTAGCTTTTCTCTTAAGCTCTCATTGATTTAAATGCAGGCCTTCTTTTTCATTATGCTTAGATAATAGTGGTTGTCCCAATTGTTCACTGTAGCTTGAAAGAGATGTGACTTTCATGAAGTGTTTTAAGATTTAGAATGAAGTAAAGCACCATGTATGGGAGCCTATCTTTCTACATGGACTTTGTACAAAACCTTACGCATAGGAGTTCTTACATTTGTACATTATTTATGTGCTCACATTTAGATAGGATGAATATGGATCCCTGAATTCATTTTCATTATCTTGCCTGTCTTGCACCACTTCATTATGTCAATCGTTTGGCTGGAAGCCAAGATAAATGATATTTCTTCAGAGTGGTTTGGTATTTTTAAAATTTATTTTTAATTTCTAATTTTTTCCAGATTTGATTCTTACCTGATTTTCTTTTTCCTATTTCATCTAATACAGCATTAAAATCTTTACTCAGTATGAAAGATGGTGCTTCTCATTTTTAAAGCATCTGTTTTCTGGACTTGTCAACTTTTAGACTTTATTTTCTTGAAATAAATGTTTATAACTGGAAAAACTCCACTTTTCTTTTTTGTTCATTTCTTTTGTTTGCTTTTGTTTAGTTGTTTGTTTTTGGTATTTTTAAAATCAAAATCAAGCTATTTAATAAATATAATTAGCACTTAAATAGTTTTGAAGGAGAGACACAATAGTCTCTTACCTTGTTAAAATTGCTGATGTTGCTTAAGTTGAATAAATTCTTGAGTATAACCAAAAAGCACCACACCAAAAGCAAAGCTACGTTATCTTAGTGTGGGGAACTTAACTTGGCTGGATGACAGGTGCCCACCAAAGCTGCTGTATTACTCCCCTTCTCAGCCGAGTAGAGAAAAAAATATAATGAAAGGTTTGTTGGTCAAGATAAGGAGAGAGACAGCACTCAGCAGTTGTGGTCACAGGCAAAACAGACCCAACTAGGGAAATAAATTGAATTTTTTGCCAAGAATATCAGACAGAGTAGGATAATTAGAAATAAATAAACAAACAAACCAACATAAAGCACCTTTCCCCCACCCCTCTCCTCTTTCTGGGCCTAATGCTACTCCTGATTTTCTCTGCCTCCTCCCGCCACAGAGCAGTGGGAGAGGGAATGGGAGTTGCAGTCAGTTCATCACACATTGTCTCTGCTGCTCCTTCCTCTTCAGGGATAGAATCAAGGATAACAGTAAGAACTAATTTCTTATTCTATACATTTCTGTTAAGGTGTATCAAAGTAAATAGTAAAGCAGAATTATCTGAAGAAAAACTATTTTCCTTGCTCTAAATGTTCTGAATTATAACATTTAGAGTGTTTGGGTTGTTTGTTCGTTTGTTTGTTTGTTTTTTTAAGTAAATATCTTTCACTGTGAAATTTGCTTTATTGTTCTTTAAAGTTTCATTATCGGGAAAAAAACTATGATAGGGAAATTTCTCTTCCCTAAAACCCATCTAAAATACACAACTTTCCCATTTTGTTTCCACATTAAGTTTGGCTAGATTTTTCCATATTTCTCTCTATAGTACTGTCTCCTCTATGCCTTGAGGTTATCACTGTAAACTTCTTCAATCCAATTCTCAGTCAGTTTACTATTTGGAAAGATCTAGGCTGTCATTCATGGAATTGAGGCTTTATGTCACAAAGGAAATAAAACTGTTTGATGGCACCTGTTCTATCTATTTTATATCTGAAATAAACTCTAGCTCAGTCCTGAAGCATTTCAAAAACATCTGAAAGTTACTTTTGCATGAGCCCTGACTTGTGCTTGGGCTGTATTAATCGTTGTGTAGGAAAGGTTTATATTTATTTGCAGATTAGGCCAAATCCTCAAAGGCATAAAGCAAAAGGAAAATGCAATTGTCTAACACTTTTCTATGGAAAAATAAAGACTCTTTCATATCTAGTTGGAATAGAGTTCTTTGAAAAATTACATGAACACAAGAACACCTAGCAAAAATTAAGTATCTAACCATTAATCCTTTTGCCAACAGAAGCTGTTTAATTTTGCTGTAGCTCCTACCACTACATATTTTTCTTCTTTTATCATCATGTGTCTATTATATAAATATAAACATTCTTACATTTCAAACAAAATACCAATACTAGCAGTTTTCACTGGTAGAAGTGTAACAATCTGATAATGAAATATGAGCCATGACATATAGAATATGTTAATACATCTTCTAGGTTGGTTTTGCTTCACCCCCTCTCCCTTCACCCCATCTGTCTTAAATACACTTAGGCAAACTACTGTTCTATGTAGGCTTGCATAGAATGACAGAGGGTTGGAATGCCACCTAGTTAACCTTCCAGATCTAAGGCAATATTAGCTCTAGCTATGAACTTAACCATAAGTGTTTACTTAACCTTTGTTTAAAGGTGTCCACAGTCTACCCATATCAAACTATTCCAGTGTTTCATTATTGTTACCATCAAAATGCTTGTCTTAAACTTTAACCTGAACCTGCTTTGCTCTGTTTGAAACCCACTTAAATATGGACATAAAGAACGTTTTATTCCCTTCCCCATAGTAATAGTCTTTGATAAACTGGGACAGCACCAACATTTCTGTACTCAGTGTTAAGTTTTAGGAATGAAATAAGTTCCTCTCTAAACCCACTCTCACACATTTCCTTTCTATACAACTGCTAATCTACATTAGTCTCATTTTGTTCCATGAACTGAGCTGTTTTGGGGTGTACAGGATGCATATCTGAATGCAGTTCCTCTGTATAGACCCCAGCAACATAGGGTAGAGAAGAAAATTCCCTTTCCATACCTTGTAGACAATTTTATTATTTTTTAAAAAATTATCTGTCAATACATTGATTGTCTTTCTATGGAGGTAAATAAAAGTTGGGCTTAAGTGTAGCTTGATTATTTCCTCATATTAATTTCTGTGAAATTGCTACTTATCCTTATCCTACATTTATGCAATGATTCTCAAGTGTAAAATGAGTAATTTTCTTAGCTCTAAAAATCTTGTAACAGTCATCATTCTGAAATATCAAGCATTAAAGATATGTGAAATGTAGAACTACGATTCCAGAATTAAGCTGATATACAAACAGTAATTATTTATACCATAATTTAAAGCAATCTGGAATTCACATGATAAATTTCTCTATTTAGACATACAGAGTTTTGTTTTTTTTATGATAAGACCAATTTATCTTTCTGATATTCAGTGGAGCTCACTGCCCCGTTATTTCATACTCAAACAAACAAAAAAAAAAGAGAAAAATCCTTATAGATAAGTTTGTCTCCTTCAGGAATATTAGAAGAGATTTCCACTGTCTCAGACCCAAATCTCTGCCAAGAATGCATATATAGGAAGTGGGGTTTCAGTCTTTCTTCAATAAAGATTTTAATAAATAGCTTAACTTAGTATTTTGTATTTTAGTGTGATGAGATTTTTAAATCACTTGCTAGCTTTTAAAAACAAGTGTTTATTATCCCTCCTGAAAACTTAGTGCTAATAGCATAAACTTCTTGGATTTTTTAAGATCAAAACTTATTGCCACTGTAAATCAACAGCACTGTATGTACAACAAAGAGGTTTTTTCAAGGCTGTTTCTTACTAGAGTTACTGCCTTAACAACAAGAGTTGGAAGATAAAAATAAACACATAAACCTAGGTGGATCTGACCTTTTGGCATTAACACAGAGCCACAGAATGCTTTGGATTGGAAGGGACCTTAAATATTATCTAGTTCTGACCTCTTGTCCATGAGCAAGGACACTCTTCTCTAGAGCAGGTTTCTCAGAGCCCCATCCAAGCTTGTCTTAAACATTTCCAGAGATGGGACACCCACAGCTTCTCTGGGCAACCTGTTCCTCTGCCTCACCAGTTCTATAATAGAGAATTTCTTCCTAATATCTAATCTAAACCTAGTCTCTTTCAGTCTGAAGGTATTTCCCTTTGTTCTATCACTAAATGCTCTTATAAGTCATCTCTTTTCTTTCTTGTAGGCTCCCTCAGGACTGCAAACCCCACCAGTGAATGATCACTGCAGTCCAGGTTGCTTCCAATCTTGATGTCCCCAGCTGGTTCTCTTACACTGGTGATCATAAGATCCTGTATCACATTCCTTCTGGCAGGGCTGTCTATTACCTGGGTCAGGAAGTTGTCTTCTGTTTTTTCCAGAAGTATTCCAGGTTGCCTACAGCTCCTTGTGCAACTTTCCCAGCAGATGTTAGGGTGGTTAAAGCCCCTGGGAGGACAAGAGCCTGTGAGCATGATGCCTCCTATGGCTGCAGCAAGAATGCTTCACCAGTAGAAAATAGTAACTAAACAATCAGAACAAGGAAAGAAGATTTCTTTGTGCAATAATCAGAACTGTTATGTTTAATTCTGCTTACTTGGCTACCAAGTAAAGCATGTCACAAATCACAGGCACTGCACGTTAATCAAGGGAATAGTTCTGTTTATTGAAAGCACTTGCACTTATTCTGTGCAATAATCAAGTAAAACAAGGCCAGATTTAATAATTTTTACCAAAGAAATTTTAGAATTGGTATCTAACAAGTGACCTTGATGATTAAAGTATGTGGATGGAAACTGGACTTGCAAGAGGGACTCACAGTATCAATTCAGTCTTGATTTCGTCCTCCTCTAATGTGTTTCAGTTCTGACTGAAATTAGGAGAGGTCTATTTTGAAAATGGAAATATTTAATGTATGGGGCTATAAAATTTCACTTAGTATTATTTGTGCTGCATGTATTTTCCTATTAACATTCACTTTCTAACTTTCTTTTCTGAGATTTGAGATCTGTGTTCTGACAAATATGAGTTATGCTGAGAACCCAGTTATATTGAATACCTTGATAAAAAGCATTAGTGATTTATTTTGTATTGTGCTGCAGTGTGTTCTTTATGAATAAATATCCAATCCTAGATATCAGTTTAATACTAGTTACTATAGGTTGAAGGTATTTTAAACTTTATATATACTTTTATAAATATTTTTACTAAAAAATGCAAATATTCATCACTTATTGTGTAGAAACAATGAATTTCTTTGTGCTGTTGTTCTGTGTTTTAAGTGAGGTTACGTTATTGATTAAATTTAATTAGAATATCAATACACTTCAGCATTAAAAGACAAATAGTCATCTACCATGTTTTACATTTTTTTTAGATTTTGGGTTGCAATCCACTGATGTAAAGTTTAAGAAAATTTTTGTAAGACTCCCCTAATAGGATTGAAAATGAATGCACTGGTGGTAGTATTTAAGGCTTTATGGCCAGCAGGCATATTGGTCAAGAACAGGCTGCATTAATTCAATTCTCTGTTTAGCTCTTTGCTACTTTTAAAGAGTACATCAGTAGGGGTTGTTTTCCTTAACCATCATGACAGCTGAATTGTATTCTGACCTTGTAAATGCTGTTAATGTCCTGAGAATGTTGCACAATATTCACACGTCTCAGGAAATAATACCATTGAATCTGATGTACAGTATAAATTCATGCAGAATTTCTAGGACACTTGTATTAGTGAATGAAAAGATGTCTAAAATTAAGATTCATGGGAAAAAAAGCACAACTCCTAAAACTAACAGAGGAATCTATTTTAAGTGGCAGGTACAGTCGCAGTACTTACAGATGGTGAGAATGTAAATGCTTTACTCACAAAACAATGAAATAAAATCTAACTTACCATGTTTCTCATGTACATACAACACAATTATCTTCAAATTCCCTAGGGATTCATGATGTAAATTTACTGTGTAGAAGAAAAGAGGTAGTTTTTTTTTTTCTTTTTTTCTCTTTTCCAAATGAAATTCATTGATAAATTATATTTTAAATTGTATTTTAAAAGGAAGGTTTATGCTTAAGTGCCTGTTTTGTTTTTTTTCCTGGAAAATACTTGTTTTATATTGATCACAAAGGTTTAGATCCAGATTATCAACTGATTTAAACAGATTACTAAACTGAAATCAACAAAGGCAATGTACAGCTAAGATAGCTGTGCTAGTGACAGAAAAGACCACGAGAACAAAAGAGACTGGTGTAAAACAGCTGCTGCATAAGAATGTCAATGGAGGAGACATAATGGCCCATTTATAGTGCTATCAAGATTAAATGATGGAGTGACAGCTTCAAGAGGTGAAGTACATATGAAAGATTATTTTAAGAAAAGCTTTAAGTGATAACTGTTCAACACTTGTGAATGCTGTAATGTATCAAAAGCTGGCATTCAGGAAAATATGAGTAGAAGGGCACTCATGGAAGCTAGAACACTGCACTGTTAGTGAGATAAAGAGCTTTAGAAGACAAAGTAAAATGGGATTGAGAGAACGGGAATGTCTTTAATTTCTGGGTAGGCTGTTGTTTCCCCCTTTCTAGTCATATTCTAATCATCTTGGGTAAAAGATTATGCATTTGCAAAGTGTCCTGCTCAATATCATTTCAGTCTTGTCAGCGTGCTATTTTATTTCCGCTAATTGTACTATTTATTACAGCTCAGTTGGTTCACAGCTGACATAAAAAATATCCTCCAGTGATTGGCCTACTGAACAGTGCACCATGCTTCCTTTATTGACTATATCAGACATTAATAGAGAAACACTATTACTGAGATGTGTTGACATCATTGATTAGGATTTTGAATATACTGGAAAGTAAACAGAAACATTAATTTTAATTTTCAACTCCATTAGGAATTTGAGAGTAAAACAAAACTGATGCCTGCAGAATACAAGCATAGATTTCTTAATGGAGCAGCAAACATTTACTTTGTGGTTTCTAAAGGAAATTTCCAGAATAAATAGTAAAAACAAATTTTAAAAAATAAGATCATTTTCCAACAAACTATGAAATTCAAAGACACTTGTTTTTGATTGGGAATGCAATATGAGAAAGAAGAGAAGAAAAAGGGCCATTCTTTAATCATTCATTGTAATGTATCACTGGTTGTTAACAGGTATTCTTATGTCACATTCTGGTGACTTTTATACACAGAAATAATGTTGATAAGGCAAACTTATCTGTGTCCAAAGCCCTGGATCTGTTGAAAGTAGTGAGAGTTTTGCTATTTAATGAAAATAGAACATATTTCAACATCTTATGGTATTTACCTCTCCTGGCTGCATGCCAGCTGTAAATGTTCAGGTCCAGCTCCTTGGCTAATGTAAATCTCAACATAACAGAGCTGAGATGAGTCAAGTCAAAAAAGCAGAAGCAAATGCAGAAAATGCAATAAAAATAAAGTAGTAGATGTGAACATATTCTTCTGTGCCTAGTGTAGCAGGCCTTTTTTAGAATTGAAAATTTAAGTTTTATAAGTTTTTGTAATTTCTCAGCAGGGCTTACACAGAGCCAAGGCCTTTTCTTCTTTCCATACTGCCATGCTGGCAAGGATGTTGGGGGTGCATGGGAAGCTGGGAGGAAACACAGCCAGGACAGCTGACCCCAGTGACCAAAGAGGTATTCCATACCATATGACATCATACTTGGTATATACAGGGAGGGGGAAGAAGGGAAAGGGAGGGATGTTTGGAGTGATGACATTTTTCTGCTCAAGTAACCGATATAATGTGATGGAGCCCTGCTCTGCTTGGGATCGTTGAATACCTGCCTGCCTGTGGGAAAGAGCAAATTAATTCTTTATTTTGCTTTGCTTTTGTGCTCAGCTTTTCCATTCTCTACCAAATTCCCTCTATCTCAACCCACAAGTTTTCCAGTTATTACCCTTCCACTCCTCTCCCCAGTCCCCCTGGTGAGGGAGAGAGTGAGCAGCTGTGTTGGGTTTGGCTGCTGGCTTGGATTCAACTGTGACAACCCTTCACTCAGATAAAACTTAGTGACTTACTTATTAGGAGTCAGAAGAATTTGATGTTTCATAAAAGTTTTGGTGAATTAGAAAAGGAAAAGCAAAATTTTGAAATTCCAGTTACTTCCCTGGACCATAGAGCTCTGTGGTGTACACATGCTGTCACTGAACCTAATGCTTATGCCAAAGTTTATGACACTTCCTTAAAAAACAGTTTAGTCTTAGTGCTACAACATACCCAAGATGTAATACAAAACATATTTTTTACAGCACAAGAAAGCCCTAATGGACTAATGACTGCCTATTACATAAAAAAAATTGATTATCCCCTTTTAATAGCTAAGAGTATGGAAACAATTGAGGTAGTATGGAAGAGCTGAATTAAAATTATGGCACTTCAGATACTTTGTGAATCTTTTGCACTTCACAAGCATAGAAAAAATGTAGTGATTCACAGTTATTTTCAGAGAGTGATTATAACTCTGGAACAGCACTTTCCTATACAGGATTATGCTCACTGTCTTTTTTTGGTATAAAAGCTCTCTCTGGATACCTTTCTGGTACTGTAGCAGGAATATAATTATTAAAAATAATTAGTGTAACAAACTATGAACTTTTAACTCTTGATGCTCAAATTATCTGAAAGTTGAGGATGATGAAAATTTCTGAATTCACTTTAAAGTAAATATGTAATTTTCATTCTATAATTATTCCCTTAATAAATATAGTACATTGAATTGTTATGACAATTTTAAATATTAAAGATTGACAAAAAGACAATTGCACCACACACTCCTTTATGGCTTCTTTTTTATCACCTTTCATCAAGAGAAATTTGTATTAATTTCCAAGGGATTTTTCAGTTTTAAGAAAAATATGTTCCAGTTACAGCAAAGCATTAAAATCCATAATTATTTATAATAATTCACATGCAATTCATAAAACAACCATTTTTGGGGGAAAAAAGGACTGTATTTTTCCAAAAGTTATGAAAATTACATTTTTTCTCCTGCAAATGGATCAGATGACTACTTGTCAGTTATGAGATGTGGAATAGTTACTGGAGTGATAACCTTTAAAAATTGAATAGAGTAGTTCGAAAAGCATTCTGTGTGCTTTAAAACCTATCTTGATCAGTTAATATCCAGTTAAGAAAAGAAAAATATCTAGGAATATTTTACACAGATTAACACAAGTAGGATATCAGCTACTCTATCCATATTCAGGCATTAAGGAAAGGTTGTTCATGAGACAGATGGTGGTCAGTCACTGGAACAGGCTCCCCAGGAATGTGGTTATGGCAATAAGCCTGTCAGAGTTCAAGGAGTATCTGGACAACAGTCTTAGTCATATGGTTTAGTTGTAGGTGTCCTGTGAGGAACAGGCAGTTAATTTGATGATCTTTATGGATCCCTTCCAGTTTGAGACAGTCTGTGTTTCTAGGATTGTATGATTTCCAAAATAAGGAAAAAATGAACAGTATTTTTCCTTTCTCTTTAAGAAAAATCAGTAAGAATGGCTTTTTTTCCTCCATTGCCTTTCAATATTTAAATATTATTACTATTTCCCCTAAACTAGCAGTGGCTCTTGGTTAAATTGCTCCTGTTAAAATTACCTTATTTGTGCAGTCACTAGGATGACAAATGATCTAAAGGCCTATATTCTGTGTTTGTAGTAAATTTAGTAATAGGGTTTTCTTAAGATTTCAGGATAGTTTTGGGGGCGTAGGTTTGGGTGGTGTGTTTTTTCTATTGTTTTTCTTTTTGGTACACAGATGATATGGTTTGTTGACAGTTTAAATCTCTAGGGGAAAACTCTTTCAGCACCTACATATTTTCCAGTACATGATCATGATCAACAACTAGCACTTTGCCTGTGCATAATAATAGTACTTTATTACAGAGTCTATTAGCTCTGTAAAGGGAAAAAGAAAGAAAAATAATTTCTTTAAATAAGTAATTAAATGTATAATATTAATTAAAAAAGATATAATAGATAGGAAAAAGGACTACAGTAATCCCTCCAGGAAGTCTTTTTTCTCTAAGATGGCAGTAGAAATTAAGTGTTTCCATTTCATAGAGTATATTTAGAAAACCAAAGCATTTTTCAGTAAATGTTATCTTATAGGTCATGTACTGCCACAGTTGATTTAAAAGTAGGTGAAGATTAAACTATTTTTACTTATCAAAGAGCTTGTATATTTCTTATGACTTAATTCCCATTTCATGTAAACTAAATTAGTCATAAGGAAAGTCAAATCCATTACTGTGTTAGTCTATGTGATGTGTTGGCAGGTGCTCATGGGAATCATTTTTTAAAACATCAGCAAAATAGGTTAGAGTAATTTCCCACCTTCTTTTGAAACTCTTGTAGGTTCTCTCTCATAATAATTATCATTGTTCCTTTTTGTTATTCAAAGTCCATGAAGCTAGGCTACACCACTTGTCATAGGCAAGAATCATCCTCTTGATACTGGATAGTAATTGGGAGTTGATATAGTCCGTATGATCCTTGACTAGGACAATTTCTATCCTTCTGTCAGAAAAACAGCCAATAGAACAGTGTAGAAGAAGGGTTATAAAATTAAATTGACAGACTAGGAAAAAAGCTTTGTATTAGGTTTTTGGCTGGCTATCCGAAAAACATGGTTGAATTTCATGAAGATAAGTGGAAACAGTATTTTAGATGATCAAGATGAGAAGTGATTCACAAGGTTACTAGTGAGATGGACCCATAGAAAAGTTGTCATTGGGCCATTATTCAAAAGAATCCACCTAACTTTTAACAGGTTGGATGTTAGAGACTAGGGAAGAGCCCAAACATGAACTAATACCCTGTTAGAGATTTATGATAATGCTGTGCTAAAGGACCATTTTAAAAAGCAGTAAGATTTTAGGGTAAAACCTGGCTAAAGAAAATAATCCACAACATAAAAAGTTAGCAGAATAAACAAAGTTATATTAAAGTGATTTTAAAATTAGATACATGGAAGATAGTATGTATAAGAAAAACCTTATCTGATTTCTTTACTTACTGTTATATTAATTTCTTCATCGTTTCTGTAGAGTCTTTTTAGTCCTCTGTTTTTGATGGTTTTGTGGGGTTCTTTTTCTTTCTTTCTTTTTTTTTTCTTTTTTTTTTTCTTTTTCAGTATGGATTTGTTTAAAGGGGTTTAGGATGCAAATGTCACCTAAATGAAGTGTCTTTTACCCTCTTATTTCAACTCCACGTGATGTCCATACATGTTATAACACCAGGATAGAATGCTGGAAAAATAATTTCAGTGACAAATATGATCTACAATCCATATCAAAGAGATTTGTAGGAGGGACATGTCAAACTGTTCTTGCAAACAAAAGGGAGACTGGGCAAAACTGTAGCCTTACATTGTGTCACAGCATATTTTTCACTAAAAATGAAAATAAATTAAAGAATGTGAGTCAAAAGTTATGGAAAGTTAACAAGAAGAATAATTGAGTGAATTAGTGTGCAAACCAAGAAATTTTGAGATATATTTATTGTACTGAGGGCATTCTGTCTCTAGCATTCAAAGGATTAAACTGTAAATGCCTCAGATCTAAAATCAAACAATACAGAGACTTGACATGGCATGACAATCATAAATATTTTATTCCTTGTCAGAATTTCTATGAATGCATATAGGGTTTTCTGTATATTTTTGTGCTGAAGTTAAGTATGTACTATTTACTTTTGTAATGGGATAATTAAAAAAAATATTTAACCTGCATTTTCTATGGGTTGCTGCAGACGATATTCATCCAAAATGCATTTTAACTGGATGGAAAATAATTAAATAATTTAAAAGTTTGGTTAGTTAATTTGATACAGGTGGGAAGAGATTACACAATCAGTCTCATCTGGCTGTCGGAAAGGAATTAAGAATGGAGGTGAGAAACAGACTGAAAAACAAATTTGGTTTCCCTGAAGATATTGCAACAGTGGTATGACCAGATGTCCTAATTTCAGATGGGATTGAGTTAATTCTCTTCCTGTAATTGGTACAGGGAACTGCTGTGGTTTATATTTTGGATAAGAAGATGTTGATAACACACTGATGTTTCAGCTGTTGCTGAGCAGGACTTGCACTAAGTCAAAGACTGTTCAGCTTTTCACACTGAGGAGACTGGAGGTACACAAGAAGTTGGGAGAAGAGACAGGCAGGGCAGTAGACCCAAACTGGCCAAAAGGATGCTCCAAATCATATGATATCATGCTCAGCATATAAACTAGGGCAAAAGTTGAGCCAGGGCCTCCTGAGCCACTGCTTGGGAATGGGCTGAGCATCAGTTGCTAGGTGGTAGGCAATTGCATTGCACATCACTTGTTTTGTATATTCTACTTATTTTATCATAATTATTATTTCCCTTCATTTTCTGTCCTATGAAGCCATCTTTATCTCAAAATGTGAATTTTATTTTTTATTCCTTCCATTTTTGCCCCATCCCACAGTGGGGCAGAAGAGTGGCAGTGTGGTGTTTAACTGTGCGCTGGATTAAACCAGGACACAAGAGAATGGAAATGGCAGGGATTTTAAAATGTCATGTTTAATTTTCATATCTTGAACAGTTTTCCATGGATTTCCAATTCCATAAATAGCTGCTTCTGATGCTTTAAAGGGTTATGTTTTTAGTGAACAGAACAATGTAGGTGGACAGTCTGTGCCCTTTCATCCTAAAAGGGCTCCATTTTTGATATCACAGGTTATCCTAAATCTGTGAATTTCATGTAGGAAGTAAAGGTGGATATCAGTTTGATATTTCGGGTGGTTTTTTTGACCAACATGTTAGATTAACCTTGTCTGCCAAATTCCCACAAAGCCACTCTCTCACTCCCTGCCCTCAGCAGGAGAAAATAAGAAAATAAGATGAAAAACTCATGGGTCAAGATAAAGACAGTTTACTATAAGAAAACAAAAGCTGTCACAGAAGCAAAGTAAAAAAAAATTATTATCTACTTCCCATCAGAAGGAGATATCCAGATGTTTTCTGGCAAGTAGGTACTCAGAACATGTAGCAATTTCTTCAGAAGACCAACACCTTTGTAATGAAATGCCCTGTGACCCTCCTCTCACCTCTTTCCCTTAGCTTTTATTGCTGAGAATGTTATCATATGATATGGGATATCCTTTCAGTCAGTTTGGCTCAACTGCCCAGTTATCTCTCTCCTAGACTTTTGCCCCATCACCAACTTGCCTATGAGCATGTGTGTATGTGTGTACACAAGTGTGTGTGACAGCCTGAATGCTGCACAAGCACTACTCAGCAATTCCTAAAACACCAGTGTGTTACCAACATCATCTCAGCTACAAATACAAAGCACAGCACTACATGTACTGCTATGAGCAATGTTAACCACATCCCAGCCAGTTCTGATGCCATATGTATATTTGTGAATTAGTGCTTGATTTGGCAGAGTCGCTCCACTTAAAGACAATTTAAAGTACTAGGGGAATAATAAGTATGTAGAAGGAAGGCTAAAAAAGGATAAGGCTCCTGAAAACATGATGTTAATTCAATGATTGCTAAGTAGCAATAGCTTTTCTACAGCAAATATTTCAACACAAACTTTGCTACTGCCCTTGCATTAAAAAAAAAATTAAAAATTATTCTTTAACAATGTGTTTCACAGGGTGAACCACAGTGAGTCATCTGTTACAGCCTCTCTGCTTAAGCAGGGGCATCCTAGAGCACATAGCACAGGATTGTGTCCAGATAATTCTTGAATACCTCCACTGAGGGAGATTCCACAACCTTCCTGGGCAATCTGTTCCAGTGCTCAGTCATCTGCACGGAAAATAAGTCATTCCTCATATTCAGGAACTTCCTGTGCATCGGTTTCTGCCCTTTGCCTCTTGTCTTATTGCTTGGCACCACCAAGAAGAACCTGGAAACCTCCTCTTGACACCCTTCCTTTAGCTACTGATAGACATTGATGGAGTCCCCGCTCAGTTGTTTCTTCTCAAAACTGAAGAAGCCCAAATCTCTCAACCCTTTCTCATAAAATATTTGCTCCAGCCCCCTAATCATCTTTGTTGCCTTCCAGTAGATCTGTTCTAGGTCCTTCATGTCTCTTGTGCAGAGGAGCCTTCCTAGAGCAGAGATGTAATTTTCTGTAATTCCCAGACTGCAAGAATTGTTTTGATTTCCTAATTTTTTTTTTTCTTTTAATCAGATGAAAATTATTACAAAAGCCTGTCCGGAGCTCCAAGCACCCTGCCACAATTAATCATATAATAAATTCAATTAAATCCTCAGCAAATTAAAACCAATTTCATAAGAATGAGATTAGTAAATCAATCAGATATGAACAGTCTCTATTGATTAGGAACCAAACCAGTATCATTCCAGGGAGACCCTGTCTCATAGATCTGTATTTTAAATATGCTTGGGAAATCATTTAATTTGGTCTATACAAAGAACCCGTTACTCATACTATCCCCCTTTCTTCCCTTCAGCATGCATAATTTATCATTATTTTAAGATGCTCCATGCTACATAGTGTATTTGACTTTGTCACAAAATTAAGATAAACAATAATTTTATCCATTTTAGAATAATAACACCATTTGTGGTACTGCATTTGACATACAGAAAAAGACTCTCCAAGTGAATTCTGTACATGTACACTTTAGTAAAAAAATCTAAACCAATGAACACCAAAAACCTGAAACCGACCTTCTTTCCACATAAATGGGGTCTTTTCTGTTAGAAAAGTCTTCTCCCGGGATCCTTGTTAATGTTGTTAATTATTGTCAATAGAAAGAGAAGATTTCTTTCAAAGTTTGAAACTATGCACAAAAGGGAACAGAAATATGACTTTAATTAATTTCTTCTCTCATTTCTGTGGGAGGAAATAGCCATAATCTCTCTTCTGGTCAAACCCATATATCCCACTCTACAAGTTTGTATCCTTCAGAAAGTCCACCTGGATTTAAAAAGGGCACAGTACAAGTGGTACACAGAATACTATACCCTGTTATTGTGACAGAAGGAACACGACCCAACAGTTGTTTCTGTGTTTTAATATTTTTTTGTTTAAAAAGAAATTTATATTTTCATATTCTACAGATGTGATCAGTTTATGCAAAGAAATCCTTTGAAAGTCATCATATGAGGATCTACATTACATCAGTGTCTATGAAATAGTTCAATAGTATCATTTATGTACTCAAAATTTCTCAAGGTTGATTCCCACATATGACACTAATATTAGCCTGTTTATCAGCCAGAAGAGTTACGTATAGGTAAAGTTAAAGGAAGATTCCATATAGCTGAGAGGGAATGTCAGTTAAATCACAGAATGGTCAAAGTTGGAAGGTACCTCACAGTTCATCTAGTTCTAACCCTCCTGCCATGGAACAGAAGTCTTAATCCTTCTCTTATATGCACTGCAAACTGATCATCTGATACCTTTTTTCTCTGCATGGTTCTCTCCTGACTTGCTCTATAGCCCTGTGCAGGGATCACACCTCTCAAACAGTAGTCTCTTCTCTTAAACTAATTTATGCTGTCTGTCCACCTTGAGTTTCTACAGGCGAAATATCTTAAGTATATTTGGCATCAAGCAGAGTTTAAGGTTCCTGGTCTTTTCTCGTTTTGTTTCTACTGTTGTTGATCTGAGATACTGCCTCACAAAAGAATAAAAAGAGTACATGATAATAAGGAATACATAATTCTTACCAGAAAATGTAATTTTTATACTTTTTGACTCCTTTTCTCAATCCTTCTTTTATCAGGAAAATCTGTGTCATACTAGGGGTTTCTACACACACACTCCCTTACTGACATATTTAAATAATTTCAGCAATAAGAATGTAAGGCTAATGTATTTTACTTTTTCTTACTGAGATATCCTAAAAGTTTTATTGTGGAAATCCCAGACATTTAACTTGACAGTAGAACTTATATTGATATTTATGCTTTTAATTTATATTTGGCTTATTATTTTGCCATCTATGTGGATTTTCAACATTCATTTCCAGATACTGTTTCATTTTAAAAAAGTTGTTGGGTATATAAATATGGAACAACCCTTATACTGACTGAGATTTTTTTTCTGAAAATTCACACTGCTTAAAGAAAATTATTGAGAATGCCTTGAGGAAACTATTTCTTCCTCATTACCATGTAAATATTCCTTATTCCTGAGTGGGTGAGTGGGTTACTGTGAAAGGAAGACAAATTTCTACCCTCATATTTAATAAGTTAAGGAATTTTTAGAATCATTTCTTGCACCTGAAACTGATTCTGTATTTTTCATATTTTGAAGGTGACCCCTTTTAACTGCATTCTACTGCCTGAAAAACTGGCTAGTTTACTATAAGAAAGCTTTCTGAGAGTTTTTAGATCAGGAAAGGCTTGCTCCCCTAAAATCTGGAAATCATTAAAAAAAATGCCCTGTTTGAAGTACTTCAGAATTTAGTGGGTATTGTCATACAGATCTTGCAAAAGAACTGATGTTGAGGCTTTTACATTCATATTTTAAAATAAGTAGCTATTAAGAGAAAAGTTATTTGAAATCTGCTTGTTTGATTTGGATTCTGATCATCTCACGGCCTTGGGAAGTTAAGATTATCTATCTAAACTTTCATTACAAATTACAATGCCACAATTTTTTCATTAATGAAGTATTAAAAACTGTGGGGTTTTTTGTTTTATTTTGTTTTGTTTTTTCATTGAATACACAATGTGGCTTTTTATAAAAAATTATGTAATGGTTATAGATTTGGATCAGTTCTCTCTCAAATTATCATCTTAACTTAATAAAACTGTGTTCCATTTCCGCCATCCTTTTACTTTATAATACACTCCAAGCATTTGCCTACATGAGTCATATTAATATCTATACTTCTGTATCTTATGTATATATAAAAAGGAATTTATATTCTATATTCTTACCACTTTTTCAGAAACTGAGTTACAAGAATCTCATTATTTAAATATTTGAACTCTTTTATTTTACTTTTATTAACCTCTATATAGTCTCTTATCTAAGTTGAAGTGTTCTGACTACATTTTTGTCCTGTAAAAGTATTTTTCCAGTATTTTTAGTACCAATGCTATTTTTAAAATACAATTTTTTTTTTCTTTGCTTTTCAGCCTCAGGTCACTCAGCATTCTAAATTCAAGAGTGGTTACGGACTGACTGTTCCCCAGAAGGCTCCTTAGTGAAGGTATATTTTCTCTTACAAGATAATGTGAGGTATCCGATTATGATTTTAGAAGACAAACGTTAACCTACTAAGTCGAAAAAATTCTCCTTAGAAAAGCTTTCAAGATTTTGCATTTATTTATTTTCTTGAATAAAATTAAGAACTCTTGTAATTTATTTTTATTATAAAGCAAACAGTTGGCCAATAGACTATGCCTGTGTTAAGAGGGTAACGACTTTCAATGGAATAGTAAGCAGCAAGGCTTGATACTGCTCATCCATTCCCTAGGCAAGTCTCACAATCTAATGCCTGTTGCAGAAAGTTATTACCTCATTTTTAGCTACCAACTTTTTTATCTCTCTACTATGAAAATTGCATGTTTCTGTGAAATTCTGTATTTTTCATGGAAGAAAAATTTAGCTATCTTAAGTTCCATAACAGATTCGGGCTTAAAATTGATCTGGGCCATTCTGCAAGTTTTGAGTGTATTATCTACACAAAACTTTCACAAGGTATAAATAAATATTGTTAATTGCATTCTGCAGATCAGAAATAAAGAAAGAATGTAATGGATTTCATATTCAACAAGTTACTGGAGAATAACAGGTAATCCCATGAAAGCTGTCCCCTAGTTTCTAGAGTAACTACATGTGTGAGCTCTTGTTTGGAAGAGTCTGAACTGATGTAAGAAATGTTTAATGTTTAAATGTAAACTCATGCAGGCAGAGATCAGGCCAGGCCTGATGGGTTTTGTCTGAGTTCCACTGAAACCTAGGCCAAAACAAAATATTTATTTTTATTGCTTTGGTTTTTTTCCAAAATTATATGCCAAGATTTTATTTGGTCTGTACTAGTTGGAAGCATGCAGGTAAACAAAAACCAGCCTCATTTCAGAAAAATAATAATTTTGGTCTGTCTAAGCACACTTCTCCATACATACCTTTCCTCCAGCTGATGTTCTTGCTGTGAAGAAGCAAGAACCTCCAAAACAGGTTCAGAAATAAATCTCCACTCCATGGCTGATAGTGTGCTTGATAGAGGTTGATCTATTTGCAACTATTTGATGGGAGTTTTTAATTAACAGTTCTAAAATCTACAATAACCTGAGCTCTGGTGAAGTGACTCAAAAAACGATGATCAAATATAACAGTCATCTCTCTAATATATGTCTGACCTTTAATATCTTTCTGAAATGGCCACATCTTCAGCTGTCTTTCTGATGAAATACGCTTTCCATATTTAAAACAAATTGCATCTTCGTGTGATTTTTGTGTCTCTTCTGTTTCAGGAATTGACACATTTATTTATACCATTAATTTTGCTTCAGCTCTTATGAAATAAGATATATTCACATAAAAATCATAATTGCTGTTGTAGTACTTAATGCACGCATCTTTAGAGTTAATAACTCAAGCAATAGCATGATTTTTTTTTTTAACAACTAGAAAATAAACTACTATTCCATTTTATAAACTGTGGAAAAACATTTGCATAAAATCTCTCTCTGGGTCTCACCATCTGCACTTCTGTTTAGGCAAGAAAAATATGATAAGATGTCCAGCTTTTCTTCCTAAATTCAAAGCAAGAAAAAAATATTAAAGCCGAATTGAACGAATGAACAAATGAGTAAAACTTTCAAACATAAAAATTAATATATTATTATTTTCTTAGAAATAATTGATGTAGTTGACTTTATGCAGTCATTATCACTATGATGCTACTTTTATATTAGACAGTGTGACTTTGCTAAAAATATTTTTATGAAATAAAGGAAACAACACTTGCATTTTCTAGGAGAGAAATAATACTTTAAATATTCAGAAAATATAAACTAATATGAATAAATGGATAAGTATCCTAGTTATTTGAATTAACCCTTTCTTTTGTGTTAGTTATGGAGATATTAAATGCAGTAAAAATTCTTTTGCTCTTGGGTAAAGGATGAATAAATATCTGTATTTTTTCAGATGATTCTGCCTCTCTAAAAAGATTTTTTCAAATGCCCATTCCAAGCTAACTTTTATACAAAGTTTCTTAGTTTAGTTCCCTCTGTCATGCTTCTACTGCTTTTCTTGTACTTTGCTCAATATTAGTCACAAGTTTGAAAAATATAACTTTATTCATTGTTCAGGGAATGAAGTAAAATCAATGAGCATAACAGTACTATAATGTTACTGCATATTATTCTCTCTCCACTTAGCTTTTGCAACATTTAACAGTTTACCTATTTTTGACAGTCACTGGGTAGTGTAAGTTGTCTGCAATGTTATCTAGATTTCCTTTTCAAGCAAAGACTTACCAACACTAGTTTTAAGAAAACTAAAACAGAGCATGTCCTCAGCAACTTCAGAATTTCCATGAATATAAGGGGGTATGGTGAGTAGAGAATGGGAAACTTTTCTTCATTTGTTTTTCATTGTCTTTGCTAATCAAAAGGAATAAATTCTTCCCTTTTTAAAGGTTACAAAAAAATCTTTGACCTTTTTTATCTTCCTCTTTTGTTATAAGAGGGCTATTCATACTTGTTTCAAATTCCAGAATATTACAGTAGACACATGACAAATTTTGAGATGAACCAACCACTCAGAGAACCTGACATAATTTTACATGTGCTATTACCCAGGAGTAGATAACAGTTACATGCTTTCATCTACTAGAGAAGTTTTCTGATATGTTTGCAAATAAAAGTATGAATATGATGATCAGTAACTGTAATATTTCACACTAAATAATTTGGAAGGAGTACATTGTATATCTCTTGCATCAAGAACTTGAAAATGGCAGACAGAAGATGGCTCTTTATCTGTTGAGGCAGCACTGTCATTTCCAAGGCAACCAGACACTTCAATTTAGTGGAAGTCTCAAACTTCCTTACAACTTTCCATAAAGTAGTTATTTTTTCTACATAACTGCTGTATTTTAATTTCAGAATACTCCTTTCACTTTTTTTTTTTAAGTGTGCGTTTTTCCTAATCAAAACATACCAGAACAACATTAAGAATTGGTAAGCCTTTTTAACACACAGTAGTGCAGTCTTATCCCTGTGTTCACTATTTTTTTCTTGTTCTTTTCCTCTATCATACAGACATGTCAAATAGTTTTATGGCACTGATGTTCATAGTCATTGACTGCAGAGTAGATTTTAACTGACACAAAACTTCTCCTGAAACTTTCATTTTCTTTGTGGAACCTAATTTTTTTGCTTAAGGAAAAGACAAGCCTCATCATACGTGAAATTTTGAATTTTGTATTGAGAAGATGTATGAAACATGACAGTTCTGGATCTTACTTTTTAAGTATGAATTGAAGGGGGATGTATTCTTCTATTCAATAACTTGGAATTGAAGGACTAATTTTATGGATTTAGTATTTAGTTGGAACATTTTGGAAACTACAATACAAAGACTGGAAAATCTTTCAAATATATCTTCTGTATTCTGCATTGACTTACCAATGCCATGCATGAAACAGGTCAGATTAAAAGTATTCATAATGTGGTATTTTACATATCCAAGCAAATACTTTGAGTAATCTTTTGCTGACTCAGCATACTCAGATTGTCAAATGATTTCTGAGAAGAGTAATCTAATCTTGCTTACTAAGACCTTAAAGCAAAAAAATGTATCCAGGTATATTTCTGCAACTGAAGACTTAAATTAAAAAAGGAATTCTGATTAATAAATATGTGTACAGTATTTTGGAAGACTTCTTTTTTTCCTGCAATACACAGCAGTTTTCTCTAGAAATAGATTTTTTTTTTTTAAGTTAGAAAGAATTAAGAAATACTTTAATTACATTCCAGAATTTAAACAATGTGTAGTTAAGAAAGATTTCAGTGTTCTGCAAAATATTTCTTCCATTATGTATATATCCTTATGACAATAAATACAATGAGATAATGTTTAGCTTTCATTTGCTTTTATAGTTGCAAAGTTTATATTTTACTTTACTAGCAAGTATGTTTACAGCTAGTATTATAACAAACTTTGGACTTAAGTACATCCACAATCAACATAAATACAATTTATACTGTTCACATGATAACTTTTCTGAATTTGTTCATAGTTATAAATATTGGCTTAGGAATAAAAGATATCATCTTTCTAGCACGAAAGAAGTAAACATTTGAATTATCCAAGCTGAAGTAATATTTGCTGAGAAGATATCATCACACAAGCAAGGTAGTATTTCTCATGAGGTCTTTAATACCATGAGCCTCAAACAGCTAATCTACATTATCTGTTAAAAAAACCAAAACAAACTGCAATTTATCTTCTTTCTTAGATACAATACTTGTTACTGCTTTCCTCTCTTGGTTCTAATAAAACATAAATAAATTGTTTCTGTTTGTAGCAGTATTTGTTAAACTGTCCTACAGATTTAAGAAACACAGACTGAGATTAACATTCTGATTTTTCCTTAACTATATACAGTATATATAAATACATATAGAGATATATCAATACTTACACACAACTGACTTTATTTTCTTGCTTCTTATTGGCACTATACATAGATACAAAATTTGTGCTTGTGGTGGGTAAGCCTTGGCTAACAGCCAAGCTCCCACCCAGCTGCTTCTCACTCCTCTCTTCAGTGAGGCAGGGGAGAAAACAGGAGAACAAGAATGAGAAAAGATTGAGTTAAAGAGATGGAATAAAGACAAAAGACAAGTATCAGTTACTGTCATCGACAGAACAAATTCAGCTTTGAGGAACTAGCTTTATTTATTGTTAATTAATATAAATGTTTAATTCCTGATTAATGTATTTGAAATCAAAGAAAAAGAAAAGAAAAAAGAAACAAATATTTCACAGCTGGGGAAAGAACCTTTTCTCCAGTTTTCCCAGGCTCCACATCACCCCAGGTACCTCTTCTCCTTTTATATCACTTGAAGTATCACTCGGCCCCTCCATAAGGCAACCAGTTGCACAAGGTGTGTTGTGCTCAGGAGGCAGAAATTTCCCTCTGCATGTCCATCCTTCTCCCTTCCTCCAGAACTCTCTACCACTGACTCGTTCTTCCTTTTCCTTCTTTCCTCACCTTGCTGTTCCCTCTGTTGCTTCTCACTCCTTTTTACTCCCCGTCCCCCACTATCTGCCTGTGTCCTTCCTTACACACACAGTCCCCGTGGTATCTCTGACCCTGGATTTGGCTCAGCTGTGCCCTGTGGCGGCTGGTTGGAACCAGCTGAAACCGGCTGTGTCCGGCTGGGGCTGCCCTGGGCTGTGGGCTTAGCCGTGCCCTGCAGTGGGCGGTTGGATCCAGTTGGAACTGGCTTGTCCAGCTGGGGCAGCCCCGGCTCCCCCCACAAAGTGCCCACAGCCTCCACTGCTGATGCTGGGACACCTGAATCCCATACAGCTCCAGAAGAAAGAACTGTAATTACATTTTTACTCAGCTGTCCATGTATATTACTCAGCTGTATCATGGATATTTCCCATCCAGGCAAGTGCCATGAAAAAGTTTCACAGCCATCTGTGAACATCTGTGTGCATAACTCATGCTCCTTTTGCCTCCCTTGATCTGAGGGACCCTACCACGGGCCCACATTGCATTACTGGAATTAGACTAAACAAAAAACATATACAACGCCTGACTCTGAACCCTTCTGAACTTCATAGTCTGTATACTTTTGGTTCTGATAAACCTGTGGGTGAGCAGAAGTTGAAATAACTTAAAAGTTATAAAAATCACTGTGTAAATGTAATATGTTTTTTCTTTATATTGCCTAGTCCTGCATTTGTTTGCTTTCCTCCTGTTCTGGTTTAATAATTATATTGTGTTTGAAGACTAGACTAAATCAATTATTTCCTGTACTAAATGACAAAACAAAGGCTTCGTGTAATTGATCACAATGTAGGTGATAAGACAGATTCTTTTTAAGGACTGTGCTCCAGACCAAAAGGAAGAGAAAGTTCGTACATGCTTAACACATCTTTCACTCAACTGTTAGTGTTGTACAGACTATGAATGAAAACTAACAAATTTTAATTGCAAGAAATACAGGCTCAGCAGCTAGATTCATCAAACAGAAGGAAACTTGATCGGGATGCCTTTGAAGACAAGCCATTTTGAAGTACCACGTAGGGTTTTCACAGCTCCCTGTCTGATTACAATCACACCTTTAATGATTTCTATCCCTTATTGATGTGCTGTGCTCACTGATTTATGCATTAAGTCTGGAAACAGCACAATAAATAAATACTTTCCATGTGTTATTTTTTCACTTCGTACTAGGTGTCCAGGAATACAAATACCATTGTGTGCATTTCTCTGACGAGTGTCCTCTGGCCACACTTCTTGTCCTCTCTGACTATTTATAACCATCAATTCCTCCAACTATCGGAGAATGAAGCCTCTTGAGAGAAGCCAACATATTTTGCTTTAGATCTTGGTTTAAAGAAAGTCACAAATCCTACCATTTCCCCTTTTCTAGAACAGAGGCTTTTAAGTGCTGCCACAGTGCCATGGGATTCATACTCAGAATTCCTTTATATTGCAGTTTCATGTCTTAACATGTACCTCACACATAGTTCTTCTTTGTTAGGATAGGGAGTTGTAACAGCCTGCAGATCAAATGAAAGCATTTTTTTATGGATGAAAAGTCTTTGGGTCAAACTTAGATGTGATTTGAGCAAAGAGAAACTTGTGCGTCCTTAACAGAAGTTCAGCTGCTTAGAAGATCCATCATTTTTAGCTCAGAAACACTTACTGTTTCTATGTTCATAGCCAGTCAATGAAGTTACATGTCAGTAAGCATTGAAGTTCCACAAAACAAACAGGAAAAAAGATAAACAAACTGGAAAAGAACAATTCAAAAAGCACCATTTGTAATGAAGCTCAGTCATGCCTTCTACTGCACACATCAGTAAGCCCAAGAATGTTCACATCATGCTGATCTTTTATTGTCTTTGAACTAATTTTTCTACTGTTCAATCAGATGAAAGGGTTTTTCTCATCTATGTTTTCCCTGCATTGTTTTTTCAGTAATGACACCTATTAAACTCAGTTTAATAAAACTCAGTTTAATTAAACTCAGGAGCAATCAAAAAAGTAAGAATTTCTAGAGGAATGGGTCCTTAGTTTGATTGATTTTAGTGAGTAAGACTTGTGTGATCAACTCTATGAAAAGTCTTGAAGGCATCAGTAAGAGAAAAAATATTTTACAGTCATTCTGATTATTAATAAAAATAAAGAAAAGAAAAAATTACATTAAAATACGATGAATATGATAGTGATTTCACACTAACAAAGTAAGAGCGTGGCTTCAGAGGAAAAAAAAGTTTTGTTTCATATTAATGACCTAGTGAATGTCCCAATACATTTTTTGTAATTTTAAGAATAAAAAAGATAATCAAATCAAACTATGCTCTTTCAGGTGATTAAAACACAACTTGGGCAGTGATATCAATGCTAATTCTAACTACATTGTGTTCTTTATTTTTCATTAAAATTAAGGAAGAAGAAAGGAATTATTATTACTCTTCTACTTTAGATTTGTTTAGCTTGTTTAATTGTTCAGATCTGGGTTGTTGTCTCAGCTTTTCTGATATTACTTTTGAAAGCTTTTTCTTTAATATTTTATTTATACTCTGTTCAGGGAGATAGAGAAAGTGAACAATGTGTTGGATATACACATGATCCCAAAGCTGAGATAAAAAACAATAGCTTGAAAAAAATGTTTTCAAAATGTTTTCTAAAGAGCCAGTCAACAAGTGAAGCTTTTCCATGTTGGTTTATTTTTTAAATTTCTATTTTAAGAAATATTTTAAGCATTTTAAAATGTTCCTTGTAAACTAAGAATTATTTTTACTGAGACAAAAGGCTTTTAAAAACAGAATGTTGCTGACAACATGTTCTAGTACTGGAAAATTCAAACCTACTACTACTACTTGTGTTCTAAGAATTATTCTCATCTGAACAATAGAACAAAGTCCTTCCTTTTAACCTGTCTCTCCATTAACATTCTTAAACTTAGTCTCCCTTATGTGAAATACAACGAATAATGCAACCATGATAAAACCAACCAGTGTATCCTTTCATCATCACAAATTACCTCAATCTAATAGAAGATTTCTACAGAGGATAGACTCTTTATAATATATTCAGTAAATTAGTAAAATACAGCTGAATCTACCTTGACATATCTATGTGTATATATGATTTTTGACCTACTAATCCTTCATACCAAGAAACTATTTAGTTAAGCATAGTGAATGCATAGAAAATTTACTTCCTACTCCAAAATATCTTGCTCAATCACTTGCTCAACAATTTACTTTTTAATGTGCCCCAAAGCACTGTTTTCTTATAGTACTTCTGTGATCAGGAAAATTTAAAGACCTTGAGACAAGGTAACAGCTTTCACGTAAATAAAAAGCTATTGGAAAAAGGAAGACAATTAATTGTTCTTTATTCCATTGGCCCAAAAGTAATGGACTTAATTTGTAAGGAGGGATATTTAAGTTAGATGTAAAAAAAGATAAGGTTTTATCTATTGTTAAGGGTAATTAGGCTTTGTAATACATTGTCCAAGACACTTTTAGAATCATATAATTGACATCTTCTTAAAAACAGATAAAGTAAATGAGTTAGGAATAATATGTCTGCAGCTGATTATGTCTAAGGGCACAGAATTCAATTACATAATACCTCAGGTTCCTTTCCAGGTCTGTTTTATGTGAAAATACTGAGGTAATCATATCCACTTTCCTAAAACAATACTGGAAAACAATTAGAAGGAATGGGTGGAGAGTAGGACTGTAGGACACAGAGCAGTATCAGTTACAGTGTCTGGTCTCCATTTCAGTACATGCGGGCATGGATTTCTGAAAAATCTTATCCTCCTCATTATCCTGCTACTACCCTACGGTGTGACAGAGCCACATGGCTGTGGGGCTGAGAGAATATCAGTAATGACAACAGAAAACCTTTTTAGCTGTTTGCTGTAATTTGAGGGAGACTTAGCAAAAAATAACAAGCAGGAAGTTGTAGTTTGTTTTTTCCTGTCTCTTGATAATTGGGCCAACCATGCCATTAATCAGTCTCCCTGAAAAGAAAAACAGGTTTGGGTTGGTCATTTGTTTTTTGTTGTTGGTTTTGTTTTTTCTTCACCGAGCAGATACATTGGTTAATTGGGCAAAGTTTCTAATATTGCATCCTGAATGTTATGCAGCTTGGACAGTTTGAGGCTGCATCATTACTTATTCTGGAATTGCAGGTATTTTGATATAATTTATGTCTACATAAGACTTTTTTTAGTGAGTTATACTACCATAAATCTTCATATTCTACCACATGCCATATTTCATCAGGAGATTCCAATCTGAACAAGTAACCGTGGTTTCAAAATACTCCAAAATTAACTGAAAAGATAATTTCAGAAGCTGAGCTGCTTTCAGAAGCAAGATGCCACAAACAGCTAGCCTATATAGTAAAATAAATCCCTCTGTAGGTCTTGGTTTGCATTATAGGAGCCTATACAAGAGAATAACTTAGACTTGCTAACAGTGTTTCCAAAAGTAATTTTTCATTAATTATTATAATAATAAATTTAACAATCAAAACTTTGGTTATAGTCATCCAAATCTTCACAAACTAACTTAAGTATGCTGCTAAATTTTGTATAATTTTCAACTGAACATAATTATATAACCACTAAACATATGTATTTCTTGTCCCTGACTTTCAGTGGAATAGCATATGTGTAACACAAAACTGAGAACTATTCTTCCACATAGTTTTAGTTATGAAATTTGAGTTTGCAAGGTACTATCACTTCCAATAGAATATTTTTCAATTTACATATAATTTGAGCTATTTAGTGAAACAATCCAAGCACTCCATTTCAAAGAAAAATATTGTATCACTGGATATACATGATGGCAATAACAAAAATAATTGGTTACTTTTAAGAATGTTGTCTACAATATTTCTGGGATTCAGAAAAAAAGTATTTGTTTGAGTAGGTGTGTACTTATAGTTTTCTTACAGTCATGTCATATGGGGTGTCTTAAAATCTGACTATTTACCATACTTTAATGTTGTTACCACAAATGCTGTTTATTGTAAAATTCCTTTTGTACTTGGTAAGACTTGGAGAATGGCCTAGGGTCTCTATGAGGTAATATTACCATTTTTGTTTTCACAGGAACTTTTTCCTTTGGTTGGCCACATACATAATGATAAAAATGATTCAACAGCTTTGCTGAGCAGACTTTTATTTTTGTACAGCAGCATACAGATTTTCTTATGCCTCTATCCCATGGTTATGAAAATTTCAAATTTCTAAGAAATGCTTCAGTGAATCAGCCAAAGTTTCAGCATGTCATTGCTTACGATGCTGTCATAATGATTCATTACTGTATGGGTGTCTCTGATACAGAAATCCCCTGAAGGAGCTTCCTGAACTTCTGTCACTCTATCATTTTCTCTCTGTAAAGAGAGTTATCAGAGTTCAATGATTTGAAAAGCTGGACCAGTATTCAGCTCTGTAACTGGTAACGTTCTCACCATGCCCAAGGTTGTTTTGTTTAGAAATATATTAATTGATTTCCTGGTTTCTTGTATGCAGTTCAACAGCATACCATAAATGTAATACTCATAATTCACCTTAAGGTATGGTGAGAAAGTTATTTACATTTACCACTCTCTTTTAAGATTTATCCTAGAATGAATGTCTTGTGATATTACTATCCATGTTATGAAAAAAGGCATAAAAATATAAAATTTAAATGAATTAAACAAATAACCAAGAAAATGTGAGTATTAAATTATTAATGACCTTACTCTAAACTATTAATGACTTTACAAGGTAAGAGAAGTAATTTTCTTAAATGTTTGAACTAAATGAACTTAATTGTTATTAATTAGTCTGAAGTACAGATGAAAATAAAATAATGATAATTTTTTCCCACCGCTAAAAGAAATCCCACACCTACAATTATTTTAAAGAGAGCTTTAAATAGTGAAGAATTTTATTTCTTATCAGGAGTAATTATCTATTCATATTTTCAAGATTACTTTTTATCAGATACATAAAGCACATTTAAAATAGTCAGGACGAAAGGAGAACAAAGAAAGAGAAAGAAAAATCACTTAAGAAAATTATATTATTTGAATATGCAATAAAACAGATATTGAGATCAAAGTATAAAACATTCAAAATATAGAGTCACTTTGAGCACATCAACAGTAATAAACATAGCATAAAATGTACACAATGCACTACAGTTGTGTTTGAATGATTCCTTGTTCTTACAAAGAAGTGCGAGTTAAATCTATGGTTATGTTTAGATAACTGTTTACTCTGCTATTTTTGCCAACTTGGAATGCTTTCAAACTTCACTGGGAGAATTCCTAGGTTTCCAACGTTGCAGCTGGTGTAGTTTGGCAAAAGCTTATTGAAATTTCTGAGCTACACTCCTCTGACCTCATAAACTGGCTCTTGGCTCCAGATCCAAGTGATGCTGTAGTCAGTCCTGCTCCATTTTGATTTTTGTGGCTAGGCTACATGTAGAAAACCTTCTAAGCAAATTATATATTTTATACCCATATAAAGGATTTCCTCTCAGTGGAAGAAGTTAGGCAGCATAACCATACTCAGCAACAAAATGATAGGAATGTTTTGTGCTTGACTTTGGAAAAGTTTGTCAGAAGTGGAATGAAACCTTTTATTGCATTTCACTTTCTGGAAAGTCTTTAATTCCACCTTGATAGAATATATTTTGAAAACAGGAGATTACATCAAACAATAGACTTAATTAATGGGAACACTTGGTTTATGCTGTATGGAAGAAATAAAAAATCTGCATCCATTATTTATGCTTGACATATTTTTCCTTGATTGATAAATAATTCCCCAAGTTATTATTCTTCATGCACTATGACTTCATAAATTAAGTTTATGATTTTATATTGTTTTAACTGGCAGGTCTACAGATTTAAAACTCACAGTCACGTAAGAAAGATATTGAATTTTGGAAGATGTGAATTTTAATTCACTTCTGCAGCTGATGGCAAACAATTCTGTATATTCACATTTTGTAGTATAATTGCTTGTACCTATAGATAGTCTGCTTTTCTGATGTCTTCTCGAACAGTACAGATGAATTAAGATCCTACAGAATGAAAATAAATAGGAAATTAAGAGGACCTGGAATTCTTTACCATTTTCCAAGAACACAACATACTGTGACACTAAATTATTTAGTCATGCTTTGCATTTTACTAAGTCATCCCTGTTTGGGAGTAATCACAGCTGTAAAATAATCTTAGTTGTAGTTTTACTAAAATGTGTGAAGAAATGTACCTCAGGAGTCAAACACTGAGGACAAAAATCCATTTTCTAGCATCACACTTTCTTGAGCAAACAATGAAAGAAGTGGGTGGGGGGAAGGGAGGGAGAGACTGGGGGAGGCTACAGCAGGAGCTTCTGGGAGAAGTGCTAGAAGTTTCCCTCTTGTTCAACAGAGCCAACCGACTCCAGAACAGACAGACTGCTGGCCATTAGCTTGCCCATCAGCGATGCTGGCGGCACTTCTGGAATAACATAGTTAAAAAGGGGTAAAACTGTACTATGCAGAAGCAGCTGCAGTCAAGAGAGGACTGAGAATACAACTCAGACACTCAGGAGTGAGATACAACTGCAGACCTAAAGGCCAGTGGAGAAGAAGCAGAAGGAGGTGCTCCATGCACTGGAAGAGAGATTCTTCTGCAGTCCACGGCTAAGACCATGGTGAGGCAGCTGACCCCTCGCAAAACACATGGAGGTCCATGGTGGAGCAGGTAGATGCCTCAGAAAAAGCTGTGACCCTGTGAGAAGCCAGAGCTGGAACGGGTTCCTGTCAGGACCTGTGTGCCCATGGAGAGAGGAAGCCACGATGAAGTGGGTTTGCTGTCAGGAACTGTGACCCTGAGGGGTATCCCCACTGATCTCCCATGGGATGGACGCCACACTAAGAAGCCTGAGTGTGAGGGGCATCCTCTCTGAGGAGGAAGAAGCAGCAGAGATAATGTGTTTCTCAGAAACAACTAAGCACATCAGAAAACTGCATGAGAATTTATCATAGTTTAACTTAGAAAGTCCTGGAATTTATAATGTAGCTGGAATTAGGACCCAGCAGCGTCCTTTGTAGGCATACGGTGAGTAGGAATCTGTATATTTCAGCTCACTAAACAGCCAGTCATGAATCTGGAAACTGAGTCCAGGTTTTAATACCTGAAGCCAACTCAAAGCAACAAGAAGTGGAGGCAGGGATGGAGCTTGTTTCTTAGGCCACCTAAGTAGCCAGTTCACAAACTAAAATTACTTTGTTTTTTTTTTTTTCAGAATTTCACTGAAATATTCATTTTTCATTGATTTATGAAATTCTTATTGTCACTTCTGGCTAAAAATAATAAAAAAAATAATCTTTTAAAGCTATATACACCTTACTTGACTTCTACAAAAATTCTGTGGGATTGTAAAACTAATAGATGAATTTCTATACAATTGGTATTCTAGACTTATCTTTTTCAAAGTGAATGGAATGACATGATTCAAAGACTTTTGATACAGTGAAATGCATTTGGGAAATAGTTCTGTAAATCATACAAAATTTCTTGTTCTTGCACAATAATATAAAGCCACTAGAGAAGATTTTGACCACAGGTCACACAATAAAAGCATTTTTTATCTCTGCAGTGAACTGTGTCCTATGTAATAATGCCTATAATTTCCAAAGTCTTTTATATACAAAGCACTGTGTGAACAGAAGCTAATTGTTAACAAATTTTGAGCAGTTCATTTGTTGCATCTACACAAACTTAGAACAATTAGAAATTTGTTTTGTTAGCACTGCAAACAGTTATAAAGCACCTAAAAATATTTAACACAGGTAAATAATTCCAGTATTGAGAATAAAGCTGGTTGCAGAAAAATGGAAAAAAAAAAACCAAAACCACCAAACCCTAAAATATCCAGACCTTAGAATTTTACCCCCTCAAGACTTTTTGCAGTGGGCAAGGTTTAAACTCATAATTGAGCACCTAATACCCAGAACTTAAATAACTGAGCAAACTGAGCAGCTTAAGAGATACAGTGAGAGGAGATTAAGCCTTTACTCTAGTTCAAAATAAGAAGAAAGCTGCATGCCAGTCTCTGAAATGAGAAAGTGAGCTTCTCTATAAGATACTGGCTGCTCTAGCATGTAAGAACTCTTATTTTCTACAGTTAAAATTATTCAGGCAGTATCTTAATTATACTGTAAAACAGGAATACTGTTGACATATTGAGAATTTATGTGGAGAAAGAAAAGGGTCAGCCCAATGTAATTTGAAATTAGTAAAAGGATTGCTGAAGACCAGTTTAATACCTTCTATTTACAATTGTTTAAGATACTTGTGTTTCTTTAGCTCTCATCTGCATAAATATAAAAATAAAATAATTAAAAAGTTACATCATAATTTTTAATATAGAGAGTACCAAATTGCATTCAAAATTCATATGCAAAGCCCTTACTAGATCTTATAGAGATCATTTCACACATCCTTGAAATAAAGACACTTTAGATAAAACTCAGCATCTGTTTAACAATACACAGCAAATCTCACATAATGTTTTACTAGAAGAAAAAGAAATGGAGTGTCCAAATAAAATGCAGGGGGATTTACTGGCACAGTGTAATTACTTGTGTTGGAATTTGTCCAGGACACTGCGGTTAAAGGTCCTACTGTTACAGAAAATCCCACTAGCTATTTAATGATTTCAAATGTTAGAGTCTGGGGCATGATTTGATGTCTGATATAAAGTAGGTGATGAGAATCTCTGAAAGGTGTTTGTGTTTGAGTCTGCTTTCACTCTAGTTTGAGGGCAGCATAGCATTTAACGTTCTGTGCAGTTACCAATGGTCTATACCAGCAAGAAAAAAAGAAATTTCAGGTCTTCAGAAAGCTTTGTGATCCACTAAAGGCTGTAAGTGTTTTTCTTGGTATTAGGCATACATAATGTTGAAAGTATAGGGTATCAAAGGTCATGACTCAAAGAACCACTGTCAGCATGAGAAGCAAAATCATTAGGGAGACCAGGAAGAAAGCAAACCCTTCAGGGCTGTATTTCAAATATAGTCACAGTCCTGCATAATACTGAAATGATAGCTCTGTAAATAGAATCTCTCTACTTAAGATACAATCCTAAAATCTTATTAAGGAAGAGCCATATTATATACTGGAAAGACGAGCTGGGAAGCAATATATGAAAAATATTAATCTGCAGTGAAAACTTTTCCTCCATCTATGAGACAACTCACAAATACTTAGGTCCTGGCAAAATAAACCAAACCTCTCTCTGATGTTGCTGTTTTAGCAGTGTGTATAATCGGAAAACTAACACATATTAACATAAATTATTTGGGAAAAATTAATCTGTTGTAAGAAAATGGATTGTATGCTAATTGTTTTTCATGGAATATAATTTATCTTATGAAAAGGCAGATTCCATTAAAGGAAGGTACAGTACAAAAGATAATATGGAAATAAACAGGTATGTTTTAGCAAGTGTTAAGCAGAAGTAGCTATAAAATTTCCATGTCTATATGCATACACAGATTTTTGTGTGATTCAAAAGATTATGCCATAACACATTTTAACCCTCTGTTATTGTTAGATAGATATTTTAGCTTTACAAAACAATTCTTATTAAATGTTTTATAAAAATCTTTCTGTGTTCTTAAAAAAGTATTTTTAAAAAGTTACTTTCTCCTCTTCTTTACAGTCAATGCCATTGTAAACACATATAAGTCAGAACGTGAAAGAAAAACCTGGCATGTAGACTTTATTTTAAATTGTTCTTATCTAGGTCATTGTTGCCTCTTAGTTTTTTCAAGGCAGTTAGTATAATTGTGTTGTTCCGACTTTCACTATTTTTGAAGTAAACAATAGAAACCCATTCCTTATTTTTCATCAAAGACAAATTGCTGGAACCGCCTTCTCTTTTCTAGTGACTAATTAAAGAGATAGATAGCTAGTTTATGAGAGATTAAAAGTTCCAAAAATTTTGATGTCATGATCTCTGCATTGCAAAAAATAAGTACCCTGGAAATTAAAGTGTGTCCTTGAAAATCTGCCTTGAATCTCATTGAATGGTAATGATATCTCTAAACTGGACAGAAATGCCTTTAAAATAGACTTAAGATATGTCATGACTTCGCTTTTGAAAACAGCAAATATACTCCATATTCATTCTCCTTCTCAAAGTTTTACCTTGTGTTCTTTGCTATAGGATGAACAAGAATAGCTTTGGTACTTCAGCTATTAGAAAACTGAGTTTTAAATATTATGTGTCGGTTTAAGGCGTGAGGGTCTTTTCCTCCTTTGGTTACTGATGGGGAAGACAAGACACAGAACTCACAAGTCTTTGTTGCAATTTCATGTTATTGTTTTCCTTCATATTTTCTTCTATGGCATTAGAATCAATGATACACCATTGTTGTTCATCTCTGACAAGCATTTCTTTTTATCAAAGTAATTTACTCTGACCAAATAACTTATGATTTCACAATGGCTCCCAAACTATAATTCAAGTGGCTATGAATATAAAAGAATACTTGCAGCTTCCTGATTAAAGCAGTTTTTAAGTTAAATCCCTGCAGTTAGGCACAAGATTTTTTAATCCACATTGAATAAAAACAATCTATAGAAACAGATTCTTCATTGTTCGTTAGAAAAGAAGTCAGATGAGTTCTTTTTAACTTGTTCTAAAGAATGAAAGTTAACTAGTTGCTATCCAAACCTCTGGAAAAAATATTACTATATTCACAGTGATATGCTGGAAAAAAGTGCGGTGATTAAAAAATCGATAATAAGTTAAAAAAACAAGTGCTGCAGCCTTTGTTTACTGCAGGTTTATGAAAGTTAGGAGAAAGATTCAGTCTTTGGCTTATATTTTTCTTTCTGAGAAAAAATTATAAAGTGTTACTATGAATAGTTCTATTTTAAAGAGTTATTAACATTGTTTCACGGAACCTCTCTATGTACAGTTTGCAAATCATGTGTAACTCTGAAGACTCATAAGTTCTTTCAGAGTCTGACCAGAATTCCATTTCTAGTTCTGTATTTCCCACTTTACTGAAATCCCACCACTCTATAATGCAGGAATTAGTGTAGCAAAGTTCTTGATCTTTAATAGTTCGTTACTCCAGGTGAAGTCCTTTTGTAGAAAAAGGACTGGCTTTTTTTTTGTTGTTGTTCCCTGCCTCCCCAAGTCTGGATGATAAAAAATGGCATTTTTCTATATTTCCTAGCATGTTTGCTTACTACCTTTGTCCTAAATTGATAGAAATCTCTTGTCAGAGTGTGTTCTGCTCAGCCACTCAATACCTTTGGTGAGGTGATGGGTAGCACAGGAAGCTGGACTATGGTTCTAGATGTATTCTGTTAAACCCTTCCTACTTCCTTCCTCCTGTGGTGAGTTGATAGACAGTGGGTGCTCACCAAACCTGCTCTATCACTCTCCTCCTCAGCTGGAAAGGGAAGAAAAATTATAAAAGAAGTCATGGGTTGAGGTAAGGACACAGAAAGATTACTTGCAAGTTACACTCACGGGCAAAATAGGCTTGATTTGGAGAAAAATTAATTTAATTTGTTACAAATCAAATCAGANCTTTCACTTTCGTTTGACAAATTCTTTTTTCCCGGGCCCATGGAGGAGGGGCTGCCGGGACCTGCTTTCTTGGCTGGCAGGAGAGAGGGAGAGAGACACCCTTTAGGGCTTTTTCCTCCTGGACTTGTGTCCAAACCGGCACAGGCTGCAGGTGGATCTCTGCTCCTCTGTGGCTGCACAGGGACAGTCTGCATGAGCACAGGCTGCNCTTGATTTGGAGAAAAATTAATTTAATTTGTTACAAATCAAATCAGAGTAAGATAATGAGAAATAAAACTTAAACCCCTTTCTCCCACCCTTCCTTCTTTCTGGGCTCACCTTCACTCCCAAATTCTCTACCCCTCTCCCTATAGAAGAAGTGCAGGGGGATGGGGATGAGTTCATCACACATTACCTCTGACATTCCTCACACTCATCCTCTTCCTGCTTTGGCATTGTCGTGGGGTGATTCTGTGANCTGCACAGGGACAGTCTGCATGAGCACAGGCTGCCGGGTAATCTTTGCTACAGTGTCTGGAGCACATATTGCCTCTTTTTCTTCACTGGCCTTGGTTTCTGCAGAATCCTTGATTTCACAGATTTTCTCTCCTCTCTCTCACTGCTATTGTTTGTGCCACAGGGTTCTTTTCCCCCCGTCTTAAATACATTAGCCCAGAGGTACTACTACTGTCTTCTACGGGCTCAACCTTGCCCAGCAGCAAGTCCACCTTGGAGCTGGCTGCCGTTGGCTCTGCTGGGGAAGCTTCTAGCAGCCTATCACAGAAGTCACTCCTGTGGCCTCCCCTCACTACCAAAGCCTTGCCACTCAAAACTAATACACCTCTACAGTTCCTTGGTTTCCACAGCTCCTCTTTACTGGTATGGGTTACTTTATGTGCTGTAGTCCCCCCAGGGGTGTTCCTGCTCTGGCATGGGTCATCCATGACTCCAGTCCTATCAGAAGAATTTTTCCTCATGGCATGGAACTCCTTCCAAGACAGTTCATCCAGCTATGACCTCAATGGTGTACTTTCCACCATGTCTCTCTGCTTCCTCCTTCATTTTCTCCAAAACTCTACCTCTTCACAGTTCTCCTGTGGTGTTCTCTTTTGTGCTTCTGCTCATGTTCCCTCTCATAGTTTTCCTTGTTGTGTCTCCTCACTTCTTTCAACTTGTTTCTCATTTCGTATGTTCCTACATATCTCCTCATGGACATGTGGACATGAGTCCACACCTCCTTCTCCTCACAGCTTCCACCCTGTCTTATTTATATCTGACAAGTGGTGCTGTGTGTTCCACTCACCAGCTGCAGCTGTGGGACACAGTGGGGTGTTTTTAACCAGTGCAGAGCCATGAGCTCATGTTCTCCTCTTACACAGGTGTTAGTCTGAGGGGCAAGAGTAGAGAGACATCATGGTCTCACTTCTGAGAAGGATTAACAGGCAGAAAGGTGACAGGAAAAAGCACTGCTCCTGTCCATTCAAAACTCAGGAAGCATAGGAATACAGATATATAAAATGCTGAGGTCCAACTGCAGCAACATGGGAGAGCAGCACAGCCTGAGATTTCCCAGACCTGCATGACATCTTCCAATTATTATTGCTTATGAGAAAAAACAGATACAGATAAACAGATAGTACTTGATTTGATTTTATGAAAGGAAGAGTATGAAAATAGATGACATTAAGATCATAAATCACATTATGTAGCAAATACACATAAAGAAGTTATACACAGTGTGTAATGAAAACCATTTGTTAAAGTATGAAATGTGTATATTTTATAGAGAAACTGCAACACATAATTTAAAACGCATGCTAAAAATGCTTTCTCTTTATAGTATAGCCGATCCACCATGTGGACAAATTTCAGGTAAATTATTGTCTTAGACTCAAAGTATGTTATATTAATAATTAAAAGAAATATATCACTTTCTATATTTTTCATATAAAACCTGACAATACCAGAAGTTAGGAAATGCATTAAATTTCATTGCTTAGCCTTAGCCTTCTAGCATCTATCATAACCTCAGCCATGGGTCACCAGTTCATATGTTGCTGTGGTCATTAGAGCTGTTTGATCCTGACTTGTTAACAATAGCACACTGTGACTTCTGCTGCGTCTCATGTACATGATGTGCTACAGGTTCCCTTGGAAGATAGTTTGAATTTTGGAGGAAAACAGTTTAATTGTTATTTGAAAAATATAAATTGGTAAGGAAGGTACATAAACTGAAATAATGCTAAGTAAGAGCCCTGTTATTTAACATTTGCTGGGAAAAAATTTAGATATTTTTAGACTTCCTATGTTTAATACATGCAAATGTGTCTTTGAAAAAGAGGGTTTACATATGTTATTTCCTCAGCTGGGTCTCAGCATTGTCTGAAAAAGTTTTATTTGGCCTGAAGCAAAGCTGTGACAGAGATTATGTTAACAAAGAAAGGGATAGGCATGGCCAAGAGCATAATCTCATGCCTCTGTTTATTAACTTGTATTGATGTAGCAATAGACTTTATGGCCAAAAACCCTGTTACAATAATTCACTCTGTCATTTTGCCTAATTCTGGCCTTTAGGCAACAAGCAATTAATTTTTTATTCATTATTTTTGCTACTAATCTATTACATATTTCTTACAAAAGAATTGAGACCTGCAAAAAATTATCAAGTGAGTCTTGAATCAGTTTTTTTTCCAGTATTGACAGTACCATAAAGTCCTAGCTGCTGAGTTCTTTATTCATAGAGTCATAGAATCATGGAGTCATTGAACCATGGATAGACTTGAGTTGGAAGGAACATTAAAGACCCAGCTGCAGGATCTTGCACTTGGTCATGCTAGACCACATGAGATTATCATGGGCCACTTCTTGAGATTGTACAGGTCCCTCTGACATCCTGATCTTCAGGTGTGTCAATCTGAGTTTGTTGTCATCTACAAGTTTGCTGTGTGTACTTGATCCCTTTGTCTATGCCATTAATGAAGATATTAAATTATACTGGTCCTGAGGGAAATCACTTGTGACTGATCTTCATGGAGATTCTGAGCCGTTGACCATTACACTCTGGATGTGACCATTCAAACATTTTCTTGTCCATGTAACATTCCACCCATTAAATCCATCTCTCCAATTCACAAACAAGGACTCATCCTTAATTAAGTCATGATGATTGTCTTGTACCCCCTCTTTGTTCTCCCTGTGCCTCACTGCAGATTCCAGGAGGATCTATTCCATGATCTTTCGATGCACAGAGATGAGGGTGACAGGTCGGTAGTTCCAAAGGTCTGTCTTTCTACCATTTTCAAAGATGGGTACAATGTTTCCCTTTTTCCAGTAACTGTGTCTTCACCTGACTGCCATAACTTTTCAAATATCATAATGAGTGGCTTGGCAACTCCATAGGCCAGTTCCCTCCAGACTCTGGGATGTGTCTTATCAGGTACATTCAAGCTCTTCAGGTGGTCATGAACCTGATCTTTACTCACAAGAGAAGTCCTTTGCTCCCGCAATCTCCATCCACTCAAGAGGTAAGAGAGTTGGCCACTGAAGACTGAGGCCAAAAAGTTGTTGAGCACCTCAGACTTCTCCTCATCATTACAAGTTTTCCTGCATTGTTTCAGCAGGGGTACACCTTTTTGACCTTTCTTTTCTGGTTAACATACCTGCAGAAGCTCTTTATTTGTGTCCTTTTCCAGGTTTCGTTCCAGCTTCTCACTCCCTCCTTACACGACTGAACTTCACCTCTATGCTCTTCTCAGGTTACTTGTTCTTGTTTCTACTGCCTGTGCATTTACTCCTGGGTATTGCTAGCTCTTTCAGACTATGGAAGACTTCCTTAATGATCTATCAGCTCTATTTCACTCTCTTGTCCCTGAACAGTCTCCCCGGGGATCCTATTGACTCTATCCTACAAGAGCTGGAAGTTTGTGTTTCTAAAGTTAAGGGGCCTAACTTTACTCCTTACCTGACCCATATTCCTCAGGACTGCAAACCCCACCAATGCATGATCACTGCAGCCCAGGCTGCCTCCAATCTTGATGTTCTCTCTTAGCCCTCTTCTATTGCTGACCACTGGATCCAGTATCATTCCTCTCTGAGTCTATTATCTGGCTCAAGAATTATTGTTTTAACTCTTAAAATGTGTCTAATTTCAAGTTTCATTTTGTCTAAATTCATTTTGCATACTTTTCAGTATTTGTCTTGCTATTGCTCATATATTTTCCATTGAGGAGCCTTCTCACAGATGCGTTCTCCTCTATGTGATTTTAGGTAGGCTATGATTCTTTTGCCTTCTCTCCTAAATGCCCATGCAAACTTTGGGTGAAATCCAGCTCTAGACTCAGACAGTTGTACCCTGATATCTGCAATGTAGGTATTTACGTGTAGGTCTGATAGATGTCTAAGCTTTTATCACAGTCTGTGGAGGTCTAATCAACACAAATGCTCTTAGTGAAGTTTTCATGTTGATGTGTCTGTTTTAGAATGAGCTAAAAGTCTCTCTGTATGCATCAATTATATTGATCAAAGCCCCAGACCAGCTGTACAATTATAAGTATTTCATGCCATTTTAGACACCCTAAGGCATCTGAGATACCCATGCAGGAATGGCAAATATTACACAGGACATGCAGGAGAGACACAACCACCTAGGGTGATACCTAGAGGGCAATACACATAGATAATTCAGTCATTCCTGAAATACACACTGAATATAAAGTAAGCTTAATAATTTAGTTGACTTGTAGACATCTACATTACAGACACCTCAATTGTACATGCTTGTATCCAATTCAACGCAACTTACAAGGGCTAAATGCAAACTTTTGTGAAACTATCTTAGTTCTTGTATCACTTTTGCAAGTTGTTCCCAAACTCAGTCAATTCTTAAAGTGAATTTTTAACTGTGAAATTCTGACAGGGATCTTGTTAATGCTGAGTACACATGTAACATCTCCTTTTTGTTCCTGCTTTACAATTCATACTTGTATGAATAAACTTTAATCTTTTATTTTTCATGCTGCCTTGTGTAGTTAAACTTCCATGATGATCTTCTAAATCCTTTTCCAGAATAATGTATTTTCACTGTCCATTTGACTATATTGAAATGAAAAGAATTTGCAGAAGGCCAACTTGATTGTTTTTCCCCAAAGTATTGTGACACTCTTCTTCACATTCCAAAAGCAAGAATCTCCAATAAACTAGGAGTTAGTGTAGTGTTTAAAGTCTAATGAACTTTCTACTTCCAAGAGCTTTAGCAACTGGGATAATATTCATAAGGAATTCCTCTAGCATATAGCATTTGACAAGCGCTTTATTTAAGAAATTTTCTTCAAAACATGTTTACCACTAGAGATTTTTGCACCAAAAATAAACCTATGAGAAGACTAAGAGAACATCACAGGCTCAAAGGAAGCAGGGATAGAAGGGATTTTTTGCTAGGGTTAAACAGCTGTATATATCCTAATGGTAGTTTAATTCCTCCAGAAAACATTTCTACCAGAAAAGAACATGCTAACAGATTTTCCTTTTTGAGCTTAAGGGTAAATCTCACTGTTTCAGTAGCTTCAATAGAGGGGTAAGTTATTTATATGGGGAAAAAGACAGTCAATAAAATACATCTGTAAAGCATCTTGTAAGAAAGGAGGGTAATTTAAAAATCAATGTATTATCCAGCTTTCAATGAATAGAAATGTTTTTTTATCATTTGTGCTTTTGTAGAACTCTTGCTATGTAATAAATGAAACATGCAAAAAAGTCTTTCTGCTAATTAGTCTTTGCCTTTTGTTACAACTATTATGTGTCTAAGTACAGCAGCCTAGAAAGACCATAAGACTACCAGCTACCTTGATGACTGGAGATGTATGTCCTTACTAGAACATGAAACAAACATATCAGATATCATTATTGATCTTTAGACTGTGTTGAGAAAAATCTGATGGCTCCAGTTTTGCAATTTGTGGGTTAAAAATACCATAACAGACAAGAAACAAAGGCAGCTAATATGTTGCAGCCTACAACTGCAGAGCAAATGCCTGCTTCTCAAAAAACACAGATTAGAAGCATATCAGTAAGGATGTGATACTTCTGGTCACTTGCCAGACTTTGAAATGCTCTCTCTCCGAATTCTCTCTCTCTGAATGTGCCAAAATATTTTTCAATAAAGTTTCAAAGAAAAGACTGTATTCCAGTATAATTAAATTTTGGGGAGAAAAAAAAAATATGATTGAGTACTTAAATTGCTGGTTCATTACATTTTAGCCTTTAACTTCAGAGGCTGTAGATCACCACTTTTCAGACAGTGCCAGCGAGGTTTTATGTATCACGTAATCCCATTTAAATTCTGCAGTGAGAAGCTAATTGAGACTTACGTGATGTGTCATCCCTGTGCAGGCCATCTGCACAGGCTGAATTGCATTCAGAGTCAGCCTGTGAGATACTACAGAGGACCCAATTGCTGCTTGTTGGGAAAATAAGTTACAAATTTATCTCCATCTAAAATAATGGGGTAAAATGAATTACAGGCAGTTATAAAATAGTCCAGACTTCTGTATTTCCATATCAGTTGATCAGCTTCAGCTCAAAACCTGTTTTCACTCTCTCTCCAAAGAAGCTGTCATTTGGCTGTTTTCATCTTTACAATTCATGGCACTGTAAGTAACCCAGCAACTAATCCAGAGTCCTTATCCTCTGCATTTTGTATAAAAAGAAACATAAAGCAATGCTCCTTGAGGTTTTCAATATATTATATAATAAACACTCATCCTCCCAACCCTCCTCCACCCCCAAATATATCTTTCTAAAGTTACCATAATCAAAATGAGAGTGAAAATGGCAAAGAAACAAAGGAGAGGGGAAATCAAATTATAAAGCACTGTAAAATTATGGCCTGAATAACAGATTTTTAGGTAATGTAGTATCATAATAGTTACTAAGCAACAAAATTAAAACAATCTCAAATATTTAGGAGCCCTCTTCTGATACATACCTACTTCATTTTTTAAATATTTTCTTTTGTCTATGTAAGACATCTAATTTATGTCTTCAGTCAATAAACATTCAGTCAAGTCTATACTTTGAACAGGAAATGGTATCTCTGATCTCTGATCTCAGCTCTTTTTCTCTTCTTCCACTTCCTAACTATTCTGGAATACATGAAAAAAGGCAAAAAAGCCTGTGGGTGGCTCCTCATCTTTACTTGGATTATTACAGTAAGTGGCTTGCTCTGATGATCAGTCATGACTAACTAGTATTAACAACCACCAAATATTGCTGGAAGCAGACTAATTGGATAAGCATTCTGTATTTAAATAGAGACAGCAATAAAATTAGTCATTATAAAGAGAAAGAAATCTTTTCTAAAAGAGGATGTATATGAAAATTTGGCCAGTGGCATTGCAATTTTTCTGGTTAGATATATATAGATATATATATAGAAAGGAATGGAGGAAGAACAGTCAATTAAGCAAGCAACAAGGCACACCAACGGTGGAAATGCATTGACAGATAACAGACTATGAGTGTGTGAAAAAATGCCTGTAGCATTCCCAAGGTGGTATTAATCACACCTACTGTAGGTTCTGTGTTTTGGGATTGTGATTTTAAAATATGCTTGGAAAAGTAAACTTAATGAAGGTTAATGTGATTTAAAACCTTTGATTGTGGCAGATGAGATTCCTATGGAGTATGTTTACTTTTCTATTATTAGAAATAACTCTTTGCCTTTGAACTTTTTTCAGGCAATTTTCTACAAACTTCCTTTTCCCTCCTGAAAGTGGAATGTGTTGACAAACTGCAAGGTGGCGAGGTCCTAAGACGAGGGGTAAGAACTTGGGTATAAAATTCTGTGTTTGTGCTAAAACTCTTCTGCCTACAAGAGTTTTATCTCTTTTAAGGTAAAAACAGTCATGTACATGGAACTTAGAAAGGCTTCTCGTTTAGGGATGGTTTTGTGTCGCTGATGCTTTCGAAGATCATTTTAATGTATGCCCTTCACCTCACAGCAGAAGTGCAAGAGGATCTGAGAAGATGTATAAGAATAACAAACTCTAAATTATTCTCTGTATTGGCTGGAGATATTTTGTTTCACACTAAACTAAATACCAGTGTGGTAAAAAAGGAATGAGGGACAGAGAAGGTAAGCCATCCTTCTAAGGCAAATACAGAGTTTCACGGAATTATAGAATGGCCTAGGTTGGAAGGGGCCTTAAAGATTTTCTAGTTTCAACCCCACTGTCAGGGGCAGAGACACTTCACACTAGACCATGTTGCTCAATGCCCCATCCAGCCTGGCCTTGGAGTTTAAAACTCGATCTTCATATGTGTTTGTTACTAGACATATAAAAGGGAGTAGATTATTGAACTATCCAAGTAGTTTGAAAATTCTTTCTTTACAGATAATAATGCTTTTTGAAAGGACAAAAAAACCAACCAAACAAAAACATGACAGCATTTAACTTGCCCAAGCCACATTTTTTTTTTTTAATTTGGCTGTAGATATTGCACCTTTCTTACTCTGTAGAAAGGTGATTTCCTTTGACCTACATGGGCAGTGAATCAGATCATTTAAAACAGCAGCTTTAAAAGCACTTTCATCAACAAAAGGCATACACAAATAGGGTTCAAATGGGTTTTTGATAGTGGGAAGGAATTGCAAACTGTGTGGAGGAAAGCTAAAATAAATTTCTGCACTAAAATAAAGCAACTTTCTTACTGAAAAATGAAACTTCACTCTCTTAAATCCAGTTGCTAATAGGCTAACAGCTAGTCTGGAGAATCTCATCCATGGAGAAGAATGACAATCTGAGGCAGTGAGTATAGAATTCTCCTAAGGTTTGACAGCAGTACTTATCACATAAATATTTAGGGATTGCAGACAAAAATACTTCTTTCTTGGGTTTTATTTTTCTTGTTCCAGAAATAAGAGTGTTTTTTTTTCTTTTTTCATGAAACATTCAATCAAGAACTCAGATTTCTATAAACACACACTGCCTCCTCCCCTCTCACTTCTGAGGAAACATTTTCAAACTGTCCAGTTCTTTTTCCTATAAAAAGATTTTTCTCTGGTAAATGTATGGAAGAACTTCTTGAGGTTTTGAGATCATGAAGTTTAACAGAATTTATAGAGGAATACACCTGTGATTTGTTCCTTATTATTGCAGAAACACCCATGGGAAAAATGCAAATGACATTTGCTGCCAACAAATAGACTCTACTCAGCTGATGCTTCAAAAAACCCTGCAGAGATAAAGTTTCCATTACGACCTAGACATTTGTATTCAGTCCTTTCAGAGTGATCAAAGCCAGACATAGAGACGATGAAGAATTGGCTCTAGAAAATGTGCACAAGAATCATGGCATGATCAAGTTTGCTTACTTAGATTTTTCTGTCACAGCCATTTTTGCTTCATCTGTCACTAAAACCACAACAGCTTTCCAAGTTTTGTTTAGCTATGTATTCATGTTCTCTACTGAATAACAATAACCACAACAAATTTAATACTTCAGGGTTTTTCCTACTAGACTTTCTAAATTCAGCTGAAATCTGAACTCTCTTTTTCAGGAACTATGTGTACACATCTAAGAACAGGCATAAAAGACAGGAAGTGGCTTCCACTAGCTAGAAGATACTTTGGAAAAAACTTTCAGTCTCCTGATAGTTATATGGATGTCTAAAATCCATTATATAGTACTAGTTGACTTAAATTTAAAATGAAAGGTTCATCAACCAGACATTCATATGCTATGAATTTGCAGAGATATATTCTAGAGAGAGAAAGAAAAAATTTATCTTATATTCTCTGCTTGTTGCATAGGTGCAATTTACTTATTAATATTAATGGGACCAATATCTTTACATAAAAACTCTTCATTTACAAGATCTGATATAAGAGCAGAAGAATTATGAACTATTGGAAGAAGGATTGAAGTCATCTTAAAAGAGACACGAGCCTCATATAGTTCCTACTACATTTAAAAATATTAAGAGTAGTGTCGTGGGATGATCTTGTATTCCCCATCGCCTGCTGGAAGGTTTTTTTTGTGCCTTCGGACTGCAGCCGGGAGGACTCTTCACGGCGGCTCGCCTGACCTTGCAGCCGGAATGTTTACATACTTTTGCCCGGCTGGAGACTTTTTTTCCCTCTGCTGGTAGCGGAGTAGGAAGGGTTGCTCAACTTGGACTTTCCAGCTGTCGGCTGGAGAGGAACAGAGATCTGCTTCTGCGGCTTCTGCTCCTTTCTGGACGGTTTTCGGCTCGTTTCCTTCATCCGAGACCAGCTCGCCATCTCTGGGACTCGTGGTTGGGACCCCTCGATCCGGCGGGGCCCGGCTGGGCTCGGGCCTTGGGCCTGGGACGCGTGAGAGAACTGTGGGGAACCCACTGACCTCCACCTCTGGGGGGGGGGGGGGGGAAATTGCTTTGTTAAATNTCACTCTCGTTTGAGAAGTTCTTTCTCCCGAACCAGTGAGGGGTGGGGGCTGCCGGGGCCTGCTTGCTTGGCTGGCAGGAGAGAGGAGAGAGACTCCCTTCTGGGTTGTTTCCTCCTCGATTCGTGTCTAAACCGGCACAAGTAGTCAGAGAAGAATTAAAGCAGCAACATAACAGATTATCTTATGAATCTGATCTTTCAAAATTACAGGACATATTTTTATAAGTGCTTTTTATATTAGCAAAAATTAAAGTGTAGATAGAAATAACATTTCAATAAAAATTTAAAATAATATATTTTGTATAACTTGTTGCATGAGAAAGTACATATAAAATTTTTTATTAGTTTGGAGTTTTTTAGTGTTCTACTAGAAAATTTTAAATTAACTTAATAAAAAAAAAAAAGAATCTGATGTTGCTGTCTAAAACAACATAATATCTCTTTACAAATCAATATCCTTGAGACCAAATACTCTATCGTCTGGGTTAAAAGCTAAATTAAAAACTATAAGTATTTGTATCAGTGCATGAGCTGCATATTTGCTTTTCTAAGCTTTAAATAAGCCTGAATTTTTTGACATTTTATTATATTTCACCATTCTTTGCAGGTAGCCTAATACCATTGGCCAGAATAATGGTTCCAAGAGGTAAAATTGAAAAAGAGAAAATGAGGCAGAAATATACCTGTCCTTCCAAAACAGTAGGGTACTATTTAAGGTTGAATCATTAATAGTAGTCACTCAAGTCTCCTCACAGTTGGAACAGTGTCCAAAGGTTTGATTTGAAAAGAGAGAATAATCTCCTAGATATCAAGGTCACTCTTTTTATGTGCTATATATATATAATGAATTCTATTACATTTTTACCCACACATTTTCAAGTTGTTGTTCAAGAATATATTACTTGAAATTTGATTACTAAAATAGTATTTGATAAATGTTAATTATAACATTTTACAATTCATTTTACATCTTTCTTTCACCTGATAAAAAGAACATTTGCATTTTTTCTTTTATTTTCAGTAAAGTCATAAATTATCTAGATGCCAAGTCATAAATTAGCTAGTAACAAAAAAACACAAAACAAAACAAAACCACACAAACAAACAAACAAACAAACCCCCAAAAAACCTAGTGTTTTTTCTTAATATGAAAACCTTAACAAACAAAATATAATTCTAACTGGAAGAAGTTCTATTACACAGCTGTATTTTACACTGCAGAGCTAGAGGAAGTGCAAAACAATAATGAAGCCTCTTAGAAAATAACATTTGCTCTTCTGTTTTGAAATGACTGGGACTGAACAGCTAATCATCTGAATTCATCCCAAGTGAAACTAGGCTTAGATGAAAGATGGTGACAAATAAATGTATATTTTAAGTTCAGTCTGCATTCATACCATTGCGAACCACTTGCCCAATGACATTGGATAAGGTACAAAATCATATCTGGATACCGTCTCCCAGCTCTGGAAGACTTCCAGTCTTTTCTCTGTGCTAAAAGTATAGAATAAAATTATAAAATAAGCTTTTTTATTCATTACCTGGAATATATAACTGCTTATTCTTTCTCAAAAAGAAAGAGGAGCAGTTCCTAAAAGTCCTACATGATGAGAGCATTCTCCTAAATTAAAAGAGATTTGAAGACATCATTTTAAAGCCTCGTAAACATGTTGTTAAAGTAAATATTTGAACACAATATCTGCTCTTCACAGATAAATAGGTACAGCACATTTTACATTGCTAGATGATTATGATGAAAAAGTACAAAAGGAAACAGTATTTTTCTGTTGGTCTCAAGCCATAATATAAAATTTTTAAATTATCACTGATCAGTAGAACAAATTATTATGATAATATGAGTAACACAAGTTGTCAGAAAGATTTTTTGTCTGAGAGTAGTCCAAATTTCAGTAACAATTCTGGAGCTAAAATTAACTTGGAGACAGTAGTTTCATATTTTGGAATTGCATTCCTGGCTCATCAGATAGGATGATAGAATAAGTAGGAAAACCCTCATTTGGTGAATTATGTTGGACCTTAGGCATAGCATGGGCACAAACATGTGACTGGTGTTTCTCATATAGGTAGTTTTGACTTCTAACAGGAGAAAGAGAAGAGGCATAGAGAAAAAGAACATAAATCTTCAGGGTAATGATAGTATCCACACTTTTAGGTGTGCCTTTTATGCTCAGTGCTACACCTTAAATATATTCTGAATCTATGTCAGGATTCAGCTAGATATGCATCATCCCTGTGTGTAACCTTATTTCCTTGGAAGGGAGGAAATCATAGTGTATTTCAAACAATCCCCTGTTCTGGAGAATGAGAGTGCCTGAGATTTAGTATCCTGCAGTTCAAACCTGTCACTTAACACACCCATGAATCTAGGCCTACATTCTTTTTATTTTTAATATTCTTTTTTTCTATGATTTTATTTGGAAAATGTACACTGACATCCCACAGGGGAAGAAAAACTATTCCAAGCTCTTGTAGATGGAATTAAGGGAAAAGACTAAACACACTTCCTTTCATTAGGAAAAAGTTCTTTTATTGAAACAGACCAAATAAAATTATAAATCTCTGCCACCAGTTAGGTAAGAACATATTTGCTAAAAAGAATCTGTAACTGAAAAAAACCTCCAACCTGATAAACTTACTACAGAAATACAGTGTTCCTTTATGTTTCCAGCATTAAGCAAGGAGTTTTGGTAAGACATATTAATAAATATTTGGACTTGCTCCTCCATAAACCAGTATTTGCCACTGATCTGCACTCCAGCTTTAACCATTTGGATAGTGTGATATGGTTAAGGCACATATTGGTTGACAGGTAGTTTCCTTCAATTATTATTGGAACTGAGATACTTAGCCAGAACCCATCCCAGGTGTAGAATACAGCACTTTCCCTTGTTAAATTTCATATGGTTGGTGACCAAATGCCTCTCTAATTTGTCAAAGTCTCTCTGCAGGAAATGGAAATAAAAGTAAAATTTAAATTATAGAAAAAGGTTTGTTTATAAAAAAACCCAACCCAAACCAAACCGAAATCCAGTCCAGATTTCCAGATGGAAAATCCTGTCCAGCAGCAAAATATTCAATATTTTCTTACAGATTTTTCATTAAAAGGTATAACTCTATTTACTGTAAGATAGCTAAACTGATAGCTAGTTATCAGATCTTCAACTTCTTACTAAATAAGGTACAAAAATGCTAATCACTATGCCACATATATAAAATACTAAATCACTATGATGTATATAAAAAAATGTCTGAGTTATAGATATGACAATATGGAATATGACAACACAAACCAAGGTTCCTTGAAGTGCTTATTTTGTTTATTATACCTCATATATATGTATATATACTCAAGGACAGAGATGAGATGAGATGAGATGAGATGAGGTGAAGTAATATCTATACAGATAAAGAGCTGTCTGCTCTAAGTTACTACCAACAATAAATCTATAGATAGCTCACTGATGTCTGTTTCCACTTTGCTTCCAATAATGTTGCCTTGAAATCTTGCCAGATTTAAATTTTGGTAAGAGAATGTTCTGAATTGCTTTCTATTGTTCATTATTTAACATTTTTATGTAGCTTCAAATATATGCCTGTAACAGTGGAGTGAGATAATATATGGTCCTTGCCTGAAAGAGACCAACTCTTACAAAGAAACAGAAAGAGATGGTGCACAATAAAGTGAGGATAGAATTACTTACAGGCAGTCCATATGTGGAGTTTTTTGAGAAGTAAGGGAGCTTAAAGGGAGAGGAACCTATGGAAGAATTAATGTCTGTTGCAAACCACAGGACTAATGGTATGGACTGCAGTGTGGATGGACAGGGGGAATTTTTCTTCATATGATATCTGCATTGATATGCCTCTTATTTTGATGTGCTGTTAAAGCTGAGCTCCAAAAAATAGAATGCCCTTTTTTTTTTTTAATATATATATATTTTTGAATTAACAGAGTAGCTACTATAGGCTAATTTATTCAGAAGTGTGACTTAACATCACTGCAGTATGCTAGCCAATGGTTTGTAAACTGTGTTGGACTGGATGTTTCTGTTTTGTTGAAATATGTGGCATTTCAGTGGGAAGCTGGAAATAGTTTTTATTGCTTAAGAGTTCTGTGTGGTTATCGATGGTAGACCTGAAACACACTGGTCATCCAATGATTCTTGTGAGACCCATGGTTTCCTTTGATCTATAAAAAGCCACACTGGCACCAGAGTGACTCAAACCCCAAACAATTTGCAAATATGCATGGGGGTAAAAAAAGGCAAACTTTGCGTATCATACTTAATTAGGACCCAGTGCAGGAGACATCCAAGGATAGGATGGTACATGGCTGAAAGCTGGGAAACACCAAATGTATCACTTTTGTAACAATAAGGAGGTAGACTGACAGTCCTTCAGAAAAATGGTTATGTGCGTGAGAATATTTAGATGTTTTGTATCTCCCCACTTTACCCATAAGGTACAGTATTCAACTAAAAGAATTTAGTGTTCTCTTAATATATCAATTTATTTAATATAGGTACTATGCCTGAAGATTGATAAAGATTTATTTGTAACTCTATGTATAAATACCAATATATTTATCAGTTTTCTGACCAAATGTAAGTAGTATATTCACATAGGCACACATGTAATTTAGTATCTATTTTAGTGTCTATAGTGTCTGTAACAGTAGAAATTACAGAATAATAGATATAGCACTGGCTGTGAGTTTCAGCACTAGAAAACAATAGTCTACTATACTGCATTTGATATATTTGACTATGCTCATGGAGCTGAAAAACATAAACCAAAATCAAGTTAAATTTCTACTAAAATTTCTACTACTGATCACCTGCTGCTAGATATTCAAAACTTGAAGTATCTGAATTCTCTTGCTTATCCTGGGAGTTTGATTATACTCAATTACCTTCATTTTTTACATTAATATATAGCTGGTATAACTGTGCTGTAGTAGTTCTGAATTCCTTAAAGTTTCTAAATGAGAAAATGATTTGATTAATCAGAAATTTTTTAATTATATTAATTCTTAACATGATACACATAATTAATAGTGAAGTAATTTCTTAAGAGGACAAATTTAGGATACTCATAGAGTTTGGAGTGCTAACTATCTTGGTAAATTTAGCCAAATGTAAGGATCATAAAAACATAGAATGGTTTGTGTTGGAAGGGACTTTTAAGATCCTCTAGCTCCAACCCTTCTGCAATGGGCAAGGACACCTTCCACTAAACCAGGTTGCTCAGAGACCTGGCCAACCTGGTCTTGAACACTTCCAGGGATGGGGCATCCACAACTTTTCTGGGCAACCTGATCCAGTGTCTCACCACTCTCACAGTATACAATTTCTTCCCAATATGTAATCTAAATCTGCTATCTCAGTTTTAAGGCATTCCCCCTTGTCCTTTCACTACATATTTTAGTAAATAGTCTCTCTCCATCTTACAGACTTTTTTAAGGTACTAGAAGGCTCCAATTAGGTCATCTCAAATCCTCCTCTTTTCCAGACTCTCTTCCAACTTTCTCAGTTTTTCCTCATCAGAGAGATGCTCCATCCCTCTGATAAACTTGGTAGTCCTCCTCTGGACTTGCTTCAGATAATTTGATACAATTCAGGTTTTCCTATATATATATATTAAATCATATTTAAAGATATTTAACATAACTTTCCAGTTTTTCCTTTACTTTTTTTACAAAGTATAATAATTTCCCATAGTTCAAAAGTATTTAGAATAATTTTTTTAATGTTTTTCTAAATGCTCCTCTTGAAGCTTCTTCAAAACTCTTCTTCTTTCAGACTTTAAGATAAAAATGGTGAATGTACATGCAGCACTTTATGTTAAAACACCACAAACCTTTAAATATATCCTGTAGTGGTTTATTCTGGGAATGCTTTTCCTAGGAGGTTTTCAAAGCTATTGCAAAACATACACTGTGTGGGGTAGTGTATTGGTATTGACACATATTATATTTGCCCAAAAAAGGAATTGGAGAAAAGTTGTCTAAACCAAAACACCTCAGACAGAAATTGGTGAGCAGCTTGGACTAGAAAATAGGGGAATTTTCCAAAAAGTGAGAAAATAGTTCATTGGTGAAATGTTAACACATTTTATTTTGAATATTCAAAAAGAAATTCTTCTCCATTCAAAACATTGTTTATTTAAAAATAACCCCAAATTTTTATATTGATTGTTTTTGAATGTTTACTTCAAAAGGCATTAGTGCATTTAACCTAAGATTACCTATATTGATCCAAATTAATATTATTTTGTTGATTTTTGAAGACGACCCTACTCTTTATCTTGAACTTCCTAAACCTGACTCAAAAACCAATAGAGAGAAAATATCAGCCATGAAGTTTTAATTTGGCCATGGATCGACAATTAATATTTTTTTCCCAGTATTATTTAGGATCCAAAGAGAAAATATTATGGGAAAATTCATAATAAGAACTCATAGTCTTCTCCTTGCTCTGGCCAGTTTGTTTGGTGGGAGATTTTTTGTTTTGTTTTTGTTTTGGTTTGGGTTTTTTTGGGATAGTAGGTAGAGAGATTGCTTGGCACTAGTATTGACATAATCAGAAATTCCCTTTGATGCTAATGGTGAGGTCTGTTGATAGGGTTATCTTCATGTTTAAAATACGTAAGACTCCAGGAGATCAGTCTTAAATCCCAGTAGGACTGAATCAATCTTTAACCTTCAAAGCCATATTGATCAAATGGTCCTGTGTGATGTTTGGTTCAGACGTTTGAAATGGCAGTCCTTTCTGCTCTGTTTGGAGATTAAAGTTGCAGTGGCCTTATTTTTGAAGGAAAGGAGTTGCTTTTGTGAGTATTATCAACAGGCTTTCCAATATTATGTAGTGGGAGATGTGTTTGTAAAATTCCTTGGAACAGAAAATACTCAATTGAATATAAAATATTATTTCTGTCTGTTTATGTAAACTTCCCAATGAACTAATATCCTGGAACTCAGATGAACTAACAAAAAAAGACATATGTGATAGAGGAATGACAAGTTTTGTTTTCAGAGAATATTTTTATTATATTTGTTAATCTGACAACAATCAACTAACCACCAGAGGAAAATGAAATTCAGAAAGATTTGTGAATTAGAGAGAGATTTTATAGAAGAAAGTTTTGACAAAATACATGCATCAGTCTACATTTGGAGAGATGATACATTGCCTGTGTTCAGAAATACTGTTTCTGAATGGTAAGAGTATTTTAAAATTTTTATCACAAAATAAAAATATTTTCAAAACCAGATGACTGAATATGAAATAAATTCCTGAAATTTAATAGTTCAAAGTCTCTGTGAATCTGGCATTTCTTGGAAATCTTTCCTCCTTAGATCCCTTTTTAACAGTAATTAATGAACTTAAAACATATGAACATAAAAAGTCTTCATTCTTATAAGTTGTCAGTTTAAAGACAAATTATTTGAGGAATCATACATATATATGAATTAAATATTTGTCAGACTAAAATACAGTAATAATTTTATAAACTTTATGTATTGAATAAGGGTTTAGGAAGATTAGTTACCTGCATCAAGAGCTTCCAGGCAGATTACGTTTCGCATTTTTTCTAACATTAATATAAATTCTTTGTATCTTCTATCAAATGAATATATTTGAGGCAATGAAAGGATTCTTCTGATAAAGCAAATTGAAAACATTTGGAATTCATTCTTATTTCTTATCAGCAGCATGCTGTCTAGTCCCTCAAGCAGACAATCTCTAGTACAATACCGTCTGATGCTGTCATTAAATCCTCAGCGTCAGGTTTCCACAGCAACAACAGAGCTCTCCCTGCTTCACTGTCTGCATCTGAAACCCAATCCGGAACAAAAACAGTTAATCTTATGCTGTGTTGCTACACTTATTTGACAGATTTAGTCAGAGACCTTCTGTAGCTGGAAATAAGTGGTAAGTAGCAGTTAAAGTTTGTGATTATTAAATTGTACGGCTGTATTGTAGTTGTTGATATACACGCGCACCAGATGGTGGCCTGCTGTATTCATCACCAGATTAGGAAGATAAAGTCTGGGCTATATGTAGGCCCACACACCAGCTTAAGAGTTTACTTTGTAATGCATAATAGCTTTTAGTACTTATTTAAAATAGCAAATCTTGAAAAGCTTTACTTTGCTTTAATTATAGATGTGACAAGATGAACATATTGCCCAGGTGTTTAAAGTTAGTTTTGATGTTACTGTTTTCACACTGTTATCCCTCTCCAGGCCGACGACAGCAAACCATATATGGGTTATGTCGAGTTTACTTGGTTTAGGAGTTACTGTTCACAGAACAGACAACTGCCTTTGACTCAAAATATACAATGGCAATGAAAAACTGTGACCAGAAATAAGATGTCTTTCTTACAAAAAAAATGCAAAATGTTTCTGAAGGAAATTTAGAAATTGAATATTTGTACTTATTAGCATATTCCAAATAAAAGCTTTTCTCTGTTCACTAAAACCAAAGAAAGTATCTTGCAAAATATTTTTTTTTTCATTTCTAAGGCAGACAAATTTTCTGAAAGCCATTAGAAAGCCCAACCAACTAGCATAGAGAGTTCCCAGAGCAGAGGAGTTTTGATTTTTATTTTATAATAATCTATCCTTTCTCATTATATTTTTATAATCTTCTTGTTTCAATACATCATGGTAAAACATTCATGATTAAGGAATTTTACTTAGATACAGTATCCATTTTATGGAAGCAATAGCTATTCAAAATGTAGTCGATACATTTTTAAAAACATCATTGTAAATAAGCATGAACAACTGTCATTTCTTGGTGTACAAAATTTGATCGCAGTAAGTATGAAAGTTATGACATAGGTTGAATCAAGCAGCTGCTACTGTGCCTTTATTACTCAAATTAAACCAAGACATTGTGCATTTAGACTTCTGAAGATTTGGAGAAAAAAGGCAAACACAGTAAACATTTTTGTTTGTATACATATGAGAATATACTTAGTTATATTTTATTTAGATCATCTGAGATGAAGAGATACTGCAGTAAGTATCAAAGACTTTCATAGAATCAATATTTTTTGCCTTTTTTGAGTCATCTCCAGACATGAGTTCTTGATATATTTGTTTTGTACTAAAGTAATACCACTGTGTGTTAGACTAATCTTTATATAACTGTGAGTAATTTAAATTATAACTATAATTTCATGTTTAATTTTAAGTATTTTGCTAAATAATTCTGCTAACTAGTAAGAAGTCTTTGAGAAATTTCATTAAAATACAACATTCACCTAGTTCTGGGTTAAACCTCTTTTCTGAAAAAATCTGACAATGATGGTAATTTTCCAAGAGCCTCTTGCAACCAATATCAGTGATAGCTGGCTTTTTCTAAAGAGTTGTGTGATATAAGAGAGAGGATAATTACATGAAAAACTTGTAAAAACACGTTTAAAAGATACAATATTACTTTAATATGATGCATTTGTAATGTTTTAAACATAAGAAGGCACACGCTCCTTCTTAATACATGGCGGTATTTTTGGTTCATAACAGTGCACAACCAAAATACCACTTCCTTTTATACACATCTGTGAAGAGAAGCAATAGAAACCCACTACAGAAGTTTATGTAACTGAGGTATCTACCTAGTACATTTTCCACCAAGAAAAAGAGTAGGAAATAAGCAGGCCTTCACTACAGTGTTATGCTAGCAGTAGCATTGAAAAGATTTGAGGATGAAGAGGGAATGGAAAAAATCCACACTTGCCAGGTCTTTGGCACGGATCTCTCTTCTGCAATGATATGAAGATCGTAATGGAAGAGAGGCAAAAAATCCACATCGCAAAAAATCCTCCCATCTTGACCACACACAGATGGAATACATGAAAATGAAACACAGTGCTAAGTAACTCAAACTAGCAAAGATCCCTGTATGTCCTCACAGCCTAGGGCAGCACTCTGACGCCAGGAGCCTCAGCACAACCAGTTGTAGGGTGCAGGCCACAGTTAATGAACCCTCACTGTTTTAATAAGTTTTCCTTTTTTCAAAAGGGAGTTGGCAAATTCCTATTATAGCAGTGATGCTTCAGTAAAATAATCAATGTTTTGATAATAATATTTTGAGATATTTTTATAAAATAATTGCTAGAGCTGTCTAAGTGCCCAGTCAGACCTTGAATCATTTTACTGTAAATACAAAGCAATTGATCCAGCTAAAAAAAGTATTTCTGGTGAAACAGTTTTGCTCATAGGAATAAGGTTGGGTATTTGAGGCTAGATGGAGACATAATTTATTCTTCTTATCTTTTATATCTTTTTATATTGGATCTTAATTTTCCCTGTCTCACTGGTTTCAATATTGATTATTTAGTATTTTTTTTTATTATAGACAAGCAATCCAACTAAAAATAATTAAGAGCAAATTTTAAGAAATCATGAATGCATTTGCCAAATTTGGGATAATTTACTTCCTGTATGGACTTATTTTGCAGAAAATGTGTGGCTACTTACACACAGATTGATCCACTTTTATGCACATTCTTAAATAGTATCAGTGAGCTTTTGCACGAATAGGGAAGAAATAGTCACTCTGTAATATTTACCTTTTTTAAAGAGACACCGTCTTTGTGAAAATGCTGTGCAATAAATGTTAAAAAAATAGATAGTATGATGTTCAACAAACACAGACTCAGACATTTTGTGTTCCCAAAACCATTTGTGAGAGTTTATTTTCTTTCTAGTGTCATACATTGTCTTGATTTGTGGTTTCTGATTTTTTTTTCGTAAACATTTGGTAGATAAAGAGAAGATCTGTAAGAAAATTAGATTTATTACTGAGGGAACATGCTGATAGGAACTGACTGTGATACATGCAATAATTCGACAATTTCATGACCATACTGATGCACTTTGTTACTATCTCCCCATCCTGTCAATCTTCCTTCTCTTTTCTGGAGCCAATCCAATTATTCACATTTGAACCCCAAATTCCTGAGGTTTATTTAACTGTAGAGAGTTGATAGAGAAAGAAAAATAATGTCATTGGTTTCACAAACCAAAGGCACTTCTGTGGAAAACAAATTTCTGGTGAAGCAAAATATAAAATAACAGCATTTCTATATAGAGTTGCAAGCTTTTAGTCATTTTGTAAAAAATCACACTTTTTATGAAGTTAACAAATCAAATGGACAGATGATCAATGTCAAATCTACTGGAAAACTGCCTGTGCAAATGGAATGCCAGATTAGATAATAATCTGTCACTCAAAGTGCTGATGGCCATGTGTACATTGCACAGTATGCCTCAGACAAGAATTGTAATGAAAGTCACCTTCATCCTAAAATGAATTCAGTGTAAATTTCATACTAAACTGTGAAAGCTATTTAATGTTAATAAAGGTTTCCAAGGTACATGATAAAGAAGCTGTTATTAACTATAAATATATCTTGAATATTGACTTTTTGGATTGATCCAATCATTGAAACAATTAAAAATCATAATAATTATTTATTAAATCAAAAGAGACAAATATTTTTTTTTCTGAACAATATTCGTTGATGAAGGTTGTAAAATACCTTGGCATACTTTACATTGCCAAGCTGCTGCTGTGTTTTTAGGACCCTTCTGATCCCCCAATCTCTTACTAGCTTTCCAACTTTCGTATGACTCCCAGACAGTGTGTTCTTTTGGAAATCTTTCTTTGGAAGGTGCCAGCTGACATTATTTTATGTATCAATACGGCAGGACTTGAATAGGGTAGTTATGCTATGCAGCCTGAAAGCAGTGGGTATGGAAAACTGCTCACACAAGTAAGTGGCTGCAAGATAGGTAATATATGACCTCTTTTTTCATTCATTAAACACCAGACTTCACAGACTGAGTGGATGCTTCTTGCGTGTCTAAAAGCATACAGATAGATCACTGCCAGTGCATACGATCACTCCTAGGCAAAGGAATCAAGTGGGTCTAATGAAAAAAACAAAACAAACAAAAAATAGGTGTGAAATGAGAGTTATATATCTTGTCCTTCATCAGAAGAAAAAATTTAAGGGGCCTGGAAGATTTTAAAGTGCGAAATGAAAGGAATGATATTAGGTTCTTCCAAGTTAGGCAGTAATTTTGAAACTGTGGAGCTGCTTCTCTTCTATAGTCAAGACATTAACATGGCAGGAGTCTCCTGCTTCCTGCAAGGTCTAAGGTACTTGAACTTTCTTTCAGGAGGGCCTTAGCCCTTAATTTATATAGTTATGCCTTTCTCTTCTTACTCCCTGAATGGAGCATATGTATCTTATAAAATTTGTGTTAACTTCAACAAGATACTCAGAAAATCTCAAATCCTGGTATTTAAAGAACTTTACAAGGATGCAGAAAATTTAGAAAATACCTGTGGTTTAACTTAGATTAAAAGGCTACCTTCCTTCATGAAATACCATCTACCTTGCAAATTTTGAAGTAGAAATTATATACTTAGTCTTAACTTCACATCAATGTTTGTATTATCAAATTATCATATATTTAATTTTTCTATTTTATAGTATTATCTTTGAAAGTGCTTATGATTGTTTTATAAAATGTCTAAATAAATAGATATGATCATCATATAAATGTCATAGAAAAAATAAGATACTTTAAAGTAAAAAATTTCTTATTCAAAATTAATCTTTCCAATGTGGAATTTCAATAGACATATATAACACCATAATTGACAATAAACTAAAGAAAATAGGTTGGAAGGATGAGTATTCTCTCTGGTGAGAGCAATGATATACCTTCATTTATGCTGAATATTGGAAGGGATGTTGAGGAGAACTGCAAAAATCTTGAACATAACTACATGTGACAGACAGAATTTGTGAATGTAACTTTTTAAATGAAAGACTGTAAGGTTGCCTTAAAATATTTTAGCAGAAACATTTCGCATTTGTGAAATATTTTTCAAACCATGTAGAACATTATTGCTAATGCATAACATAGAAATTGATATATTTCTAAGAATCTAAAGCTGGAATATGGAAAATGGGATATAAGAAATGGAATAAATGGAATTTCCAGTACCTGATGCCCATCACAGGACTGGATTTTTTTTTTTTTTACAAAGGATTACTTTGGCAACTCTAAGTACACACTGAAATGTACAGTAAAGCAATGTAACAGGATTATCTTCTTCCCTGANTTTTTTTACAAAGGATTACTTTGGCAACTCTAAGTACACACTGAAATGTACAGTAAAGCAATGTAACAGGATTATCTTCTTCCCTGAAAAGATGCTCACGCAAAGAGCAAGAATTGTTTCTGTGAGAGCAAAAGGAAATAATCGATATTTTCTTAATATCTTCATAATTTTTATATATTTGACATTTTTTAACACGAAAGTGTTACTTGAGCCTACTACGTGACGTAATTTTTAGTATCAAATGATAACAATTCAAAGTTAAAATAGGAAAATCTGTTTCATACATTACACTTACTGCTCAGGCACAAAAGGGAGTATTCATAGGAGAAGTGCCACCAATAGAGCTTGTCAGATTAAAATAGAAATTAAATAGAGTTCTGAATGTCTCAGTTCGAATTCTGTCTGGTCCTACTCACATCTCTTTAATAGGAAACGTAAATAGTTGAGAAGAATATTTGTTTTTTAGATTACAACACAACAGTTGTTCAAAGGAAATTTTGAAGAGTGCTGGAAATGGTGTGCAAAATATCAGCCATTCTGCCTTCTTGTGTCTCTGGTAGCACTGGCCAGCAAGCTTCAGTACAGCACAGCAAGTGTTGAAGTGGCTCTTGACAACCAACCAACAATTCACGTGGAAGACTTGGTATTCACATTATGCAGTTCAAGATTTTTATTTTGGATTAGCTCTTGTTTCTACCTGGGGACTCGAATGCCTGTTAGCATTTGGATTGATTAGTTACACACTGGGAGTGCACGTTGTGGTTTAATTTCATTTGAAAGGAATCCTATTCATGTGCTACGTGATGTGATCTGAAGCCCTGTAAGGAGGGACAATCAGGATATTCACCTAAAAATCACATTCCTCATCCAACAGTAAAGACTATGTAGCACATAGCTCCTTCTTCAGCTACAGCTTTAGCCCTGTACTTTCCCACTGCTTTTACACTACTGTGTTTGAAATCATATTCAGAAAATCAAAATGAAGAGCTGAGCAATCTTTCTACTGAGTAGTGCATCTTTCTGTTTGATCTATATTCTTTTTGTAAAATTTCATTTGCAGAGCTGCAGAGACATCTTGGAGCCTATTAGTTGTAACCATGCTCCCTCTTTGCCATGAACTTGTGTCTACCTAATGGCTATGGACACCAGAAGTCACGTATTTGCCCTTGTTTTTACTACATCCCTCTCCCTCTGTATTTGTTGCAGCTTTGTCTATGAGGATAAGGTTTTGGGGAAATTGTAAAAAAAAGACAAAAAAAAAAATCAATGAAAATTAGGAGGTATAAATACACTATTACACATTTTTAATTTCCTTCTTTTGTCATGTCATCCTTTTCAGTTGTGTTTATTCAATGCAGCATTCTTGGGAAGGGTTATAAAACCTATAGGAGTCAGGGGCTTTCAAATCTTTCCAATTTTGAGTACAAAACTTCCTAGAAATTTGCCTAGAAAAATGTGGGTTTGGTTTGTTTTTTTTTTTTAAGTAAAAAGCTTATCATTGCATAAGAACTTTTGCTTTTATAATATTCTCTATATTTATCAGATTAACTTCAATTTGTGATTTGTTGTCTGTTACTAAATTTGGTGTATAGACAGACATTCATGAGAGACACTGCTCTTCTCATCATCTCTCTGTGGTATCAATACTACCCTATGTTCACTTTAGGTAAAAGCCTGGTTGGACACTCCTGACATTTTGCAAAATATAAAGTAGTTCTGATGCAATGCTATTGATCAGAATTTCTTTTCTGTCCTTGTTGCTTTACAGCAATTTTTTTTTTCCTTTACAGACAAATTAAGTATTGCTGGAAGCACAGTAATTATTTATACTCATATACATGGAAGGGAGACACCTTTAGGCTAACTTATCGTTTAAAAGTGTATGTCCTTATCATTGTACAACTACATGGATGAATCACTTTCTGTTACAATGTGTCCATATTTTCCCGACTTGTCATCCAGGCAATAATTTATTCTCATTCATTGTCAGATTTTGCATCTGTAGAGGCTGAATCTATGTTGTGAAAATTAAATAGTGATTTATAATCTAAAGGAGAAAAGTATTAGGATATTATGACCTTGTCACAGTCTTGAATGGTTCTCTTGCTTTTAAAATAGATGATAATATTACTATTTAGCCTAAGAGACAACTGATTTTTCTGGAATAGGACCCTGAAATTCTTGAGTTGCTTATTGTGACCCATTTGCACAAGTCTTATAATACAAAAAAGCCATAAAATTCTATATTCTTCTTTTGCTCTTAAATATCCTCTCCCCTTCCATAACCACAAGTGCAATATAACAACAATATAGCCTTGAACATGTTGATTTTTGTGTTAACTATTATGAGTTTCATTTAAAAACCATTAGCTGTATGTAAAGATGAAGAACCTACATGCTGCTTACATAAAGGTTGTGATGTACATGAAAATTAGTCTAGCTTTCCATAGTCCTGTGAGATGTGCATTTGTCATAAACAAAGCAAGAAAGGATATTCAATTTCCATTTCTGAAACAATACTTGGATGATCATTTAAATAATGCTGTATTTAGTCAATTTCTTCTTCAATTCTGCAATTCAGCTGCCTCATTTCAAGCTATGGTCAGGCTAACTCAGTTGTGAACCACCTCTATCAACTTTTGTAAATTTAGCCCACTGGTGTTAATGCATCCTAATCAATCAGTACAGCAATAGGACTAAATGAGTTAAGTCATGCTCACTGATGAATACTACACAGCCTAAAAGCACATGACTACAACATAAAGCATGCTTTCTACACCATGAAATTTCTCTTAATTGAAGAACTTTTATTTTCCAGGTTAACAAAAGACTATGGTATGTTATTCATGCAATGTTAGTAATTGGTATAATTTAATATATTCTTTATCTTGAGAAAATATTGTCTCTTACACTAATTGCCAAAATATTTCATTCAAACAAACAACTATTCTCCAGCTTCCTCTGTAACATAGTACAGGTAGTAGCCTTAAAAACAAGTGAGAGAAGAGGATGAAAAACAGCTACATGTTGGAAAAAGGAAATCTTTTTAGAACTTACACTGGCAGGATGAACTAAATATATTTCATTTTGATCTACTACACAATTATCATCTCTATATGAATGAAGAGGAATTTTAACCAAACATTTCAATTTGACCAAGGTCTACTTTTCATCCCTATTCCTCTTCTTGTTTAGCTAAACTAAAAGACTCAATTTCTTGCCTGTTTATTAATTTGCATAATAGCAGCCTTTAACACAATGTAAAGTGTGAATGATGATTCTCTATGTTGAAGGAAGCACAAGCCTGCTTTTTATTTTTGTGACTGATAATGTCCAAGCAGTCACCTCTCTTAAGGCATTTGAATCAGACAGTAGAAGACAATTTCAAGATTATTAAGTGGGTGGGTTTAATTTTTTGTCCTGTCAAATCCTTGCAGTAATCTTTCTCACAAGAAAAGATTCATGATGTGCAATTTTACTTTCTCATTACAATCATTGCATAAAAATAAGAGTATGGAGTTGACTAGATTACAATAATTGTTGAGAACAAGAATTAGTCATAAGATTCAGTAAGGAGTTGACCAAACCACTGTAAACTTTACCAGCATTTTCTGAAACTGTTGTTAATCTGCCCCTTTCTAAAAGCAGAGGCTGTGACTGATTAGCAGATCAAACTGTACACTGTTGAAATGATTAAGATAACACTTTTGGCTCTTTCCCACAACAAACCCCCAAAGTCATAATGTATTACTGAAAGTGTTATGTGTTCTTAGCTTTCTGCCAAGAACAAATCAGTCTGACCAAGTGCTGGCCCTCAGCTGGAGGGCTGCCTGAAGTAACAAAACAACCATGCCATACTGAAGTGCCTTGTACATTAAGTCAGAAACTATGATACAAGGATTGCACACAAAAGATATTTTATTAAAAAAAAAGACACAAGGAAATCCTGTATTTAAGGCAGGACACTGAATTATTTTCTTTTATAAAAGAAAGTCCATTACACAGTGTTTTAAGGCATGTCTATATGTTGTGTTACTGGTGGCATCTCATGTTGACACAAAAGTTGATAAAATATGACAGTGTTAATCTACTTCTGTATCAGATGCAAATTGAACACAGTGAATTAGTGGTGTTAGTGAAATCACTTAGTATCATTTTCTTCTTTTGTTTCCTTGCTTTTATGAAACTCTGCTTTTTGTTGTGTACATATTTTATGAGACTATTCAAAGAGGATATTTGTACTTCTGGACCTCTAAGAATGGTAGTACTTGAGACCAAGGTGTAAGCTGTTTATACCCATCACATCAGCAGGATGGGAATTACTTTGTATACTTGTGGAAACCATATTCTTATAAGAGACCACTTTAGACACTGTATTGTACTAGAAGCTGCAAAACAAGGCTGCTTTTCATCACCAGAAGGTCTGTTTTGTTTCTAACACTACTGCAGCTAAGGGTAAAGCAATTGTGAGATTCAGTAATGAAAACCAGGGCAGAGAGCAACTAAAAGTCTCTGAGATCTTATCACCAAGCGTACCAGGACATCATTTGCCTGCCACTTTTAAGAACAGTCCTTTCAGTTGCTGTTAAACAGACACAAAGCATAGTTTTTACCTGTGTCAGACAGACTCTGAAACAGTAATCTACAACATTCCCAGATTAAAAGAATTAGAGATATTGTGCTGCAGCAAAACACATGCACTGCCATTTTTCTTGTCACCTTAGAATATTGCCTTAAGCTTTGGGCAAGGATACAGTACAACAGTATTATGTAGACAGTTTTGCAGTGGATTTTCTGATATATCTATATATGTCTCTCTCTACATATGCATATACATATATATGTATACTCATAGCAAATTCAAGAAACTTACAGATCTACCAAAATAGTCAAGTATATATGTATATCACTATCACCTCCCTTTCCTTTGCATCCAGAAGTATTTGCACTGCTACAGAATTCAAGGTGAACAGAAACCTGGCTCTTTGGATTTCCTTTGAGTGATGTCTTTTTTTAAAGCTTTGACAAATTCCCATCACTTTCAACAAGAGTGACGTTGGAAAGTTGCTTTTGCTCAAAAACAGCAAGTCCTTTTTTTTCAGTTTTTGTATTTTTGCCACTCTCACATGTGTTTAATGTGAACACAGAACTACACATTTCTCTTCCCTACAGACCAGTGGCTTTGCCTGTGTTGTACCCGTTTCACTGTTCCACTGGAGCAAAGCCTATTTAGCCTGATTCAGTCATACAAAACCAGCAGTTCCCCTCTTGCTAATGGAAATACAGGTGATCTGAGAAAACATGGATGACCAGAGAATGGGAAAACAACAAAAATAACTCATTACATAAGAAATCATTAATCACATGCACATATGCATGTTAATTCTCCAAACTGTTAAAAAAATAGTATGATATGGAAATTAGTTTTTAATATCTGCTAAAGAAGAAACATTCCTGTAAGAGGTAATTAATATACCCTGTAATTCCTTTTCAGTGAAATGTCTTTCATATTCTATACAAAATATTATTTTCCTAATGTGGATTAAGGGAGTATGTGTTCCAAAATTAAAGTTCATCTCATTTCTAGTTTGATTGGAATCTTATATATATATATATATATACACATTATTTGCTCTTTTACTTTGTTCATTTGGTTCTAGTTTTGAAATTAGGTTTTTATTTAGTATCAGATCTACGTCCACCTGTTGCTAAATGCTAAATGCTAAATGCCGAACCATTTCTAAGTTTCCCTTTCAATCATATCATCAAAACACTTCTAAGACAGTATATTTCCTCTGAATTCTTTAGCCAGGAGCCATCATGTCTCCTAGCTACCAACTGAGTGTTAAAATGCACAGTGGACATAGAAGAATGGTACTTTGTCAAGTATTATTCACAGCAACCTTGTGAAGGGCACTACAACTTAATACAGCATCTGTCCTCAGAAAAAGCACTGAACCCACACAAAGAAGTTCAGTTGGAGATACTGGGTGTTCAGGACCAATTTTACGATGGTCCAGACCACTCAGCTTTTGCTTGGTTCAAGTAGTTCTATTTTAACTACATTGAGATTTGAGTGCTGTTATTCCCTGCTGTCTACACTGGCACAGCTCTCTTCAAAAACTGCCCTAGATATGACTTTCAAGAAATGATATATGCAATTTTACAGCACTAACTCTTCATAAGAGCCTGAATCACCTTGAAGACAGTGTCTGATGTCACTGCCTGGAGAGATCATTTTGTTCATTAGGGGAACTGTATCAGCTAGCTCCTATGAGGCAGCACCCTGACATCTTTAAGCAGATAGATAACCAGACATGGCACAAAGACTATATGGGTAAGAAAAGAGACAAAAGCCAACACAGCTAATATTTCAAGGGTCTTTTTGAATAAAAGTTTGAAATGGGCATTATATCATGCATTAGAATTTTAGTCTTGCATGATAAGTCACCACAATTTAATGTGTAAACTACTTTTCAAGTGAAGATGGAATAACTTTTGAAAAATAGGTAGTTCCTGAGATGATATAAAGTACTGAGCAGAGCTATTCCTTAATGTTATTCTGAATCAATATACTTTATCTGCTTTCTTTTACTTTAAAGCTTAGAAACTGCAATGAGTAAAAAAGAAGAGTAATGGTGATTACACTTTGAAGATAATGGGTCAGTTCTGAATGTTATTAGGATTTCAGAATGAAAAGTCAGATTTAATGTTGTAGGATAAAGTGTATGGGACAAGACAAGACAATAAGATTAATTCAAAATTGCACTGTGTTAATCATTCCTAGACTGTTTTTATTCTTATTATGCATTTGAGAAATTATTAGATTAATAAGACAGGTTTCATTCTCATTAGGTGCTTTGTCATGAGAACTCTGAAGAACTGCATGGCCAATAAATTGTGTGAAATCACTTTTTAACTTGTTGGTTTTTCTGTTTTTCCATATTTAGTTTTGATGCAAATGTACCACTGCTTTCAACTGCAGACAAGGCAAACAGCACTCAGACTAATAAAAAATCTATCTAATACAATGATCCATAGCTCATAGAAACTATCATAAAGAAAAAAAAATACATTCAGACACATAAAAAGACATGGATATATAGTGCAATGATTTATACTGTTGTTACCTTTTAAGAACATAACTTGCATAAATTATTTTTATAAAAGAGGAAGCAGATGTTAGATGAACATATGCATCCAGACTGCAACTGCAGTAAATATCTTTTTTCTGAAATAAATTGTATTCTAAAACTTTAGGTTTTTGTTTTCACAAGCTTAATGCATGATGGAAAAACCTTCCACAAAGCTCTTTGGCTGACTTCTACTGTCCTACTTTTTAAGCTGATTTCATGTTGGTCAGTTTGCATTCAACAGGCCTGGCAGAAAGGAGCTGCAGGAGACGACCAGGTTGTGATGGACATGCCTCATTTTTGTGTCACCTGGTCTCAGGAAGGCTTGTGATACACTATCATGGCAGGAAGTTCTTGTTATCACCTTATCAAGAGCTTCTGGTCAATAAATTTCTTGATGTTATGGGGAGAACTGTGAAAAGAGAGTATCATAGGCCTCTACTCTGCATTTGGAAAACCTTTATTAGCCATAATCTCGAACAAGATTTTATTTGCTGAGGCAATTTGATAGTCAGGCACTTTGTCCCCTCTATTTACAAAATGTCAAAGAAAGAATTTGAAAATCCTGGATTTTTCATGTACAGAGATTGTCCTACAGTGACAGAAGGGGAAATTTTAGAGATCATAGACACAAAGGAAGCTCATTCAAAAAGCCAAAAAAACGGAATGTCAAAGTTCCAGCTGGAATGCTCAAATTAGCTGTGCATCTGCTAGACTACTCAGTTTTTTCTGTTGAAACACTGGGCTGTATTTACAGGGTATAGTCAATCCTATCCACAGAGCAACAGGTTCTGTGGTGCTTGGAAACTCAAAGCAGAGGGAGTTGTTTAGACTTTGAAAAAATGCAAGCATGAAAAGTATAAAGCCAAAAATATGTTAGGTGTGAGTATATTAAAGAGTGAGGTATACATGCAAATTAATTTTTTTTAATAATTAATAACTGCATTATTATCATGGTTATATTCTTAAACAAAATACTGACATAAGTTTAAGTAAAACTATTGATATAGCTGAAGCAATCTTACTGTACAAAATGAGGTAGTGGAAAAAACAGAGTAAATAAGTAGGATAGCTAAAATTAGGATGTGTTTCTTTGAAGATTTTCTTTTGAGTGATCTTTCTGGACTTTAAGTTGTATATATTTTAAATTTCTTTGTGTTAATATACAAAAACTTAACAATAGGCTTATTGTTAGCAATGTCATGTATTGACTCAATTCTTCCTAATTCACACCAAGCAAAATTAAATATTACAGTAATGAGAAAATATTTCTATGCTTACTCAGAGAAAAAAAAAAAGAAATTAAAAATAATTCCATATGAATAAACTTGGAAATTTGATGGTAAGAAATAATGTTTTAACTTGTAACATAATTCTTTTAAATTTTATGGAATCTGAACAAAATAATATTTTTTTAAAGGAAAACCAGTTTGACCTGAGTGTTTACAGTTCTATACTCTACTTTGACATTTTTGAATAAATTTATTGCAAATATAGGGGTTTCTGCATTTTCACAAATTGGGTTATGAAATGACAGTTTCTTCAGAGCTCCATGACTGCTTCCTATGAACTGTATTTAAGGATTATGAATAAATATACTGTCAAGTTTAGATACCTAAAACTGATCTGAAATCTTTTTAAAGCAAGAATTCAAACTATAGACTGAAAGGGTGTATAATGACAAGGAGATTCTCATCAAAGACATTAAAAATATGGTTAAAATATAGATCTCTTCACTCAGCCCACTAGCTGAGAGCTACAAGATTGCAATCATAACAGAGTAATGAAAATGGATTTAGCTGATGCCATTTCTCATTTTCATTACCATCATTTTCATGAAAATGAATTAATATTGTGCTATTTTGTATTCTCATGGCAATTTTTGTCACAAAATGGATTCATGCCAAGCCATCTTCTGTTCCTGTTAATCTTTGTCAAAAAGGCAAGGCACCAAATTTTTCATGTCCTATTGAGTTCACAGAAGTATGTAAAACTTTCACAGCCCTGCAGGCTTCAAACTGGTTTCGATGGTTTGGATGGTTTAACCCTAGGTAATGATCATTGATGCAATAACAGTAAAGAAGAGAAAGCACAAGAAAGATGACAAAATATGAAGATTTTTTCCTTGCTAGAACAAGCAGGAACAGCAGAAAGTATGGAACTGTGATACCAATGGACATTAGTGAATAGTTTAGGACATAGGTTAATATCTAGTTTTACCTATGCATGCAAATGTAGGGATATATAGCAAAATCCCCACATTCATAGCATATAACTGTGCTAAACACTGAAATTATGAAAATAAGTAATAATGCACTTATTACAACCAAAATTAAAATCCAATAGATTTTCGTTGTAGTACAATATAGGGTGTAAATTAAAAAACTGGCCAAGAGAGTACTTCAAGGAAAATACAATCATTAATGTATGTACATAAATTTATGCATTCACATGATAAATCATTACACTATCCATCTATAATTTTGCACTTGCACATTAATTTTTGTTTTTATTTTTCTCTTTACAATGTAGTTGTGTTCCATATTAGATATATAGATGACATATTTAGTAATGATTTTGGTATAAAATAAATACGTTGAAATTACATGTCTTATGGCTCGCATGTATTTTTGCTTTGAAAATTATGTCCTGAAAGGAGAAGGAAAATAACACTGTAATTTAACTAGAGCAGTGGAAATGTAACTCTGTTTGTCCACATAAGGGAATGTCCTTATTCTTTTATTAAGAAAGATTGAACATGACCATTAAATAGCATGATGTACTGGGTATCCACAGCAAGTTGGTGAAACCATCACACATGAAACGCTTTTACCAGAACCTGAATATGGAAAAAATCTGCTGAATTCTAACCCTGAAACACTAGTGATATAATTTATTTATGATAATCAGCTTGTAAACCAATTTGAGCGTCTTCTACTTTATTTAGTTCTTTCCACTTCAATTATTTTCATTAGTCTTTTAAAAAAAAAGATATGTAGAAAGAGATTATTTTGTTGCTACATGTTATTTTTCTCTTGGTGTTTTAGTTCCTGACCATTACATTATGCATTTCCCAAGAAGCTAGATAGCTTTCAGATAAATATTACTGTACTTCTAGCTCATATTACAGTATGAGTTTTCCTCTATTACGTGATACAGACTTCATTTGTTTATTTTACATATAAAAAGTTTTTTTAAAGAATAGGAACAAACACATTGTTTAAATTACCATATTGGACCTCATTGTCCACTTGTGCTCTCTGCTTTCATTGTTTTTAATTACTTCCCTGGAAATAAGCCAGAGTTTCAAAAGAAACAGGAGTCCTTGCTCAAGGGACTGTTGATTAATTAGGCATCAGATATAAAACTTGCATTTGGGAGTAAGAACCAGAACCTGGAGCTACTTTGCTGCTGCTTTGGCATAAAGGCACTATGCTGGACCCTGTTTTCACAAACAAGGAGGGGCTGATGGGGGAGGTGAAGATCAAGGGTAGCCTGGCTGCAGTGACCATGAAATGATGAAGTCCAAGATCCTTAGGGCAGGGAGGAGAGTGAACAGCAAGGTCTGCCCTGGGCTTGAGGAGAGCAGACTTTGGTCTCTTAAGGGATCTGCTTGGTAGTGTACCATGGGATAAAACCCCAAAGGAAAGAGGTGCTCAAGAAAGATGGTTAATATTCAAGGTTAACTTGCTCTGAGCTCAGAAGAAATGCATCTCAACAAAGAGGAAAAACCAGCAGCAGCCTTGTGTGGATGATCAAGGAACTCCTGGACAAACTCAAACACAAAAGGCTCAAAATGGTTTTGTTTGGCTAATAGTAACTGTTCTTGACCTTTTTGTAGACTTTTTCATTAAACTATTTTAAAATGGTTGTTAAACAAGGAATCTATTCTCTCAACTACTAAGTTATAAATACTTAGTCACTTTTCCATCTTCTTAATTTCTCCTCGAATATTAGATATTAGACATTTTGATATTAGATTATTTTGCTGAATATATAGAAAATTATGCAAAAGGCTTGTTAAGTGTCTAATTTTGCAAACTAAATAATGAAAATTAAAATCAGCTGAAGTCATGAGACCGACTAACCATAAGCCATTAACAGAGCAACTTTGCAAATAAGACTAGTTCATATTCTTTCCCCAATAAAACATGGTACTAAATCCATGCAGGATTATCATTGTTCATAAAATCAAGAGGTAACTTCTCTTCTGAAATGCATGGAACACAATTTTAATTTAAAGTATTGTTCTTCAGAGAGAGATAAAGCTGGTAAAGCATTGTGTAGGGCTTTTCTTTTAGGAAAAAAGTTTGCTTTTAAAATAGAAACAAATATCTATTTGTACTTTGATAAACAGGTTTTTTACATGACATTAGTATATTTAATATAATATTTCATATAGTTAGTATAGTATCTAATTACAGGTCTACTTATGACTTTTTATTAGAATTGAATTCCTACTTAAGTGAAAAACCCAGTAATGTTAAGATATCTGATGTGTAACATAAAAACTCTAGGAAAGAGCTGAAAAGCTTCTAAAATCCCTGAGGAGAAAGCATGTTATCACACAGACAAATAAGCTACAAATACTTTATTCACTGTATATTTGAGACTGATCTCAACATTTTCATAGACATAATATTATTTATTTCTTCCAGTTATTTGTGCGGCTTTCTTGCATAAAATATTGTCTAGAAAATGCAATGTAAAATCTTAAATTACCAGAGTTATATGGGAAGAGGTTTTATGTACAGAATATGTATTTGCATATTAGATAAATTATCAAGTGGAAAGATTTCACCTGGGTGTAAATGGGTTTTAATTAGCTAATATTTGCAAAGCAGATGGAGATGCTAAGATAAGACCTATAAACAGTCCATTGTTTTAGATTTCTTTAAGAGTGAACACATTTCTTTCACATAAAGTATTATGTATTTTATCTTAATATATCATATTTTAAAAATAAACACATAAAATTGAAACGATCAGTATCTCATATAGGTGCCAATGAATTACATAACCCTCTTTGGATTGATTGATTAAACAGAATCAGAATGTCTGCCATAGATTTTAGCACTCAGTGTCTGTAGATGTTATTAATCTTTCAACTTTTGTTTCATTGAAGTTCTTGCATATTTGCAACATTCTTTATGTTCTTACCTTCTTGCCTAACTCTTCCACCTTGACCTCATATCCCAAAATACTAAGGACCAACAAAAATCACGTTTATAAAAATAGAAGAAATGTCTTCTTTTTTGGAATTTGTGAAGCACACTCATTAAAAGGGATCTGACCTCAAAGCCCACCGTAAAAAAATCCTCTCTTACTGGCTGCTGAGATTGCCTCTTTGCTGTGTAATCTGATTCAAAGGAAAGATACTGTGTCAGGTGATGAAAAGAACTGAGAAAACATTTCTGTGCCATCTTCCAAATGAAAGACATCTTCCAAATTTTTTTTTTTTGTCTTCCTTTTAAATGAGTAGACATTGTAGGTGAAAGCAGTTTTGTTCAAGTTAGGCCTGTGTTCATCTTTGTGATTTATTCAAATGATCCCTCAGTCATGAACTCGTTGTGGAAAGGCCTAACTATCTGTTTATTTTTTTTATTTCGTCTGGTTTGATGGGACTTGTTAATGACTGGAAGCTTCAAGACACTCGTGATACAAATACTAAGAAAAAGTTTTCCTAGGAATTGTGAACTTGATCCATCAGACTGGATGAGTGTACAGTCTCAGACAATATAAAAAGGCAGAATGTTGACTGTGTGACCACTGCTTACAAGTTGAGTATTACCATGGAAGAGAATTGTAGCTGTTGCCACATCCATGAACTGGAAGAACAGAGGCATTTCATGCTCACTTGTGCAAGGAGTGGCTACCTCATTCTGTTTCAACTTGTCTAGGATCAGGTTGATTTGAAAAGAGAGTTCAGTGGTCTTTTCTATGACATTGAGGATGTTCTTCTATCAAGGACTTCTGAGGTGCAGCTGCCCTCAAGATAAATTGCTGTATGGAACAGAATGATTCTATTTCTATCTCAGATAGTAGAATTTACTTTTGATATGAGACAAATTGATTCTCTAGAAACTACATCTGTTAAATATATTGTATTCATAATGTCTGTTAATTAAAAAGCATTCCATACACATAAAAATAGAAATGGAAAAGAAATTTAATGACTTCTCATTTAGAGTAAAATATCGCTTCATATAATTTTTTCTTTTTCTCTTGCATATTGGAGTACCATTGTCTGTACTCATATGCCTAATTTTTTTTTTCATTTTTTGCAGACCCCTGGATCCTTAATATAAAAGTGTAATTATATTCGTTACACAAATACTTAGACTTTCAGGCATCTTATTTAATTGCTAATTAGACATTACAGAAGAAAACCAATGACAACTTTTCCTTTATTAATTTTTTCTGCAGTTTTAGATTTATACAGTGAATGATTGGTAGGGTTTTTTTACTATAGTGGCTTTCATTTTCATAAAGATTTAACTTAGCAGGTAAGAATGACTCTGATGTTACATGCACAAGTGGGAGATTTCATTGTAAAAGATAATTGTTTCAAAAAAGATTTAATCACTTTCTTTGAAAATCACCTGTTAGAATATTCAGTAATCTCTCATCCTCCTAAATTTAAATTCACTGAAGACTAGAAACATAGGCATGTTTTGCTAATTAATAGCATATTGATACTACTAAAGACACGTTTGTTTATAAAATATTAAACTCACAGCTGTCAAATGATGTTGTTTGCATTACACATAAGACTATTCAATCTGACATTCATGTGTAGACAGACCATAATATAAGGGATAGTTTTGTAGTGTGTCTGTATAAAAAAAAAAATCAGAAATAGCTTCACTGTACAAGGCAGTGCTTGAATAAAATATTCTATATTATGCACATTTTAATGCTATGTGATGAAAAACTCCAAAATAAACACAAGATGCAGGGCTTTCTCCTTTAATAACCTACATTGTTACGCTTACCAGAACAGTGTTACCATTTCACACGAGAAAATGCAATTTATGATAGTTTTTGATCATCTGCAAAGCCAGGGTTTTACTAATTTTGAAGAAAAAAAATTGTTTTCCAAACAATTGCATTTCCAAAAGATTATTTTGCAATAAAATGTACAGTATGGATAAGTATATTATATTACTAATGCAAAACCTCTGCTGATATTTTGAGAACTCAGGTTTCAAAGATCTTTTACAAAGAAGATCATCATCACTGTTTTTTTTCTGCAAATAGTGATAAACATTGGAAACTATTAATTTTTATAACCCTGGAATAATATGATTCAAAGACTTAAAAGTAGGTAAAACAAGATGAAAGTAGACAATACACAAAATAAATCCAGTGCCTCCAGTTTATTAGAACTGACAGAGAAATAAACAGTTACTCATTGCAAATAATCTAGGGACTTGTTAGAAAAGTTTAGCACATAAAATGACATTTTCCACTACTTCTACACTGGTAAACAAGTCTGCTGTATACTGCCAATAGCATTTGCATTTATCTAAAGTACTTCCAACCAAAGATTTTGCTGTTTCAGAAAAATTCTAAATTTTTATATATCTTAACCAATGTGAGGAATATTGTACAATCTTTAATATTCATGTACATTTATATTATCCAGTGTGAACATAGTGTTAAAACGTTTTCAGTATTTCTGATAAATAAACAAAGATCAAAGTGTCATTCAACTGTTAAATTAATGCTAATGTATGGCAAGATGACATTAAAGAACTTGGGCAATGTAAAGATTTTTTTACATGAATAGAGTCACATGTTGGGTGGGGCAGCGTGTTTTTTGAGTGGATTGTTTCCTCTGCTTGTTTTTATTGGGGTTTACTGGTTTGGTTTGGTTTGGTTTGATTTGAAGAAAACTGACCTTCAATTCTAAAAGGTATAAACCAGAAAGCAGTAGTAGTAGCAGCAACAATAACAATTATAATACCAACCAAAATAACAATAGTTCTGTGACTTGTGGAAGACCGTATTTTGCAAAATCAAATCCATTTGTTTCAACTTTTTGACATAATCAAACAATACCAATAACTTTGTCTAATCACTTCAGGTTATTGAAAATAATTATATAATTATATA
>VZRX01010489.1:0-27181 GCA_013398075.1 Notiomystis cincta
TATATATACATATATATGTGTGTCTGTGTGGTATGTATGTGCATAGAAGTTCAGAAGTTTTTCAGAGTTCAGAAAAAAAAAGTATTCCATACATGTACTTTATTCTAATCAGGAACAACATGCAGGAAAGGAATTAAAAGGTTTGTTCCAATTAACAAGACATACAGGTGCACTTTATAATTTACTTTACCGTCTCTTCTTGACCTGCTAGAACGTTACTTCTATTATAAATAACACCCTGCAAGACAGGCATCGTATTATACAAGACAGTAAAACAAAGTGCTGTCTGTTAACTGAACCAGTTAAGTGAATTAAAAGTTTTAACTCAATGACTGATTACACCTTTTGAACAAACTGATTTCTATCACCATAATTACCTTTGGAACAACAGGCACATGTAACTTCTAGGTGTTTAAATTCATGGTGGCAGTGAAAAATTAACAGTTAGTTGTTATTTAAGGAGTATGGGCCTTCAAAGCCAAGCCTAAACAAGCTGGAATAAGGAACATGAGCTACCAGTTGACTCAGACGTGGACAGAGCAAAGGAAAGCAGTTGGGAGTAAGACTTGCTGGAGGAGCAGGTGACTTAGGAATAAGATATAATTCCAGCAGCTATGGAGCCAAGCAGATGCATGTCCAGCACAGGTCTTCATGCTGTTGTACACTACTGCCTTATCCTTATAAACCAACCTAAGTTCCCAAATAGATTTTAAGCTCCTTCTCTGTTGGAAAAGGCTTATTTCATTAACCCTGAAATATAACCCATTTTGACTGATGGAAAATTCTCAAACTACAGCAGAGAAGCACAGAATTTCATATGTAACTTTTCATCTTCTATACAACTGCTATTCTTAGGCACATTACTTTATATTTTCCATAGTAAAACCTAGCAGATTTCTGTTTGTATTTCTAAATTCATAGGCTCCCTTGATCAACTATTCTGATTTCTTTACAGGAATCTTATATACATTATACTTTCAGAAGCAAATGAATCGATATTCAGTTTTTAATACTAAGTAGTAAACTAATTATTTTTCCTAATTGCATGTTGTATATATGATAACTGATAGATTAGGAGTTAGTTTTCCTACCATTATTAAACTGAATCAATAACAAATTCTTAGGGTAGTCCACAAAAGATCATGGAAAGTTTTATCTTTTTTTTCAAACTATCATTAATCCTTAGTTATATTTGTTAACTACTACATAAGCATTCATGGCCTATATCAGGTATGCTTGTATTTTCATGTGCAGTGTTGAGAAACCATGTGAAATGTATATTGCAGCTCAAATATTTTCTCCATAGTCAACAATGTGACAGTAAAACCATAGCAACCCGTAAATAGATAGTGAAACACTTCAGATGTTTGGAGTTTGTAACTGCACATGAGTGATGTTGGATTTATTTGGGAGGTGTCAGGTAAAGAAATAAAATATCCAATCATGGGAATAGGACAGATATGCATTTGTGGCTCATATTCTCATCTGTAAGTCCAATAATATGTTGGTGTCTTTTCACTTTTTAACACTGAGCTGTTGATTCTGTATTTATTGTACTTCTAAGATTAGGAATTAATGTGTTTAGTAGCTGTTACTGAGAATATAAGAGGCCACCAAAATGTTAACAGAATTTTAGAGAAAATATTTGGCAGAAAAAAATTATTTTTCATTCTTTCTCTAAAGAATGGGCAAATATGTTTCATTAGGGAATGTAAGGAACTTTAAAAGACTGAAATTAAAATAGCACATAAAGTTTAGAAAATTTATGTAGATGTAAATACTGAAGAGTAAGAAGTTTAGCTAAACTATTTCTAAACACAATACAAATTTATGCCAGTAATTCTTTTCTAGTGATTCATTAAAAGAAATCTGAACAGTCAAAAAAAGAAAATCCAGAAAAAATTCAATATGTAGCTAATTATGTGCTGGAAAGAAAAAAATATCTTTATTGACATAACTGTCATAAAATCTCTTCATCTAAACCAGTTTTTAAATTGCAACTAGAAGGTAATCACAGCCTTCAATATGCTGAGTGTTCAAGTAAAGGAAAACAATCACTTGCAGCTAGTGTGTTATGGAAGAAAAATAATACCTTAGTAAAGATATTGTAAGAAAAATATTAAAAAGTATATTTTCTTTATAACGATTTTCATTTTGAATAGAAAGCTTGTATTTTTATATTCAGGAAAGTACTTGGAAGTATTCTGGTAAACAGCCTTTGTTCTGTCATTCTTTCCATAATTACTTCAAACTCGCTTGAGCAGAGATCTGAACAGGCAGTCTGCAGGTTCAAACTCATTAAAAGTGTAAATGTATTTGCAGCTAAAATAATGAAAAATTCTCTTCCATTCAACTGAACCCAATTTTAACAAATGTCAGATCGTGATGAATAAAAAACCCCAAACTGATTACTTCTGAAACATTGAAGGAATCTATTTCCTGGACATCTGTTTTCAAAAACTACACGAGAAATTTTTAGCAAATGTGAAAAGTAAAAAGACCAACCAGCACAAGTCTGTCGAGAGCCTCATTTATGAGCCATCCCCTTATCAAGCTCCCGTGTGAGATGCTGCTTCTCCTCCTGTGTACACTCCCCTGGCTATCCCTGCCTGGTCCACGCGTTCCTGAAGGAGCAGCGCTGAGCCCTGGGGCTTGCTGCACACAGTGGCCCTAATGGCAAATCCCCACTTCCCTAAATCATCCAAACTCAGATGTCCCAGTGGCATGTCCCAGTGGCATGTCTCAGAGCAGACACAGCACGATAGGGCCTGATTGTCTCAGGGGATGAAAAGGCAGGGAGAACTTCTGCTGGTGCTCTTCAGAAGACTCAGTATTCAAAATGATTGCTGGAGTTCAAAGAGGGAGAAGCAGACGCTTTGTATTTCCCCTCTTTTGTCTGAGCTTAGTAGCATCTGTTCAAAGGGCCTTTGTGACTCCCCATGGTCTCCAAAGTCTCTGTTTCAGAGTAACACTGTACTAGAGTACAAAATCCAACTTTTCCAAAACATGTCTTTTGTAGAAAAATGTTAACAAAAACTCAATTAAATTCCCAATTTGCTAACTACCAGCGTATCAGACTTTCAATCAAGTTCCACTTTATTCAACTGCCTGGTCTATTTCAAAGTTTTCAATAAGATAAAATGACTAGATGTGCTAAAATTACATTCTCATCTAATTCTTAGCTGGATGGATTAAACTGCAAGATACAGAAACTTTAAACACTGAATTCAAACTTCTACAGCTTTGAAACTCTTAGATAAAGGCAAGTGGAAGATAACATCCTACACAAACATAAGTCAAGCATAACCTCTTGATCTTCAGTACCAAAGAAAGGAGATTCAAAGTCAATTTTAAGTCTGTGCTTTGCCTGGGATCAGCATTTGACCTTTTAAAACTGAAAACCAGCTCCTTTTTACTGAAGAAAGTACAGGTTCCTCAAATTGTTTTGAGATTTAGTTTGTTTTCTTGACTGTTTTTAATTAAGTTGACCTTTTGCTGTCCAAATAATTCTTATTCATTAAAAATGCCAGTCTATCACTGAGATTAATATTAGCATCTAGTGAACCCTATGATCGGTTTCAGTTATTTATAGAAAATCAATGTTTTGATCTGGTTTAGAGTTCTTATTATTCAGTTAGTTTAAAATTTATTCCAAATTATTTATGAAAATTGAATTAACATGGTGAAACTGTTTGAATTATATCCTGTTTAAATCTTCCCATTTCAAGTCAACTAACCATGGGGCTCATAGTGGTTACAGGAAATATTTCGAATTTCCAGGGTCTTTATCAATGCAGTGATAGTATTATGTTCTCCTACAAATAAATAGTAGACCATTTAACCATGCAACGTCAGGAAAACTGACAAAGCAATTTTGTAGAATTTCTCCTCCCTCCCCAAAATATAATCACTGCACCAGAACATGAAGAATGCCCAAGTGTTTCAGAAAAGTTGAACAGAGAGCCACCAGCACTGGGAGCAGGAGATGGTGGTTAAGGGGAACACAAACAACTGACCACTTTCTTTTACTCCATTCAACTCATACTCTCCTGGGATCCACAGACATTAGATTAAGAATTCTACAGGGCTGAGTCATGACATTTTCCTCCATAACCTTCTGTGGCCAGCACATCTCAGACATTCAGAAACCATAAAGTAAATCTTAAACTCATTTTTCCATCTCTTACATTTCCAACAAATAATCTCTTCTAGTACTGAGGAATTAGCTCAATAACACTTTGTTTCAGTTTACCCATCAGCTCAACTTTGTAAACCTCAGTCATATCCCTCCTGAGATTGCTCTCCAGATTGAAGATCCCCACTTTCTCAGTCTCTCCTCACGGTGCAGCCTCTCCAGACCCGGCTCATTTTATCTGCCTCCCTCCATGCATACTTTCTTTGTGACCTTTATTTCCTTTGACATGCACAGAGATCTGCACACTGTTACCAACATGAGTACTCCACAGTGTTTTGTACCTCTAAAACAGCTTTTTTGGTGTTTGTTTGTAATACCCTTAGTGATGCAGCCTAAAACATTGTGGCTTTTTCTTTTGCTGCCACCCCATCTTGTGCCTGTAAACAGTCAGGAATAAGGTCAGGATCACTTTCTGGAGCTGTAACAGGCTCAGCATCATTTAAGCATAGGACAGTCTGAAATATTCCTTGCCTCACATTTGTCTCTGATGAAGATCATCTGCCACTTATTGCCCATCTGCTCAGTTTGGAGTTCCCACCATCAACTCAGCCTTTGACTACCTGAGGTAAAATGTCATTGGCATTCTTGGAAATGTCACCATACACCTCATGTCTCCAACTAAATTCTCACATTTATGCACCTTCTAAAAATATCTGTATCTCTTTCTCTTACTCTTGTAATTGTTCCCCTATTCCCCTTAGCCCCTACTGATCTTTGAATTCAGCTTCAGAAATATGTCTAGAATGGACTATCAATGCCCCACATAAAATTTCAATGCTTCATATAAAGCTATGTGGGATTATAAAAAATTATTTCTTTCATCTGGGTAAGTAAATAGCAAAACCAGAGCTTACAGTAAAGTTTCCTTGCTAAATAATACCTAGCAACATTACACTTGAATCTGAAATCACTAACAGATTTTATTTCTGGAATCCATTCAATTTGTAATTTCTTGCTACTTTATCTTGAGATCTGATGAGCAAAGAATGTAATAGAAAACAAAAATTCAATTGTTCACTACTCTGAACTACTGAGAATCAACTTTAAAGCAGAACATAATGTGTTAACGACAAGGGATATAACTTGAAATCTATTAAAAGTTTAGAGTCAGTTTTCTTTTCTGATTTGCAAAAGGTTCTAAATGTTTTCTTTTTCTTTGAAATTATATGAAAATGCATTACATATATATATATATATATATATATATATATATATACACCCAGGCTGCTCTCCCTTCAGTATCACCTTCATCCAATATGGTTTTAAAATGTGCTTCTATTTTCTCATTCTCAAAATTGACTTTAAAAAATCCTAGAATCCCTTTCATAATAACAACATTCTTTTAACTATGAAAATTTAATTTTTAGGAAACATAGACAAATATAAAAACACTATTAAAACTTATGTGAGCCAGAATATAAACATTCTGACTTTGCAGAGGATTTCCTGTTTAACAGTCTATTGAAGCTGTTCTAAAAAAGAGAATTCAAAATATGTCAATTGACCCATATTAATTGTAATTTATATTCTACTGATATACTTAAATAAATTTGACATAGTACCAACACTTGCATTGGACAATGCCATGACTATATTAGCTCTTTTGGACTGCAAGTAGAGGCCATTTCCTTCAACTTTTGTTTGCCTCTTGCTTTGATTTTAAGGATAAATTAAATAATTTTTGGATTAGATGGGTTTCAAGTCTTAAAAAGACAGAACTTGACTGCACCCAAAACCACATTAGGACAAACAATGAAAAACTAAATGTCAAAACATAAGAGTTATGCAAAACCCATGATACCTAGCTATATAAAGACTGTGCAGTTGATAAGCCTGTGGTCTTTTCATGCCCAGGTTCATCAATAATTGAGACCTGGTTAAAAAATGACACTTTTTCCTGTCAGCTAGGGTTCCTTCCTTCGAAAATCCAGTGTAGGAGAGTAAAAAGACGAAGGAAAGAAAACAAATGAAACCAAACCAAAATACCACATCTACTGGGAGGCAGCAGCTAGGGTAGGATGTGTTTCCAAGACCTGGGAGCAAAAAGCATTCCCTGGCTCCAACACAGCCAAGAAGACTGGGTGGTGAAAAGAAGAATCCTGATGCACATAAGTCTCACTAAAGTACACCAGGAACATTTATATCAGTTTAACACAACACTATTTGCATTCCTCTGGTGCAATGCATTTATTCATGCAAAGTTCACTAACTGAGGTCTCTGCAATCATTTTCCTCAAAATTGCACAAGCTGTCATTCCAGAGGCAAATAAACCAATTGGTCAACATATTAAAGAGACCAAAAGGAGGAATGCATGTGCAAGTATTTATTTAAGAGCTTTCACCTAGGGAACATAGCTGGATTACTCCTACTTAACAAATCCTAGGCTTCCTTAAAATGCAGAATGTGCCAAGAGTAATATTCTAACACTGCATTGAGCCAAAAGAGCATTCAGTTAGACATTTCTACTGATAAATGAAGGGTTGAACAATAACAATCCCAACCAGAACAGGAACATATTTCATATTCTTAGACAAAGCTCATCTACCAATCTCTTCCTTCTGTGTTGCCAAAGCAGATTACAGGGCTGTTAAAATGATGTGTTATTGTTTTGTAAGTGTTAGTACTTAGATAACAAGTTAATGCTTGGAAACACAGATGGGTTTCCAATGTACAAAAGAACAGCTTTTTATGTGACAAATAAAGGCCAAGGACTCCCTTGTGTAACAAGTAACAGTACCATCAACACCTGGAAATACAGCAGAAAGAATTATTTAAAGCATCCCTGAAGATTCTGACAGCTGTAGATTACTTGTTGTATCTCCTTTTAACACAGAATCACTAAGGTTGGAAAAGACCTTCAGGGTCATTGAGTACAACCATTAACCCAGAATTCCCATCACTAAACCATGTCCCTAAGTGACATATCCACATGTCTTTTAAGTACCACTGGGAAACCTTATAGCACCTTTCAGGACCTAAAGGGGAGCTACAGGGAGGCTAGAAAGGGACTTTTCTCGAGGGCATGAAGTGATAGGACAGGGGGGAATTGCCTTAAGATAAAAGAGGGTTTAGATTAGATATTAAGAAGAAATTATTTGCTTCTGAATTGTGAGGCACTGATATAGGGTGTCCAGAGATATTTTGGAGTTCACATCCCTGGAAGTTTTCAAAGCCAGACTGGATGGGGCTCTGAGAAACCTGATCTAGTAGAAGATTCAGTGTCTATGGCAGGGAGGTTGGAGCTCAATGAACTTTAAGTTCCCTTCCAACGTGAACCGTTCTACGATTCTATGGTGACTCAACCACTTCCCAGGGCAGCCTGTTCCAACCACTGACATGTTCCAAGTGAAACTTTATTCATGATTAGAGTCAGTAATAACCTTTCAGGACACTCCCTTATGATTCTAATAAACATTTCATAGCTTCTTCACCTCCATGGCTCTGAACAGAAAAACAGTACATTACATCAGAAGTAAAAAAACTTGTTGTAGACTACCAGTTCTTCCAGTACAACTCCAGCACTCATTAATGTATCTCTACAAGGAATATTCTGGGATGTATAAAAAAAAAAAAATCTGCATGAAGAAAGCTCTGCTTGTATTTTCTACTGTATTTTAAAGCAGAATGGCATATCCAATTAGGCCTAGCATCTAGGTTAAGAACATATTCTTTAATAAAACCTATTTTAAGAACAACTTTTTTTTTTCACATTGGAAATCCTCTTTTTAAAGGTACAAAACTATTTTTGTATATCTGTAACTCACTCTAGCTTTCTGTGACTGCATGAGAAAAACAAATTGATCTAAAAGTGATCATAAATAATATTAAATTGATAAATCCATTTTTTTATCCAGCCTATGAAATGTGGATGTTAAAGACATTAATTTTGATAGATGAACTAGATTAGGATTACCTGTATAAATCAACCAAGGTATTATCAGTACTACTGAGATGTGTTTTAATGACATGCAATCAAACAGAAAGATTATAAACCAATTGAAAATTCTATAAATGTACTGTTCTACTTTAAAATTGAGCAATTATGTATGCTTGTTGTTTTTTTTAAAACATCAGGAGTTAAAATATAAAAAAATGGAGTATAGAAGGGAGTGGTGGTCACTGACAGGAGTAAATAGAAAAGAATTAAACCAATTATAGTGTATGAACAAGTTATAGGTTATAGTGTATGAACAAGATATAGGATGTAAAATTTAATTTCTGATAATTCCTTATCGACTTGAAAACTCCAGAAGTTGAGAGTTCCTTTGAAATTTCAAGCCAGAATCAAATCTAAAATAACTAAAAATATTTTCACAATATTTTTACTCTCTTTTAACCTACCTCTTTTTTTTCTCTACCAGCTGTCTGCAGATCTCCTTCCAGCGGTTATTCAAACTTTCCAGCTGTTCCTTCAGCACCTTGGCATCTGCTGTTGATGACTGCTCAATAATCTCTTCACCAGTTGTGTTCAGTGCTTTGACAACAGTTTGCTGCTGCCCAATGCCATCCTGAAGCTCCTGCAAAATACCCAACACATTCATGTCTTCGTAAGCAAGTTAAGCGTGAAAAAAAATGCTTCAGCACATACTGGTCAGATGGAAAGAGGTGAAAATTTTTGCTCTCCTCTGAATTTCCAAATGAAAAATCCAAGATGAGTAGATGTGAAGACATCTCATAATTTTGTACCTTTCAGTACATCTCTGCAGCCCTTTAGCCCCTCCTGTATTGCTGTCTACTAGAGATCATTAGAGTAACGTTCTGCACATCAATTAATAAGTAAAACTTGTGAATAAATGTACTTCTACACCCCCAAAGGTATATATCATGTATAAGAGCCTAAAAAGCATTGTAGGATTTAAACTGCAAAATGTGTGATGTTCCTATTAGCTATCAACTCAAAAAAGCAATGCTAGGAAAGCAGAGACTGAAAACCTTCTGATTCCATTAAAATACACATTTTTCTCCAATTGGTCAAAGTCTAATAACCCATTCCCTTGTGTGTTTTTTGGGTTGGTTTGTTTGTTTGTTGATTTTGCTTTGGGGATTTTTTTTCGGAGGAGGTTGGTTTTGTTGTTGCTGTTGTATTCTAGGTTTGGTTTGGAGTTTGGTCTTTATTGGTTGGTTTGGTTCTTTTTGGTTCTTTTTGGTTTTTTTNTGGAGGGGACTGCACTTCTAAGAAAAAGTACTGCAGTGTTTCTAGGTACACTCAGAATTAAAAACTACCAAAAGATAACCAAAATGGGCCATTCTCAAGTTTTACTAAATGCATTGGGATACATTTTCCTACATCTTTTATGATAAAAGAAATTAATTTTTCCTTCAATATTCCTGCAGCTACCCTACCTCATGTTTAAAAACAACACAATTCTGAATCTGTAGCTTAGATTTTAACACTGTATGACTGTTGAGACAAGTTCATATTTATAAATTATAAATAATCAATATTTTCATGTTTTTAGTCATCAGTAGAGCATGAGTATTTTTCCCTTGAATTCCTCAGAATGTACAAGCAGAAAAGTGTAAAATAATTTTCAACAGTTTACTGCTAAAATAAGCAGGAACTGAAATAACATCAACAATCTACACTGTGATATTCATACTTATGACAGATTTTCACAACCTCAGGAAGTGTGTCTGAATCATATCTACATACAAAGCCTTTCAAGAAAAATGCTGAATCTAGTTTTTCTCGAAGAAACCAAATAGCTCAGTATGTCATACTCCAGAGCAAAATTATGTGTTTGCTTTCTCTTTCTAAATGCATAGCATAAATTCCATAGGTCAGTAAGCCTGCATATTAACATTAAATTAAATTAAATTTGTCCATTAAACACTTAAACATGTATCCTGGCAGGATAAAATTTTCCAAGAATGTAAAAGATGAACATAACTACTCTTCATGCTTTTTAAAATATATATCTTTGTTCATGAGGTTATGATTGAAGTTCACAAACCGAACCACTCTGGAAGTTTACTCCTTCTAAGATGATCAAACTCAATTGCCAGCTACTCATTCATTAAAAACTGTTGAGATTTATCTTATTCTTACTACACTTTCTCTTTGTTTTTCTTACAGTTTCTTTTAGGTTGTTACAGCACACACACATACATGCACAGAGTCCATCCCCAAATTATTCCTTTCTTAGATTCCTCTAAGTAAAAACTGTTCTGCTGGTGTGTTGGGGTTTTATTCCAAACTATTTTGAAGCCCCACAGTTTGAGAGTAAGAAGTAGCTGTGATGAGCATAACGTGGCAGTAATCTGCATCCCATTTCTTATGTTTTGATAGGATGAGAAATGTTTTCTGCAGGATCCTTGCAAGCTACGTGACAGCCCAGTCACATTGCCTCAAGCACCCTGCTGCCCCACAGTGTCCCAGAACACTTTGCTTTGCCTGTGCAATCTGTAGGGGTTTTAAGATAACTTTGTAGCAGAAACTGCAGATTTCCTAAGACCCAGTAAAGACACATAAAAGCCTCCTACTTTGAGGTATGAGATTATCTTTTATTTCTATAATGCACATTAACACAATAATATCTGGCCCAACTTCGGACTATCATTTTCAGGTACATGATTCACTATTAGAAATAAATAGCAGCAATGGTCACGTCTTTTGTCTAAATGCACATACTGTCTACTCTGCTAAGCCTGAATTGGTCCTTCCACTACACACTTCTCTTTTGGTAATGCCCAGTAAAGTGAGTACCTAGTTTTTGCACGTACTCACTGTATTTCACACTGATTTTAGCATTAGAGCCTTTGCAAAGTGCAGTAAGGAGCATTACATGGGTAAACCATAACAGTGCATAGTTTGAAAAAAAAATATATTAGAGTAAGTAGCTTATTTTCAGAAAGGCACTTGAGACCTTTGTGCTACTGCATGCACCTCTGTGAAGTTAAGATTCATAACACTTACTGAAAAAATAACTCAGAATAAAGCTTCTACTTATATGCAGAGGCCCATTCAGTTGGAATAGGAGATCAAAGCAAGGAGAACAAAGAAGGGAAATTCTACTTCTGGAACTCTGGAGGTTTTAGAAGCAAAATTTGTAGAAATTACTTGTTATCTATGCATCCACTTTTCTAAATGACAGAGACAACAATCAGTCAGTAAGGTACTATAAAGTGAAATGCTAAGTAAAAGCTCATTTAAATACTCTGAACCTTCTTCCTGTGCTCACAGTAACTTAAATTAGGTTTTCTCCCTCCCTGGCATGCACAAACACAAAAGAGCAACTAGTACATGATTTCCACACTTATTTCAATTGACACAAAGTTAAACAAAGGAATTTTCTCATTTATCCTCTGACACGTTATGTAAAAGGCCTTCCTTAAAAAGCAAAAAAAAGAAAATAGCTAGCTCAGTGGCAGGGGTGGTCTTAGAACTTTAGATCCCTAATGCTGGAATGGGAACCTTGCACAGGATGTGTAGGAAGGAGAAGTGCAAACTTCCACCAGAACATGAGAGAAGCTTTCTGGCCATCTGCATTTCAGATCACCATAAAGAACTCAATCTGAGATGTTTTTTTTCCCAAGTACTCTAAGCATTTAACACTTTTCACATGATTAAACACAAGCACATGTGCTGATGAAGTTCTCCTGGATTCCACAGCCCATGAAAAAGATTTTTGTTGGTAATGGATACTGCACAAGGCACAGCCCACAAAGCACAGTCCCATGAAGACATTTACATTTTTTAAAAAGCATTTTTGTATGAACAGAAGTTTTTTAACTGTTTTAGTCAAAGCCACATTTTCACACGCTTATCCCAGAGCTATTACCAAAAGATGCTTTTCACAACTTGTATTAATATCTAAAATTTGCCAGCAGCTTTAGTTTCCTACCAATATCCCCCCCCTCCTTGCCACCCACCTGCCCGAGTGCCAAGTGCTGGGACCTTCACAGCCTTGCCTTCCATGGCCTTATGGTTTATGGCTCTCCAGAAGGGATATTGACTGTGAATATTTCAGGCACCTTCACTTCAACTTTCACCTCTTCATACAGAAATGACAAAGCAAAAGGGAACATTGCCCTTTGGATTCCCAGCTTACTCAGAGGGCCACTGGAGATTCTTGCAGTTATACAGTTTCTAATCATTTTATCAACAGAGTAAGCCAACAAATTTAATTAAAAATTATAGTTTTATGCATCTCTGGAAATATTCAAGGTCAGGCTGGACAGGGCTCTGAGTGCTGTCCTTGCTCATTGCAGGGACATTGGACTAGATGATCCTTAAAGGTCTCTTCCAATCAAAACTGTTCTATGATTCTATATTCATAAACACAGAGCTAATCACAATTTTCAGTAAGATACTTTTATGCATTATTTGTGTTAAATATATTGCATTTTTTAGCTACTGAGAGAAGTAGAAGCTATTAGAAATACCCATCACTTTAATTTTTCTTTCTTGTGATTCCCAAGTATAAGCAGGAAATGGCCAACCATTAAATTAAGGTTTAAATAATCTCTCAGATTAAAAACTGCAGAAATAGTATATTAAAGGATTTGTACCTCTCATACAGAGGGTTTTACACTTTGATAAGGATTACAACTAATTTAGGATAATAACATAAAACTGTCAAAACATTCATATGATGCGTCTTTGATTAAATTACATTTTTTTTATTTTCAAGATTTAATTGAAATGAAGAATTATACACACTCCTTCAGAAAACTTCCAAGTGGAATAGGAAAAAAAAAAGAAAAAAAGAAATATAGGATAAGCACAGGGGAAAATATTCACCAAAGTCAAAAAAGCTGTCTCTGCAATAGCAGGGGACTTGCCCACAATCAGCTTGAAAACCCTGGCCTAGTTCACTCTAGTATTAATTTTAGTTCTTATTTGTACTTTCTAGAAGCAACTACTTAATGACAACACGAGAGCTGCTGCTTTATATGTCAAATCAAACATAAGAAAAAAAGGAAATGAGGAAAAAAAATGGAAAAAGTGGAAAGATAAATTCTCAAAGGCGTAAACTTGACATTTCCAACACATCCCCAAGTGTATGTAGAGCACTATTTCATTTGTACCTCTAAACACTCACAGGTTTCTCCATCAATATTAGCATATCTCTGCCTTGTAAAGATGTTAAGATAATTATTAAACAAATCACAACTGCTTGTGGTAAAGTTGATAAAGTTGTCTGTAACACCATTATCCTGTAGAAAATACTCTCCAACCACATTGTGTGATGCTTTTCTGACAAAATTAAAGGTCTGAGATACTCTAAATCTACAAGCATTTCTAGTATCACCTTGGCAAGAGCTTTCAGTTTATACCCTAAATACGAGATAGGAATTCCCCAAAAAGGAGAGAGAACAAGAATATAACAAATCATGGCATGGTTTGGACTGGAAGAGACCTTAAAGATCAACTAATTCCAAGCCCTTGCCATGGGTTGTGACACCTTGCCCTAGACCAGGTTGCTCAAAGCCTCGTCCAACTTGGCCTCGAAATCTTCCAGGGATGGAGCACCCACAGCTTCTCTGGGCAACCCGTGCCAGTGCCTCACCACTCTCACAGCATAGAATTTCTTTCTAATATCCAATCTCAGCCTACTCTCAGTTTGAAGCCATTCCCCCTTGGCCTGTCACTACATACTGTTGGAAAAAATCCCTCTCCAGCTCTGTTGTAAGTTCCCTACAGGTACTGAAAGGCCACAATAAGGTCACTCCAGAGCCTTCTCTTCTCCAGGCTGAACAATCCCAATTCCCTCAGCCTTTCTGAGGAAATACCTAACAGGAAAATACATCTGTCTTCCCTCTCATCTAATTTCTTTCCCATGCTGTTTTTCCTTTTATTATTTTCACTTGAATTTTTCAGGGATTCTATTGTGTGTTGTCATTTTATTTCTTTCTCTAGTTATTTTCTTTTCAACATTCTTCTAATCAGTCCTGTGGCTTGCCTTGCTGTAACTACAACCAAAGATTAACTCAAAAATGTTTTACAAGGGATCTTAGAGCTAGTCCTATTCACCAGCTTGCTGCAAATCACTGCAGAGAGAAGTATTTTGTGGTTTGGGAGTTGCCATTCTTATGATTTTGGACTTCTACCCATTTGCTTTCAATGTTATACCACTCTTTCTTTTAACATTCTTTTCATAATAATAAAAGTTTTTAAGAAACTTCATCATTCAGAGCCAAAGTAACTTTCCTCTGGATATGGACAAGCAGTGTACGCTTTGAAGTCAGTTTTATCTACTGCATAAAAAATATGTAAATATAAAAAGTGTCTTAGTTTAAGACAATTTAATGCGGCAGAAACTCTGCAGTAAGTCACCTCCCCTTAGTTTTCAACTTCTACTGCAAAAACAGTATGTTAATTGAAAAGTTTCGGAGTTTTAGGTTTTTAGGACTTTTAAACTGAAGCATCAGTAGTCTTTTGACTTTTTTAACGGATGTTTGTTAACTGCTCAAGATCTATACTGTGACAGAAATCCTACACATTTGCTTAGCCGTCACCAATATTATGAAGAGTTAATTTGTTTATGCTGGATTTCCCCAAGAAACCAAGATTAAACTTTTTGTAGACAAAGAGAACTAACTTGTATAATTGATTAAAGAATTCACCAAACAATTTCAAATACATTACATCATCACATTTCTAATTGCCACCTTTTCTCCTGATGCCTTTCACAATGCTCATGACAACTAAGGAATATGCAAAAAAGATAAATTCTTTGTTCAGATAGATTCCTAATATAAATTAAAACACACACACAAAGAAAAATAATTGAGTGCATGAGTATTTTAAGTAAATACTTTTAAAGTTTGATTTCTTTCCCATATTATGCAAATTAAAGATTCTTCAGAAGCCTTACCCATGTACCTAAGGGGATACCTGAATGGCATAATTTTACTTTATTTGTTATTTCTCAGTTAACCTGACCATATATCACATGACTTTTTCTGCAACCTCATTTCCACTTGTCATTGACAGGAATAGCATTTTACTGATAAACTTAATCAGAAACTATTCTATGAGCAATCTTGGGAATACTTTCCTTTTCATTGTGGTAGATGAAGGTACTTAACAATAATTTATTGTTATGGAAAAGCCCTGTAGCAACACGAAGAAATACCACAAACAAGGTAATTTCTGTCAGAAAAATTAATGGTTGCAAAATGTTTTAAGAGAAAAATAATGTATTGCCTCTCCTTCATGCAGTGTAAGGTACAGATCCAAAAAGCACTTAAAGGTACTATGCACCACTTTAAGAAAACTGTAGTCCTAAATTCAACATTAATGTTCTAATCTTCAGTTATTTAAATAAATTTCTCTTCTGGCTTAAATCACATAAAACCATAAGGTTGACATAAGAGTGTCTGCTCAGATGGAACATAAATCAGAGAACTGTGAAAACATCTGGTGGAAAACTATCCCTAAAACAATTTGCTAGCATTTAGTTACCAGAATGAATTTATCCATTAAGACTATGTACCTCTGTTCAATATTCTATTAGAAATAAGGAAGAAATTAATTTTCTAGGCAGTTAAACCCCAGTGATTTAACCTGGAGACACATTACTGGCACTTTGTTAGGATTAAAACAACCAACAGAGAGTATATACTGTTTCCTAATTGTTTTGTGATGAACAGCTATAAAATCTTTTGTGCTTGGTGTGCATTATGTTGGTCACTGTGTTATTATTATGAATTATGAAAATTCAGGACAGCTGATGGAGATGGAAGAGGTGAAAAAACACTGAAAAAAAATCAATGTTTGCTAAAGAGTTGACAATAATTTAGAGCAAAGTGTTTTCTTCTTAGCATAAATTATAGGAATTATAATGGCTTGAATATTGCTATCAACTCTGCTCTAGAGCAGCATTTGAAAGAGGTGACAGTAGGCTCTGGGCAGACTCTCTCTAGAAAGCACAGCTGGGTTTATTCTGCCAGTATTACTGGTTTTGTACATCAGCTGTACATGAGAAACCAAAGGAAGATTGCTGCAGACCTATTTTCTGAATAAAGAGTAAATATTGTAAAATAAAAAGAAGACTACATTTTCACTTTGAATAAAATTATAAATAGAATTATTTGTGGCTTAAGCCACAGTTTATATAAAAAGCTTATAAAGAATATAAACATTTTGATTGTTTTAGTGTGCAAATTTCTTGGTTGGAGAGCCTTAGGAAACTACTATTCCATCTTGCTCTCCGTATTACTTCTATTTCTTCTATATTTTGGTGCTGTTTAGTTAGGAAGACATGAGGACCAGTATTTTCCCAGATGCATTTTATACTATCCATGACTGATACTATAAACAAAGAAACTGGGTACAATGCTACTCCACAACTGTATATTTTAACAGAATAAATGGAGCTATATAACTTTTTATACTCTGCTAAAAGCATCAAAATCAGCAAGAGTTCCAGATTTATTTGAAAGTTTTAATCTCTTCCAGCCTTTATCCCTTGACTGTGCCTCTTGTCTCTAGAAAGTGGCAAATCCATTCTTCAAAAGACAAGTCATAAAAGTGGAAATTTCATTATCTTACCTACACAAATTCTTCAGTCTATGCTGCTGCCCTTTAAAAACAATAAATGGCTTAGTAACTTCACACCTCAGATTGCTACAGTAATTCAAGATTCTTGACACTGCTACATGTGCTGCTATCAAATATAATTCCATATTAATCTCCAGTTCATCTCCAAGATGGACCCGCTGCTGGCCAAGGCTGAACCATCAGTGGGAGAACCTCTGGAATAATATGGTTAAGAAGGGGAATAAAATCCTGTAATTGAAGTGAGAGAGAGGAGTGAGAACATGTGAGAGGAACAGCCCTGCAGACACCAAGGTCAGTGGAGCAGGAGGGGCTGGAGGTGCTCCAAGTGTCAGAGCTGAGGTTCCCCTGCAGCCCGTGGTGCAGACCATGGTGAGGCAGCTATGCCATGGAGGATCCCGTGGAGGATCCCATTCCAGAGCAGGGGGATATCCAAAAAAAGGCTGTGGCCTGGTGGGAATCTGTGCTGGAGCAGGCTCCTGGCAGGACCAGTGGCCCCATGGAGAGAGGAGCCCAAGCTGGAGCAGCTGGCAGCACCTGTGTCTGGAAGCTGGAGCAACCTGTTCCCAAACTGAAGACTGGGAATGACTCCATGCTGGGGCAGGGAAAGAGTGTGAGTCCTCCTCCCTCTGAGGAGGAAGAAGCAGCAGAGCCAACAGGTGATACCCTAATCAGAGCCTCAATTCCCCATCCACTTGTACTGCTGGAGGTGGAGATTTAGAGAACTCAAGGGTACAGAAAAGCCTAGGAAGGAGGGAGAGGTGGAGGGAAGGTGTTTAAAGATTTGGGTTTGCTTCTCATTGCCTGCTCTGATTTAGGTGGTGATAAATACAATTATTTCCTCAAGTTGAGTCTGTTTTGCCCGTGAAGGCAACTGGTGAGTGATCTCTCCCTGTACTTATCCTAACCCATGAGCCTCTCGTATTTTCCCCCTGTCCACCTGAGGAGGGAAGTGACAGAGGAGTTTGGTGGCCAAGCAGTGTCCAGCCAGGGGCAGCTCACCACAAAAACACTCTGTGGCTTAGAAGCATTGAAAAAAAAAATTATATATTACTGGTTCAGGTGAGATCTGACATTGGCAATATAATCATTTTAAAAACTAGATAAACGGTATTGTCTTCAAATGCTGATACTTTGCAATCAAACTAAATCCTTGTGGTATTATAAAGATATTCACCAGATTAATAATAATCAAAGAAAAAAAGAACATCACTTTCCCATTTTTTCCAGTGAGATGTAATTGTTAAATTAGGCCATATTCTTTTAAATTCACATTTCTTATCCCTTTCTAATGTGACACAAAATTGTGATGAAAGTAATTTCGGTATTGAACTGTAAAGTGCATGTCCAGAGGTCTATTTTGTGTTTCTAGCCCAAATTACACAGTTGCTTCTTATTAGTATATTAATTCAATTTAATTTTAGAACTGATTTAGAAATACTGCAGGGAGAAAGAAGAGACTTTTTTTTTCTGTACAAACTCTACTGCTACTGCATGCTAACTATAATGCTTCAGGTTAAACACATAAAATTCAACTCTGAGTCCAAAAACCTACACACTGATTTTGCAGCACAGGCCACTGAATGCCACTGTAATATATTAATTTCCATACTGATGTAGTATCAAAATGTGAAGACAGTCCTCAGTCAAACAATTTTTTAATTTACTTCTACACAGAATAGACTATGGCCTAATTTGATACCATGTTTATTTGCAATTTCTGATATTTGCAACATTTTGACATCTTACCTGCTCTGCAAAGCTGTAACTGAGCAAACAATGTCAACAATAAGAAAAATTGCATCCTCTATCCTCAATTCTTTCCATCTATCACAAATCAAACTACTCATATAATAGGTCCCAGTATATTAAAAATAACAACATGGCCTAGTTTCTTCAAACATAGCCGAGTCTTAAGTTTTCAAGGACATCAGTAAAACTGATGGATTTATCTTAATATCACAACATTTTTAGCTAAAGAAGTGATTTTAATCCAACTCAATGTGAATGCAGTTCTTAATTTTTTCTGCCATATTTAAACCAATTTGTTTTGCTTTTTTTCAATTAAAAACATAGTTACTATAGCTTTATGTTTTCACAGATTTTGCTGATTCTTACAGAACTAGCCAGACCCTTCCTATATACTGTCTATGCATCAAAAACTAGAAAACTTCAATTTGCTTTCCAATGGAATCTATACATGGAAAGTATCATCTCTATTCAGTAACTCAGCAGCACTGGAACAAATACATGTGCCTCAGCACCCCATTTTTCTTTCAAACATTATATTTAAACTGTACATATTACCTCTTTCTTTTGAAATTTATAGATTATTATTTGTCAGTGCTTCCAGACACAGAAAAAACCCAACTCATCACATGAAAGTAGCAGACTGGAAATATTGAACAACACATACACATTGACTCTCTAGTACTGGTCATTTATGGCCTCCCTTTAAGATAAGCTACAGCAGATAACTCCCCCTTCAAGTATTTAAATAATATATAAAAATATTTTTATATTTGTATATTTGTCTAAAATACATTTGTATAACCCTCTCTGTCAAAATTTTTATCCATATCTTTTATATTTTATTTTAAATATTTGTTTTTCAACCAGAAAATCCTTGTGTGTTTGTTCTTCTTCATTAATATTTAAATATATATATTTTTGATAGATACAAGAAATGCTTCTGGATACTTTTTATTCTGTGAAAACTAAAAATTTCTCACATACCAGACAAAAATAGAAAAATCTACTACTAATATCATTCTGCCTGCTTATAAGAAAATAATGGTAAAAAATATTTGGACTACTAGTCAGAGTACACTGACTTGGCTGTAATTTATAAAGCAAGTTATAAAGGAATAAATGTATTCTAAGCAATATCCAACCAACAAAAGTGGCTTCCCAGTTATGGAAAATTACTGTGGTAGGCAAGAGGGTGAATTGGTTTAGGCTTGCAACTGCTTACATACAGGAACTTCAAGTGCAAAGCAAGTAAAATGTTATTAGGTACCATGGACAGCTGCACTTAACAATTCACTTGTTATACATCATTGCATTATGGTCTTGCAATACAACCATAGGAACAAACCATGGGTATTGGTTCAGTGAGACAAGGGAGACAAAACCAAAATATTGTCTGAGATTTCAGTTGGGTTAAAACCAGAACAAAATAAACCAAGCCAGCAGAAACACCCAATTTTCAACAAAAGGAAGAAATCTTAACAACCAAGTTATTTCCCTGCCCAGTGCTGGAAGGATCAAACAGCATAAGGTCAACTGTCCTGAACTTAAGACAGACCCAAAAATTCCTAGCAAATCATTTACCAGAGGATTTTGACCAATATTACCAGAATTAATTGTCTACCTGCTGCTTCTCCTCCTCCTGTCTCTGTTAAGGCAGCATTTGCCCCGAGCCTCTGAGCAAGACTGACCTGTGGGAGAACGTCAGTGCCAAGGGACACACGACAAACCAACCATCTATAGGCAGAGACCACATCACCTTCCTTCTTCCTCTGTTTAGATCTTGCTGGACCTTCCCTTGCCTTTCACATCTCCATCAACTCTAGATTCCTAAGAGCTGCAGCTTTAGCTCTCTTAGTGCTGAGAAGAGGGTTTCTGTCCCAACTGAGTCATATTAATTTAAGTAGATTGGCTTTACTCCCTACAACAACCACTGGAGTGTTTCGTGATCCCTGCTACACTTTATTTTCTTCAGTATCTTAGCCTATGAATCCATCTTGTTCCTTCTTCAGAGCATAATTATAGCATTGGGGTCTGATCTTTTATTAATTCAAATGCTTTCCTAAGCAAGCCAGTGTTGCTACTCAAGGGATATCTGATTTACATATTCCCATAATTTCATTTCTGATTACTAAATTCATCAGCTTGCTTTAAAGTAGTTCATAGTATAAACATAGTAAGACTTTCAGGAACTGATGTTCATTGCATATTTAACATTTTTCTCAGAACAGCACCACAGTTTCAAAATAAAAATCAATATGTTTATTAGAAAGTTTTCTTTCAGTGAAGAAAATGCATCCCTACATCCTGATCTTTTAGGAGAAGAGAAACAGACTGTTTTAAAACATCAAGAGTTGGAAATAAAAATAAACTTTTATAGGCACTAGGTACTCTCTGCTGGACAAAAACTGACTTCAGTTTGGCTCTTCTCACATCTTCAATCAGAGGTTATATTGAAATTGAAATACCTGTATCAAATTTGAGGGCAATATGTATTGAAAACAGAGGAATTCCAGGCTAAGGATGGGAGCCTAGGAAGCAAGAAATTCAGGAAATGTTGCTTCTCTTTCTGGAGATGTGTCAGTATTTTATAGACTTGTTACAAACAGAAACAAAAATCCCCAAAACCGTGTTTTGTTTTGTTTTGTTTTTTCCTTTACTGAAATATTTAATAGGGATTATGGGTGGTTTACTAGACATTTGACCCATAAGAATTTAGGAAGCAGAAGTGTGAAGCTGTTTGTTTTTTAACATGCTCCGCTTCCCTGAATGACAGACAATGAGTGGACTCAGTACTACCCTGAACTAGATTCCAGTAACGTGGTTTTGGGGGAAAAAAACCCTTGTACTTCTATCAAGTAACATTGCATAGGGAAGAGTGATACCAAAGAAAAAATCACAATCCTTTTTGTTTTCTGTGGATAATGTAGAATGTCTTCAAGCTTACAAGTTTCTAAAGCAAGAGTGGGCATTGTCCTGCTCTGCTCTGCTCTGAGGCAGCCTCCCCTCATCCTGAGGGCAGTTTTGGGTGCTACAATAAAAAAGACATTAAACTATTACAGAGCATCCAGAGGAGGGCAGTGAGGATGGAGAAGGGCCTGGAGGGGAAGCTGTGTGAGGAGGGGCTGAGGGCACTGGGTCTGTCCAGCCTGGAGGAGACTGAGGGGAGACCTCAGTGCAGCTACAACTTCCTCGAGAGGGGCAGAGGAGGGGCAGGCACTGATTTCTGCTCTGTGGTGACAGTGACAGGAGCCAAGGAATGGCCTGAAGCTGTGTCAGGGGAGGTTTAGTTTGGGTATCAGGAAAAGGTTCTTCCCCTAGAGGGTGGCTGGGCACTGGAACAGGCTGTCCAGAGATGTGGTCACTGCACTAAGCCTGAGAGAGCATAAGAAGCATTCAGAAAACCTCCTCAAGCACATGGTGTGATTCTTGGGGCTGTCTTGTGCAGGGCCAAGAGTGGGACTCAATAATCCTTGAGGGTCCCTTCCAAATAAGGATGTTCTTTGATTTTATAATTTTAGTATTCAATTGTAGACACTATGTAATTAAGCACAGTTTTCCACCTTTAGAAAAGACAAAACAGAATTAAACCACTGCCATTTATAGCTCACTGTTATGGCATTCCATCACAATTCACTTAATCATCTGAGAATGAGAATTATATGCCAATGCTATATTGATGCTGAGTTATATTAACTCTATTATTTTTAAAGAATGTGAATACAGTTTATAAAAGTGTTATAATAATAGAAAGACAACTTGATCACTGCATTTGATTTTTTCTTTGCAAGGTGCTACACATAGGAAAACCAATATCTTTTACAAAACCAGTAGTTTTATTTAAGAAATTTTGGGAAGTTCCCTTGTTTTTATTTACAAATTTCTACATTTACATTTTACTTTGAATTTCTATGCTGGGACATAGTTTCAATCAGCATTAAGTTTTGCTTTAAATATCTACCTGCTTTACAAATAGTTCATTTTTTTTAATGATAATATCATCTTAGGCAGCCTAATTATATCTTATAATAAAATGTCAAAAGAACAGTACATCCCAAGAAAAAACTGGCATAGGTAAAACCTTTCAATTTAATCTCTAAAAAAAAACAAGTGAAAAGTAAGTTTTGCTACAAAAAAGGAGTCTTCTAATGCACATCAGTCTCTCTTAATATAAGTTTAAAAATGAGTCCCCCTATATAATTGATTTTGTCTGCTTATTTTGTATCTATATTAAAATATTGCAATAAGAATAAACAGATGCAAATGCACAAGAATTCATACCATACTAGAGATCTAGTCAGTGCCTAAACAGAACTAATAAACTTATTTTCTGTATTGCAGTATCCCTCAGAGCAGGAAAAATGGTTACTATGTAGGAAAATTTATTGTTCAAAATAAATATATTGATGTTTTACTGAAGGGAAAAGATTGACAGAATTTTTCAGTCAATAACTAAAATTCCATTTAAGAAGTTAGATAAAGCTAGATATTATAATTTAATAAATCAGTAGGAAATAGGAGAAACAACATAAATCAGGTGGGTTTTGCAGCCTTCAAACCTGATTTTGTCCCTTAAAAATGCAGAGTTCTAACTATACTTAGCTAACTACACTTAAAACTGTGTTTACAGCTTTGTGCATAATTCTGACCAAGGTATTTACTGCACATAATTTTGTTTCATGATAAACTTAAAATTCAAAGAAATATTTTTCTTCAATTCACTGTGATACTACACACTTAATATACCTTATAGACTGCATAGGCTATGCAGAAGTCTGGCCATGAAATTCTAGCATTAATATAATAGAGGAAAATATTTGTTTGGCTCTAAAACCCCATTCACTTTTCTGTTTTTCTGCAGAAGCACTGGAGGCCACAGGATTGAGTATTCATGTTTCAGAGAATCCACCCCGAAAAACAACTTTCCTGGGCGTGGAGACAATCAAATGTGGGATTCAGTTTGAATCACAGACTGAGAAGGACACTGAAATCTCAGAAGCTCCATTTACACAGGAAAACTTTACACTGGGAGGTGCCTGCACGCCCTCCCAGCCCAGCAGTGGCAGAAAGGAACAGGAGGACAGAGGGAGGGGCAGAGCTCTGCTGTGAACCCTCCACTCTGCCCCTCGCTCTGTGCTCGGGGATGTCGGAGGCTCTTTGTGCACGAGGCTTAAATGATTGGAGCCACGAGGGAAAACTGGTTCATCTAAGGTTCACAGCCACTTCTCTGTGGCTTCTCTGCTCTCTGCTTTCTGCAAGGCAAGGAAGATTTTTTTTTTTTCCAGAAATCACCTACTTTGAGTCTGCCTGGAGTTATAGTCTCAAAATAAAACATTGTTATGAATCTATCATCTGAAAATGCTTACGCCATCATAATTATTAAATCTGTGGTTCTCATATACATATCCTTGAGCAAAATTAGAGTGTTTTCTTATAATTAATTGCTATATTAGAAAAGAGCAAATAATATCAAAGAGATGTAAATACTATTTCTTTGCATAAAAACAGATACGAAGCCAGGATAAATAACAGTCCATAGAAGTATTCATGAATTTGTACAAATTAATGAATTTATTAAAATGCATCATCCCAGACAGATGACCAGACAAAAAAAGGAAACAAAGAATATAATTAAAAGCAGACTAAATCTGATGTAATTGCAGAAAACCTACACCAAGATTTTCTTTGTTGGTGTTGTGCCAAGAAACTTGGGAATACCCTGAGCACATAACTTGTTTCTATGAAAGCCAGTCTTGAAGCACCTCAGGTGTTTCACTTTGCATGCTAGCTATACTCTAAATCTTGATTACTTCCCAATTAAGGACACTTGTGATTGTCAAACTCCACTTTCCTTACATATTTCTTATCAACAAAATATCAACCCTCAGACAGGAAGAAAGCTGCAGTGAATTCTGTCAAGAAAAGAAACAGCAATCTGCAAATGGAGGTGAAAGGAGTCTGAGCTCACTGAGGTTCTGCATAGTTTATTTTATGTGAAATTGGACATTCACAAGACAGAATATAAGGCAAAATATGATTTAGTCACACTTTTCAGATGAATGAGATCCCCTCTTTTCCTCATTCTAGGCTCAATGTTTTTCTGAAGGGTATAGAACTAAAGAGGATTATGTGAAGTAAAAGGATGACAAAACCCATACTTTTGTGGTGTTTGGTTTTGGGTTTTGTTCTTTTATGGTTTGTTTGTTTGTTTGTTTGTGGTTTTGGTTTTTTTTGTTCCGGTTTTGTTTTGTTTTTTTGGGAGGTTGTGTTTTTTTTTGGTTGGTTGCTGTTTTTTTGTTTGTTTGTGGTTTTTATTTTGTTTGTTTGTTTGTTTTGTGGTTGTTTTTTTTTTTTCTGGGAGGGTTGTTGTTTGTTGTTTTCTTTCTTTTTAATTTGAAATATCCTAGTTCCTGATAATAGTCAGAAAAAATGCATTAGTCCTTAGAAAATCTGCAAAGACTGAAGTTACATAATTCATCCTTTCAAGAATAAATCAAGTGAATCAAGATATTTTTCTGTCCAGGTAAATAACCATGCAGGACTGATGGCAGGAGGATACTTCCCAGAAGTGTTGTCAGTGGTAACATGCATAACACAATGAGATTTTAAATGAGATCACAGCTTTTGTAAATAATGTATGCTCTTCAACACACCCTCGAGACACTAGACAACACAATTCCTTCAGACAGAGGTTGTGGTTAAAATACTATTTTTCTTCAGCGTTCCTGATTTCCATTAGAAACTTAAGTCACACAAAAAGAAAGGGTTTAAAATGAAGTGTTTTGAACCCTAAGAGGGCATGATAAAAAACAGATCTATAAATATAAAACAGAAAGCTATCCCAAAACAAGAAGAGTGCTGCTCACGTTTCTCATTTGAAATGATGATAAATCACTTCTACAATTTTTTAAGAGGAAAAGGGAACTTTTGCTCACAGAAATGCACATTCTGCTGTAATTTCTCCAAATACAAACCCCAGAACGGCAGGGTGAAAAAAGATTCTGCTCAATCTACTCCTTGAATAACTGAAAATTGTAGTGCAATTCAGAGTTAGGTCTAACAAAAATGGATAAGCTTATTGTCCTGTTTAAATAAGTGTCAGGTTTTGAAGCATTTGGATAATTCTGAATCAGTGAGAGCTTATTTGCTAGTGGAAGAAGATGAGTTATCTTTACTTTAGCTGAAAATGGAAAAAATAAATTAAATTATAAAATTGTACCCCTATCTCTTCAGTCTTCAAATATTTTACTCTCTTTTACACCTCATTTCCATTGTCATACCTTCATTTTGTCTGTCAGGGGAAGCAAGAACAATATAGTTACAAGACATAAAGGCACTGCACTGTGGTCATCCCCTTTCCACTTTCTTCATCGTTATCCTTGCCAAGGTTTGAGATCTCTCTTTTTGTCAGGACTTCAGCTAAGCTAAAGATAGCATGTAAATAACTCAGGCTTTACAGACAAACCACTCTCTCCATTGATCTTAGAGAAAATTCTAGAAATAGCAGGGAACAAAAAATCTGGGACACAGAGGAGAAGCAAGTGTCTTTCACACTCGTGACTCATGGTGTTAGCACACACTTTGTCCTGTTTGGCTCCCTGGGAAGGATGGTTAGAGTATTTGTGCTGCTTTCTCATTTGCATTACTAGCTGGTACCAAATGTGTCAATGTGTTGGAAAGAATAATATATGGTTCTGGAGTTTAAACTACATTTTGCAGAAATTAACTGGTGATGATCTAGAAGCACATGCACTGTCTTTAAAACAAAGCAAAAACTCCTAAATACAACAGGCAACAGGATTGCCTTAAAATCACTGCTATGTTATTTCTTCACTGAAGACCTAGGAAAAGATTTATAGATGTTTGTTTATACATGTTTAAGAAAAGAGAACAGCAAATTTAGGACTTTTTCCTTTGCTTTTATATTCCTTTGCTATTATTTCCTTTGTTTTTATTTTCCCTGACCTATTTTCAAAAGGTCTTTTCCAACACTAACTACATTTTCAAATTTCCCTACTGCTAAAACAACTTAAAAGTACCTTTATATGAGTTTAATAAAAATTCTGCTCATGCATGCAGCACACAAGGTAATTTATATTGACGTCACAAGGCATTTATATCATAACCATGTGTTTGTATTTGGATATAGAAGAATAGTAAAGTGTTACAATTATTCATATTTTTTTCCTGCATTCCTCTTAAGCCAAGGCATCTCAGAATTGCCTTCTTGAATTGAAGTAATTAAAACTGTAAAAGAGTCTGTATGTCTGGCATCTTCTGATAACCTTTATCTCAATTTTAACTTCTGAATTTTGCTATGAAAATGTCCCTTGTCCTAATATTCAACTGTTTTGATACATATTGTTAGCCACATTTCTTAAGGAAAAATAAGGTACATAATTTTTAAGCCTTTTTTTTTTTTTTTAGCCTGAATTCCCTTTTTATCGTTCTGTGGAATGTATGTGATCATTTTTTCTTTATGACTAGGGTGTCTCTCTCTGGGCCATTCCCATTCATTTTCCTAGTCCTTCCTAGATAGCCAGCATAAAGCTGTTTTCTGAAAAGCAGCCTAGAGGTTAAGTATAAAAAATAATTTCAATAAACAGCATTGACTAGCACCAGTTTTCCTAAAAGTGTGGTGTCTCAGGAGGCAACGATAAATCTGCTCACAGGTGTTTAAAGAGAGACAGTGCTTTAAGACAAACAATCTTTTACTCTTTGATTGCACTAA
>VZRX01010489.1:27387-128431 GCA_013398075.1 Notiomystis cincta
TTATTATTATTATTATTATTATTATTATTATTATTATTATTATTATTAAGCTTTGGAGCATGGCTGCTTCAGAAGGCATCAGATTAAAAAAATTAAAAGACGATACACCATTATTTACTACACTTGGTTGGGAGGACTTGCTTACCCTAAGTAACTGTAATCCATATTAAACAAAAACTTGTTTAAAATCTCTCCAGACTAATCTACCAAGCAGCTGTAAGATCAGTCACAGCACAGTGCAGACACAGACAACTCAATTGCAAGTGGAATTTTTTGCTTTAAGACTCAACAAGAATTTTTTTGTGTTTTTAGACAGAAAAGAAAGAAAGAAAAGTAAAAATGTTTTCCCATATCTGTGCTATCCCTGCCTTCTAAGATGAGCCCATCTGGAAAATTTTCAGCCCAGTTTTTATTTTTATGTGCTTATGCAAGAGAGATACAGCATCATCTTTCCTCATTAAAAATAAAATGTTTACACGAGGTTTTGGAGTAAAAATTCACCAAATTAATCATAATTTCAAAAAACCTTGACAGTATTGCAAACCTGATGCACTGTAAAGTCTCATATCTAATGGGCAAATGAGGTTTCAATAAGAACAGAAGCATTTGTTGTAACAGGAGCTGTAGCTGAAAGGCTACATGATTAATGTAATATCATAGACTTTACATAAAAACAAGATCTATGACTGTTTGGGGATCAAGGTAACTTTAANTACATATTGTTAACCACATTTCTTAAGGAAAAATAAGGTTCATAATTTTTTAGCCTTTTTTTTTTTTTTTTTAGCCTGAATTCCCTTTTTATCGTTCTGTGGAATGTATGTGATCATTTTTTCTTTATGACTAGGGTGTCTCTCTCTGGGCCATTCCCATTCATTTTCCTAGTCCTTCCTAGATAGCCAGCATAAAGCTGTTTTCTGAAAAGCAGCCTAGAGGTTAAGTATAAAAAATAATTTCAATAAACAGCATTGACTAGCACCAGTTTTCCTAAAAGTGTGGTGTCTCAGGAGGCAACGATAAATCTGCTCACAGGTGTTTAAAGAGAGACAGTGCTTTAAGACAAACAATCTTTTACTCTTTGATTGCACTAACACCTTCATGGCAGAAAACAACCCCAAGCACTACCATTATGACAGAAATATTTCAAAAATAAGACTTAAGGTTTGAGGTGTGGTGTATTACCCCAATATTCTGTCCCACAAGGGTTCTGACTGACCAGCAGATCTGTTCTAATTTTTTTCTTTTTCCCCTGTCCCATCCCAACAAGAAATTTCTCCCCCCACATACCTTTAACTGTACAAGAAAGCTCTATCACCACCTTAATGCTGAGATTGAAGAGAGGATGAATTGAACCAAAATAAATAAGCTTCTGTCAAATCAGATCCTGTCAAACATCCAATCAAATTTTAGAGAGTTTTGCTTGTCTTTGCACTTCCTATTTACTACTGAAATAACATCTATGTGAAAACAGGGTCCCTTGACAAACTAGGGCTCATCAGGAGAACCTGCAGTGGCCTGAGCAGCCAGTATGACACTACCTTGCACCATTGCTGATCTATTACGCTTAACATGAAAAACCAAATTAAGTAATGGGGTAGTTATGGTTTAGAACTTCTAGGGCTTTTCATAAAATCTAGGTGACAACCTGGTGACAGTCATAGTTAGAATTAGCATATATAAGAATAGCAGTGTGTGGGTGGGAAAGTTGTTATATTGTTGTTGCTATTGTTATTGTTATTGTTATTGTTATTGTTATTGTTATTGTTATTGTTATTGTTATTATTATTATTATTATTATTATTATTATTATTATTATTATTATTATTATTATTATTATTATTATTATTATTATTATTATTATTATTATTATTATTATTATTATTATTATTATTATTATTATTATTATTATTATTATTATTATTATTATTATTATTATTATTATTATTATTATTATTATTATTATTATTATTATTATTATTATTATTATTATTATTATTATTATTATTATTATTATTATTATTATTATTATTATTATTATTATTATTATTATTATTATTATTATTATTATTATTATTATTATTATTATTATTATTATTATTATTATTATTATTATTATTATTATTATTATTATTATTATTATTATTATTATTATTATTATTATTATTATTATTATTATTATTATTATTATTATTATTATTATTATTATTATTATTATTATTATTATTATTATTATTATTATTATTATTATTATTATTATTATTATTATTATTATTATTATTATTATTATTATTATTATTATTATTATTATTATTATTATTATTATTATTATTATTATTATTATTATTATTATTATTATTATTATTATTATTATTATTATTATTATTATTATTATTAAGCTTTGGAGCATGGCTGCTTCAGAAGGCATCAGATTAAAAAAATTAAAAGACGATACACCATTATTTACTACACTTGGTTGGGAGGACTTGCTTACCCTAAGTAACTGTAATCCATATTAAACAAAAACTTGTTTAAAATCTCTCCAGACTAATCTACCAAGCAGCTGTAAGATCAGTCACAGCACAGTGCAGACACAGACAACTCAATTGCAAGTGGAATTTTTTGCTTTAAGACTCAACAAGAATTTTTTTGTGTTTTTAGACAGAAAAGAAAGAAAGAAAAGTAAAAATGTTTTCCCATATCTGTGCTATCCCTGCCTTCTAAGATGAGCCCATCTGGAAAATTTTCAGCCCAGTTTTTATTTTTATGTGCTTATGCAAGAGAGATACAGCATCATCTTTCCTCATTAAAAATAAAATGTTTACACGAGGTTTTGGAGTAAAAATTCACCAAATTAATCATAATTTCAAAAAACCTTGACAGTATTGCAAACCTGATGCACTGTAAAGTCTCATATCTAATGGGCAAATGAGGTTTCAATAAGAACAGAAGCATTTGTTGTAACAGGAGCTGTAGCTGAAAGGCTACATGATTAATGTAATATCATAGACTTTACATAAAAACAAGATCTATGACTGTTTGGGGATCAAGGTAACTTTAAAAAGAGTCTTCTTAAGGAAATTTGACTGTCAAGATAAAATTTGATAATTGTTTTAAATTTCAATTTTTCAGTAATGTGGTTTTGGGAGGAGATACTACATAATTCTGATGCTTCCAGATTCAATTCTTTGTCACATTCAGGCTTTATCACATAAACATTCACCAGTTCCTACAAAAAGAACATCCCAAATCTTTAATCATCACAAAAAACACAGTACCTTGGCTTCGTATCTTAAAGTTAAATGGAGTGACATTATAAAAATTAAATTACTTCCACCTCATTTCCATAATATCCTTTAAAACACCTCACCTAGGCTGGAGTATATGCTCAATTTCTTTATCTTTCTTGATGACCCCTCATGCCTGCAAGTCAGCTCATTTTTCTCTGGTGAAGACTGCACCCTACCAGTGCACGCTCTAAAATTTCCATTAAAATCTAGGGCACCATCACTCATTCTTATCTGCAGCAGGCTGGTGAGAGCAGCAACTGCAGGAGAGCTCGTCCCAGAGGACAGTACAGTTACACACAGCAGCATCCAGAGGGAAGAGAATTCCACCTGCACAACACGTTACCGCATCCAGTGCGCTGGGAATCTCAGAATCACCGGCAGTGGTGTACAGCGTTGTTATAAATTCTCCTGCAACGACAAGTCTTACTTGAACAGCAATTTACCAGTAGGCAATTAGCTGCTCAGAGAACATTTTTATTGTGTTCACGTCACAATGAAACGATCTGTCTCATCAGCTATTGAATATTTGCTGGTTAAAGCATTATTATTCTAAATTAGCATATAACAAGTACCTGAGGGTATTTAAACTTGTCTATGTGTTTAACCTTCTGGTTTCTAAGTCCCTCTTCTTCGAGTAGATTCCTAAACAGTTCTCATACCCAAGTACATGAACACCTTTCCAAAGTGTTTTAAGATATCTGTGCTCATTCCCCTATCTTTTCAACTTTGTAGGGAGAACTCATATTTATAATTTTTATGCCTGTATAAGCACACATTCTGTAATATTGCACATGAACCACAATCTTGCCACACTGTTTTACTGGATCACAGGTCTCACATAACTCTCATCTTCACCCCTCATTCTATAGCATGATGACCTTTCTTGTGTCCTGAGCCCAAATCATTACATGCCTTGAACTCAGAGATCAATAATTTGATTTTGCAGTCCATGGATATCCTATGTGTTCTTGTGTACAGAATGGAAGATGGGTTGCAGTGCTCTGTATAGCATTGGCTGAGCTGGCCTCTTGGCTATCACCTCTGGGGCTCAGCAGACAACTTTGCCACTGTCCAGGCAAAAGAAGAATTCAGAACATTGAAGTCCAGTCAGGTCAGGATCAGACAGTCATGCAACAAAATGCACCTGAGAGGGTTTGCCACTAGCAACTACTGCTACAGAAGAGCTCAACATCCATGGAAACCTAAGACTGGACTGCTGGCTGGACAGATCTGCTTTGCTGATTGAGGTTTTTTCAAGTGTGTGTTTGTTGCCACAACCTTTTCCACATTCTGTCCAGCAGACACTGGCACAAACAGCTTGAACTCTTTTTGTACTCCTAGGCTTTTGTGCCAGGACGAGTCCTCGTTGCTGTATAGCATAAAGTATATTCCAGCTAGGTGCCCGTTTCTTGCAGTGGATGAAGGTATGCATTGACTGAGGACAGAATAATCCATTAATGACTCCTTATTTAAAGAATTCAGCAAGTACCATTTATCCTATTTTATTTTAATTTTTTGGTCTCTGGTCAGAAATACTGGCAATAGTGTTTAGTCAAGGAAGCAATAAATCCTGGTCAGCTCTGTTATGTACTCAAAAAGACAGATGGATAGGAGAGCTGATGTTTGTCCTTCATGTACTACCTTCAAAATGCAGCTAATACTGATTAGAGTCGATGTCTGTCCTGAATCTAGACATACTATATTTGTAAGTGGCCAGACAATCTTAACAGCAGGCTCGTGTTAATTCAGACATTTCACAATGGATTATAGGCTGGACATAAGCAAGGCAGCATTATAAGTGATGAATAAATGATGAATTGCAAACCAAGCTTTCATTGACTTGCATAGAAATAGATAGATCACAGAGAACAAGATCTTGTCTAAGCCTAACAGTACTTTTAAAGAGAAGAAATATCATTGAGCTTAGAATCCTCAGTGATGCCAGGACATGTTGACTTTCTGAAGCAGTTAAGGAAAGAATTAAGTTCTCTAATGACTGAAACATAGCACAGACAGAATCCAGGCAAAATGAATTCTGTTTTACCAGGCTTCTGCCTGCATCATGGCTTTCTCCTGTGAGCAACAGGAGAAAATAGGTGGTGACACTGTCACCAATTTTCATCAGGCTTCCCACACCATGTCTTCTCCTATTGCTACCACAATACAGATGCCTTATGAAGCATGTATGAGTCAACATTACCCATATGCCAATGAAATAATAATTGGCTTAATATTTTAGCATACAGGTTACAGGTGAATTAAACTAATTTACAAAATGAAATGCACAACAGCAAGATTACGTGGTTTCAACTGCAATCAACAGAACAGTCTCACAAATATCAAGCTTACTCTCGGAGCTGATTTCAAAAGTCATCATTGAGAAGGATGAAAAGTACATTGATTTTTACACTGAGAGAATAACCCCATCACTATAATTTCAGCCCTATTCCCCGATCTTTCTGCATGGGAGGAGGATGACATGTACTCTAAGGAAAATGATTGGGGTTTGAAAAGCCTAGAAACAAATACTTGGTTGCAGAAATTTAGTGAGTACATATACTGTATACATATACATGTAACCAAAAGTGGCATAAAGAAACAAATCATCTTTACATGGCATCCAGAAGATATTTGTAATTTGATTTATTTTGATATTGTGGGCTGATACAGTACTAGTTTTAGTCAATATAATTATACCCAAGAACAACAGACTCACTGCATAAAAATATCCTGTCTCAAAATAGTTTCATATGTTTTCTACTAAATTTTAGTATGCCTTATTTAGCCATAATTCTACATCTGGATCCTGCAGCTGGAAGACCAAGTAACATAAACAAAACACATATTGTTAGGAGGACAATACAAGTTATTGACAAAGAAGTATATCCATTCATCTTTTTCAGAACTATGATAAACATCCAGTTGGACTACCTTGGAAATGCTATGAGAGAAGGAGAGGGCTGTACTGTTTTGAACCTGTGGATGTATACAAAAGTAAGAAAAAAGGAAGATAATTGACTCAATTGCTGTTGCTAAGAAAACTGAAGCCTTTATGATAGTTAGGTTGAAACAGTCAGTAGCATTACCAAGACTAAATGAAATGGCATTTTAATGCTTAAAAATCAAATAGAGTCTCTGAATTCACATGAATTATCAATACAATTATTCACACTACTATCAGAGTTTTGTTTCACTTCCTATCTCGCCTCTGGAATATGTGTGTAGTTTATTTTAATTCCTTGGGACTTGAAATATGTTTTCCAGTATCTACTGAGAAGGAAGCATGATTTCCATAGTATCAACTTAATATTATACAAATACCAAAATATTATCATTATTTAGCTAGATAGAGAGGTGTACGTTTTGAAATAGAACAAGTTACACTGTCTATATTAAATGTTGTATATTTAAAGCATCATGTGACATCAAGGCCCTTGAAGTGGGGACAGAAATTGCTGAATTTCATTTAAAATCTCACTAGGCAGAGTTTTGTACTTTCCACAGATCTAAATATTGGTTAGATTGGAGACTTAACACTCTTTTGCAACCATAGATCCATCATGATGTTGCTACTACCTATTCCAGTTATTACCCAGAATTAATTGGATTGGAATCACTTTAACAATTCCACACGGCACTTCTAATCCATGGTGAAATCTAAATGTTAATTAATTAAAAAGAAAGTAAGTAGTCCTCTCAAATTTTTAAATGTGAACTGATGTTGTCATTCAAGCAACTAATCTTCCATTCTTGCTTGCCCTAAGTAATACTAAAACATTTTTAAGAGCCCTTGATGATGAATCAAGAATAGTTTACAAAAATACATGCTGGGATGTGACTATATTTTTAATTAGACCCAGAAGAAGCAGATCTTTTTGTTCTCAAAAGGCTGTGCACCTTGATTTACACTGGCTCACAAGCTATTCTGGTTTTAAACTGCAAACATCTTCCCTAGGACAGTGGTGGAGGGAGCCCACAGTGACAAGTCTAACTGGCAAGTAGCCACTGCTGGGCAGCAGCTGTCCCACCAGGAGCCCAGTGTGATGTGCCCTACTTAGCACATCTGAGGTCCATCCAGCCTTAGTCGGGATGCAGAGTCCACAAGCAAATTTCTGCAAAACTTCTCTTCCTCTGTGGCTCTCCCCTGATATTTAGCAAGAGGAAGCAGTGCTTGGGAGGTCAGGAAGACAAGCAAAGCATTAATCAGCTCAGTTGAAGCACCTCAGTCAAAATGGTTTGACACTAGGCAAGCAAAGCCTTGGGGCAGTGAAGTCCATGGCAGCGTTGCCATCCTCTTCATTCATTTCTCAGTAGCACCATAAACATCTGTCCATCAGAAGACAGGATTTTTCCTTCCACTGTAACAGTCAGATACATAAATGCTTATGGTTTAAATTTACAAATAAGAAGAATCTTATGAAAGATTTCAAAAGTTTCAAGTGTGCATTCTGCATGAGTTTTTGCTTCACTTGATGATTACCAATTCTTTGTCCATATCAGATATTACCTTGGTTCAAGCAGAAAATTAACATAAATAGTTTTAAACACCAGATTTCAACTTTATTCTCAAATAACTATCACAGTTCTTTCAAGATGTAAATTTAGCAAATCTAAACACACAATACACATTGCATACCTTAACACTTTGAGGCTGTCACACAAAACTTATTTGGAAATAGATTTTGAAGTTGATTTAATCTAATCCAAGGGCCAGAGTAATCATGGTGAAAGCCCAAAATAACTATGATATGTTTGAAAATAAAATCAGGTGATCTGACTATACGCTCTCTTTTTTTTTTTTTTTCCTAAGTTTTATGGCACTTCTAGAATTCACAGTTTTGTAGATGAACTCTAGAAAATTTTTCACTACCCCTCATTGAAAGTAACAGATGAAAAACTTTACCTTTGTAAACGGAGACTTCTGCAGACACTGAAGTGCATGAAGAATACTATCCCTCCATTTAACTTCTTACAGAATTCTTGTACTTAAGATATTTCTTAGAAATAAGGACCTACACCCCTAAATTAAACTAAAATAAACCACCACACCATCTTTTAGAAAAGTTTGAACTTGAACAGGTAGGGTTTGAAACCAAGAAAAAATAATTAATATTCCCTAATATTAAACTAATGTCAAAACTCACGTAATATACTTTATTAGTAAAGAACAGCATCTGGAAAAGCTAAGTCCATAGTAAAGATTTGGGAATGGCTGGTTGATTAAAGTACTACCAAATATTGAAGAAAATATTTCTTTCTCCATTATTCATTATTGATTGAGTTTGTTTCCTTTAATTTTCTTCTTTTTAGTCCCCTGCTAGAACTCATTTAAGAAGGAAGTGTTTTGGTACTTTTTGGAAGAAATGGAGACAGTGGAAAAGAATAAACTAGCCCTCAGGGAAGGAGAATGGAGAAAGTGAGCTTCATTCAGCTGCTTTAATGTCTGCGTTAAGAGACAATAAAAAGACCTTTAAAAAAAATGCAGTGAATTTAGATCTTAGTGGATAGAATTACAATGAACTTACGTTTCTCTCACCTGAACACTGAGTTAATCTTTCTCCTTAAAATGAGAACCCATCCCTGCTTTTCTTATCACTGTTTCCACAAACACATTAGTTCACACTGTAAAATATATCTTTCCAAAGTAATCATCATGACACACAACAGTGTATATCCCTGTGTCTGTGTCAATTTTAATAGTTTATTCCCTTTTTATTTTTATATGATCTTGTTTATGGGCATTCAGTTGTTTAATATCTTAAATCCCCATCTCAATTATGATTCTAAGGCATTGTACACAATTTAGTCTGTTGTTTAAAAGTCAGTGCAACATAATCCTGAATGTTTACAGAATGCATAGAGGCACATGCAGGTGATACTACAGCAGACAGTGTCTGTAGCAAGGACTTGAAACACTTTAGTACCTCCACCCTGAGCTGTGTCAGACAGAGCATTGTCAGTAGGTGCAGGGAGGTGATCTCCTCTCTGATCAGTCCTGGTCAGACACACATGAGGTGCTGGGTATTTGTCTTAAACCTTCTGTAATTATTTTCTCTCTATTTGGCATCCTCTTAATATTGCTAATAAATATAGGCTAAAAACTCTTAGCTATGCTATTTTTTATTAAGAAATTGATTACTGAGTGAAAAGAACTGTTTTATTTTCCATGGCCAAAAAGAATGGTCCTTTCTTCATCATGTGTTTTGAGGTCATCTGTGACCTCATCAAATTTTTCTTTTCTTGCCCAAATATATCTTGACTCAAAGTAGTGAAATTCACCAATTTAAGCAGATTTACCTTTTTACAAAGTGTAATATGATAAAACAGTAGTGAAGTTCATACCTTAAATTGTACTGCACAAAAGAATTAAACCCAAGGTCTATTATCAAATGCAGGCACCCAACACCATTCAAAATCAGTGAAAAAGGAACAAAGCAAACTGCAAGCAAGAAGACCTACCAGGCACAGAACTATTACTTTCATTGAGCACTATGTTAGGCAGTTGCTGAGAGTTTACATTGGTGATCTGACTTTAGAAATAAATGGCTCCATTTCAGTGGTTGCCCTGAATCCTTGGTTAGATAAAGTTTCAGAAAACAAGTCTACTGAAATGAAAGCGTGGATTCCTGGATTCAGAGCTGGAGGACATCCAGTTATGTTCCTTCCCTGGCAGAAGGGGATAATAGCACAGGATAACACCTCCTTACTGACAGGAAAAACTGACAGCATGATTTTACAACAACTGAAGAAAACAAGAAACTTTTCTTCTTCAGCTCAGGTCACATAAACCATTCAGCTTCCTTTCTGTCTCCCTTCTCAGCACAAAAGAACAAACAAACCAAGGTTAAACCTTGCTGAGGCCAAAGGGACAGTGTGGGTTTTCTGCAGGGTAAAGCAAACACAATGATTCTCCTTGGGCTACCAGACAATGAACAATCTCAATTCCTTCCCACCACAGAAAGCCAACAAGGAACAAGCCAACCCAAACCCCTACCACAGTCATGGTATCTCAACACTGAGAAGCCATAAATTTCACACTCCACAGGAAAGCAAGTTTTTTCTCACAGCAAGAAGCTCTGGGACCAGGAGTCCACTCAGGGAATTCAAAAGGAAATATTAATGATTATTTCAGTATTCTTTGAAAAACAGTTTACTGCAACAGCCTGAAACATCTTCTGCAGTGAAATTTCACATGTACCTCCCCCCAGAACTGTGACATCAAGCAGTTATGTGGATGAATCACTAGAATCCAAAAAAGAACTTCATGCATACCACTCTTCTGCCACAATACCAGGGAGTAAAACAAGTTATCTGTCCTTAATCTTGCTCTAGTAAAAGGATTTATTTTCTTATACAACTAGAAACTACTTGAGGAGCCTCCTAGAAACATAATTTATTAATCCTTTGAAGTGTGAATCAATCTCAAATGCTTATTCTCATGTTGTGATAAACAATATCTTAAAAAAATATACAATAGTTTTAGGTCTTTCTAAAAAACAATTCATATCAGCACACAGCTAATTATTACAAACTAGCAGAGTAGAAAATGTTTTTCAAGAAAAACTAAGTGCAGAATTGCTGGTAAAATGAAAAAAAACAGAATGTAATTTAATTCATTAAATTGTACTTTTAAAGTTAGCCAATAAATATAGAAATTAAAATTAATTAATTCCTACATTATCTGTTCAAGAGTACTTTAGCTGTAGCCTTTACAGTTCTCAAGAAAGGTGTGATCATGAGAGTTTATCAATAAAGGGAATGAATGCCACTGAATTACTTAACCAGATGAATACATTTAGAACACAATGTGAAATTGTTTGAGTTTTAAGAATTTACAGTGATCACAGGTCAAGAGTTACAGCCACTACAACTCTGCATAGACACTGCTGACCAGAGAATGACAAGATGTGGAAGAAACTCAACATAGTCAAATCACAAAAGCAAGGCCAGGAAGAAGCACCTACTTGTTTCAACAGACCGTTTCTTAATTAATTACCGTACTAAAAAAGCACCACACTCTATTAGTCTAAATCAAAGTATACTTCAAAAGCTGTAGCTAGAGACAGTTTTTAATAACCAGGGGAAAAAAATATCTTGTGACAAATTAACTGCTTAACTGGAATCAGAACATAAGTTGCCAAACAAGCAGTTATGACAAAAGTCTGAATTTATGGAAAGACTGTAATATTATCCATGTTATCAAGAATTAAACCATCTTTTGACCTCTATTCTGACTGAACTAAACCAGACTTGAAAAGGGTATTTCAGTTATTTAAATGAATAATTGAATTTTTTATTATTCACCTTTTTTTCTTTCTTTTTTTTTTCCCCTAAGCAAACTTATCTCCTTTGACCTCTTAGCTTAAACTTACTGTAAAAACAACAAGGATGACTACCAGGCTAAGTTGTCTTTTTCCCTCCATAAGGGATGAATATCTTTATCCTCTCATAAGGCAAAACAGCACTGTATGTCTACAAAATTTGCCAAAAAAAAGAGACCTTAAGCATAATCTGTAGTGGGGAAAAACCCCAGGAGAACAGTGTTTAAGTATTTTATCTTATGACAGATTTAATTTTGAATTTACTGCTCTAGAAGGCTAATAAGTAAAACACTAACATTGTTCTCCAGTCTTTTCCATGACTCTGAAAAAAAAATGGTGTTAAATTAATGTGGTCTTGTATTTTACTTTTTATGAAATTTTATTATCAAAGATAAAACTATTTTCACAAGCAGCTGTGCTACTCAGTTTGTTAAATAATTAAGTTTAGCTTTGCCACTTCTCCTCAGCCTGTAGCACATGTGCTTTTCAGACTGAAAGTGAGATCCAAGGACAGAGAAAAGATGAGGAAGCTTTTAACTATGCAGCACAAAATATGAGAATAAAAGCAAGGAAAAATAGTACATATGTTGTCAAGATCCAGCAAAACAGTTATGTCAAACAGTATTTGAAAAACTGGCTTGGTTAGAAGAGGAAAAGACACTGCCTATAAGCAGCAGCACTGTAGTTTGTACCTAATTGTTCTCCTTCATTCCATGAGCAACCTCATTGATAACTGTCAAATCAGGCATCCATCTCACTTAGAAACCATAAAATTAGAGCATCTAAAAGCAATTCAAAAACATTTCAGAAATTGTTTTGAAAACATGGTAACACAATGGTACCCAATTTTCGGGTTTATTGACATATCCTCCTACTTAAAACACATTAAAGTACCTGGAGTCAAAAACTGAAACAGCTCACCCCTAGATTTCTTCAGCAGAATTGTGAATCTTCCAAGACAAATTAATTCCTCTGACAATGTATTTTCTACTAATTATATCAGCATCAGTCAAGCTTCTTTTATTCTGAACTTAGCAGCTACTAAATGTGTTTAGAGAGCAAAATGATGGCTTTACAAATATATTAGACAAATGTCAGTCCATTAACCTGTGAGTTAGATACCATGGATTTGGTAATTGCTGTTTAGGAAGACCAGTAACCTATTCTTATGATTTTCAAGCACATCCATCTGTTGTTTAACATCTTTAAATAAATGTCATCCAGATATTACATCAGATATTATCTTTATATAGGATATATGCAGGATTTAAGGCAGTGTAAAATTGCATTATTGGCCAGAATATGATGCCAAAATTCCAATTGGTAACTTGAAAGAGATATAAATACATAAACAAGACCTTTTCCCTTTCTATAAAATTGCAACTTTTACTCTATATTTTTTTATACTCAAATGCTAAGCACTTTTAGTTTTATAACCATCTAATTTTATAACTACTGAAAGTATACTACAGAAATGTGCCTGCTGTTAGTATATGTTTATACATGTAGTTGCAAGGCATATCATTTGAGACCTAATTATTTGTAGGATTCTTGAACAAATCACAGGAAAGCATCTAAAGTTAAACAAAAAAAAAACTAAAAACAAAGCCCAAAACCAACAAAATACTTTTGACAAGAGAGCCTATTTTAAAGAATCAGGTCCATGAAAAAGAAACAAAAACAACTACACTTTTGAGGAACAGACCTACACATCTAAGAAGACGTATTCATTTAGTATCCCAATGTGCAAGGTATTAAGGCTTTCTCCCCCAAAAGTTTGATCTCATGATTCATGAAGAAAGAGCTCTTTGGTCAAAAAATTAAGATTCTGTTCAGTTCAGTGGTCTTTAGGTAAGTGGATTTGCCTGTTCATAAGTTCACTGCAGTTTGACCCTATTTTCAATATATTCTGGAAGGTTGTGTTTTCTGTAATGTAGCTAAAACAAGCATTTAAAAATAACTGAAAAACTCCATTTTTACAAATTAAATAAATATATATAGAATTACTACTATACAAACATACAGTAAAAAATACTGATTCATCTTAGGCAGCTGCATCTCCTCACCTCAAATACAGAGAATCATAAAATATACTGAGATGAACTTCCAGATCTGAGCAGAACACCCCAAAAATCATATTGTGTGCTCAAGAGCATTGTCCAAACCGTTCCTGAGTTCTGTCAGGCTTGGTGCTCTGACCACTTCCCTGGGGATCCTGTTCCAGTGCCCAACCACCCTCTGGGTGAAGAACCTTTTCTTGATATCCAAGTTAAACCTCCCCTGACAGAGCTTTGTGCTATTGCTTTGAATCCTGTAAAGGGTCTTGAGAGTGAATAGATCAGTATTTGCCTCTTCACTTTTCCCCATGAGGATGTTGAAGATCTGGCAGTGTCACCACAGAGCAGAGATCAGTGCCTGCCCCTCCTCTGCCCCTCTTGAGGAAGTTGTAGCTGCACTGAGGTCTCCCCTCAGTCTCCTCCAGGCTGGACAGACCCAGTGCCCTCAGCCCCTTCTCACACAGCCCCCCCTCCAGGCCCTTCTCCATCCTCACTGCCCTCCTTGGATGCTCTGTAATAGTTTAATGTCCTTTTTATGTTGTGGCACCCAAAACTGCCCCCAGCACTGGAGGTGAGGCCGCCCCAGAGCAGAGCAGAGCAGAGCAGGACATTCCCTCCCTTGCCCAGCTGGCCATGCTGTCCCTGATGCCCCCAGGACACCCTTGGCCCTCCTGGCTGCCAGGGCACTGCTGGCTCAGCTCAACTTTCCATGGACCAGGACCCCCAGGGCCCTTTCCCTGGTGCTGCTTTCCAGCCTCAGCCCTCAGTCTATACTCACAACCATGGTTGCATATAGGTAAGATAGAGACCTTCTGGAAAGTTTCCTAACGTTATGCAGGCAAAAGACAATCTAGTTAAGTTCTTCTCTACACAAGTGAATTGCAACACTGTAGGAAAAAAAAAAAAAAGAAGCTTTAGAAAGTGATTTAGCTAAATCAATGCAAGTTCCTCTGTGGATAATGATGGCTTATGTTTACTTTTTCTAAATTGTTATAAGACACTCTTCTCCAAACTACGACTGTCTACACAAGAGGGCTGATCAAATTTATCTAAGTTCATTCAATTTTCTTGCGTACACAGGTTTAATGGACTCCATTGTCACTGGTAATGTAATGAGGGAAGAGTAACACTAAAGAAAAAGAACATGCTCTACAAACCAGCAATTAAATGTCAATATTATTCTCCTTGATGGCAATAACCATGTTTTCATATCTAGACAACTATGGGCCCATTTAAATTAAAGGTCATGTTAAAATGCTCCTAAATGCAAAGACATTGCAATTATAAGAAATATTTCTGGTACCTGGATATCCTGGGAAGGCAAATGCCCCAGAGATGGGCAGTAAATTTGAGTGGTGTAAAATGTCAAGGAAGTGATTGCATAGAAACACTTAAGAGTCTTGTTGCCCTGGCAAGGCTTGACCTTTTTCTGCTGTGCACACTTAAGAGTATAAAATACTGAAAATAGAGGTTCTTTTAGGTGCATTAGTCCCCAGGAAGGTAAAATTACGGTCAAGGCAAGACTGTTAATACTGTATCTGCAGACAGAATTGAAACTGCAAACACTAAATAAATGGCATTTGTTAAGCCACAGCATTATAACCTGCTAGAAACCAGAACAGTTATAATGTGAGAGTAAGTTATCTGTAGTTCAATTTTACTTGTAACTTCAGTTTTCTTTATTAAATCAAAGATGTGATAGTATCTGAACACGTGTATGATCAATTAATTATAAAGAATTGGGCTCATCTTCTCTTGAATCCCTTTTATGTTTATCTTCTATTCAACTATTGTCTCAAGTAGTGTAAACAAATTATATGCTAGGACTTTTTACAATTACCCATTTTTAGCTGGATTCAATTTTCTGCAATATTTGAGTATATGGTAAAATAACAATTTTCATCTTGTAGTGTTTCTTAAATCACATTTTTCTCCAAGAGATTATTGGATGTGTGAGGAAATCCACTAAAAGAATGTCAGTCTCTAAAAGAGTGATTACTTTCAAACTAGTTATTTAACAAATTTTTCTAGTTTTAATAGAGTTTTGGTGTTTTTTGTCAGTATCATGCAGAATTAGAAGGGGGACCATCTTATGGTTACACAAAAGGATGTCAGCCTAGCAACACAGCACTGGCCACATCAAAGAGCCACTCTGCTCCAAGTTTGCCTTCTTACAATCACAGAATCATTAAGGCTGGAAAAGACCTCCAAGACCATCGAGTCCAACCTTTGACCAAACATCACCTTCTCAGCTAAAGCACAGCTTGAAGTGTCACATGAAGTCATTTCTTGAACACTTCCAGGGATGGCAACTCCATCACCTCCCTGGGCAGCTCTTTTCAATGCCTGAACACCCTTCCAGTGGAGAAATTAGTTCTTTGACTCAGTCTGTGGTCCTCTCTGAATGTTGTTGGTGAGCTGTAGAAAGTGGCATATGCTGACAAAGAAAGCGGAGGTAGGTCAAACAGAAGCATGAAAATTAAATGGATACAGGAAAAGCACTTGATATTTCTTCTAAATGTTGTTGGTTCTTTTAAGGACAACAAAAAGTAACACTTTCTTCCCAGCAAGCTAATTGACATTTGTTGGTACAGTTGATAACTCTCTCAGAAATCAAAGCAAAGGGTTCAGTTTCAGTATCTGAAAGGATGAAGCCTTTGTATTGTAGCTAAATGGGGGAGGCAGAATCTTCAGTTAGGTTAGATTATACTACATATTTGTGTGTTACCTCAGAGGAGTGGAACAAAAGGCACTTGAATATGTCCCCACATATTCAAGTGACACACTATTCAATCATTTACCTTGGCAGCTACATCTTCATCATGCACTTTTTTATGCACAAGGGCAGCAGCAGGACAGATTTTGGTACAGTCTTATTAAAATCCTAAAATGAACTTTCTTGCAGATTTCCAAGACAGCACTTTTGAAACAATGTTATTCTTTCTTTTGAGATGACATGCTTTCTGGCATCTAGTGCTCAAATTTTCCTCTTTGTTGCAGCATACATATTTAAACTTTCTAAAAGAAAATCTTTCAGCAACTGCAGTGAACCATATCCTTCATAGAGTAGATTTTCTGAAGTTTTGTTGCTAATATTTATTTCAGAAAAATGCAGCTTTGAGCTATCAAAGTGGAATGTAAAATAAAATTACCCCAGAAATAGATCACTCAGATGTCTAAGTACCTTGCCTGGTTTTGTGGTTTTTTTTCCTACACACAGCAATGCTAGCACACTTCCCCTTGGTCATAGGTCCTTCCATGCTCAGTCAATTTTCTGGCTTCTGCACTTATAAGATAAAAAAAAGGCCATGGGAAGACATTATGATGTTATACCTTTTGTTGATACCACACAGTTCAGTTCCCTACTGCTGTCTCTGGAATGAGGTTCCTGTAGCAGAGGAGAAGGGCTGGCAGAGCATCTCTGCACCCTCCCCACTCTTTCATGTTCACAGGCAGATCCATTGCTAGAGGGAACCCTGAAATTGGGCTTGGAGGAGAAATCCTAGGGCAGTAAACTTCAGTGCAGTGAAGGTTTAATTCTTCCATAGTCACATAGCACTAGAAACAGATCGTATACTTATACCTCATTTTTGCATGAATGAATCCTTTATTCTCATCAACTAGTATATCACCAGTGGAGGTGCAAAGGCTTTTTATTTAAAGAAAATTATATAGAAACAGAGTCTGGCAATTCTGTCTAAATTTGGTCTATGTTATATAGTATATTTAACTTTAGTAATATGCAAGCATGTCTTTTTTATTAGATTTTTATCACTAGGAACTATGTTTGATCAGATGAATAGCAATTTTAGATAAGGAAGTCATTGTTTAAAACTGGGTGTTTAGCTACAAACACTAAGAATGAGAAAAAAAAAAACCTTAGAAGTTACTCTTCCTCAACTGTAGTATATGACTGTGCAACCGCAAAAATAAAGTTCACTATTTCACCACTAAATATTATCCCCATAAAAGATAAGCTCAAAGGACTATGTTACTAATCCTGCCTCTGACATTTAACAGTTCTGTTGTATCAAACAAAGATAGTTTCAGTTTCTTTGTGAAGCAGCAATGCTAATACTTGTCTACTTTCCCCAGTAGTATTGTGAGGATAAATGTATTGTCATAAAGGGCTTTGAAAAGGAAAAGATGTAAGCATTTTTATTGATGTTCTACTTCCCAATCCACTAGAGTATATAAAAAATAATTTCACTATTGTCAAATGCAACCTCTATCAATACATATTTCTCAATTTACCAGTCCTTCTTCCTACAAATTGAAAAGAGAAAACAGCTCAGCAAGTATATTCTCTAGTCAACACTGCTTGTACACAAAGGATAAAATATGTTGATGAATAGGACCAAAATAATTTTTGCTAACTACAGCTGGTCTAGTTTGCCTTGCTGTTACACTCTTGCAAAAATACCTGAATGACTTGGAGATTTGATCATCAGTCAAATTGATCATGGCTGAATATGAAAAACAAAGACATGATTTGCAACAGTAAAGTGGCTTTACTAAGGGCAAATCATACCTAACAAATTTGGTGAACTTCTATGACAAGGCTACAGCTTTGATAGATAGGGACAGAGCAACTGACATCATCTACCTGGACATATGTAAAGCATTTGGCACTGTCCTGCATGGACATCTTTGTCTCTAAATTGGAGATGGATGGATCTGATGAATGCACCACCCAGTTACTGGAAGGCTGGACTCCAAGACTTCTGGTCAATGGCTCACTGCCCACATGGAGACCAGTGATGAGTGGTGTCCCTCAGGGGTCAGTACTGTAGCCCATACTGTTCAACATCTGTGCCAGCGACACAAACAGAGGGACCGAGGGCACCCTAAGCATCTTCACTGACAACACAGAGCTGTGTGGGGCAGCCAATGCTGAACAGAAGGAATATCATCCAGAGAGACCTGCACAGGCTTGGGAGGTGGGCCAATGAAAACCTCATGAAGCTCAATAAAACAAAGTGTAAGGTCCTAAATCTTGGTCACAGAAACCCCAGACATATCTACAGGTTGGGCAGAGAAGTGATTGAGGGGAGCCCTGAGGAGAAATACTTGGGGTTGAGAAAAACTCAACATGAGACAACAGCGTGTGCTCACAGCCCAGAAAGTCAATCATGTCCTGGGCTGCATCCAGAGGGGTGTGGGCAGCAGGCTGAGGTGGTTCTTTCCCTCTCCTCTGCTCTTGTGAGATCCCACCTCGAGTGCTGTGTCCAGTTCTGGTGTCCCCAGCATAAGCACATGGAACTGTTGGAGCAAGTCCAGAGGAGAGTCACAAAGTTGATAAGAGGACTGGAGCACCTCTCCTTTGAAGACAGACTGAGAAAGGTGGGCTGTTCAGGCTGGAGGAGAGAAGGTTGCATGGACACCTCACAGCAACCTTCCAGTAACTGAAGGGGACCTACAGGTAAGCTGGAGAGGGACCTTTTATTAGGAACTATAGTGATCAGACAAGGAGTAGTGGGTATAACAGAAAAAGGGGATATTTAGGGTAAACATTAAGAAATTCTTTACTGTAAGGGTGGTGAGGCACTGGAACAGGTAGCCCAGAGAAGTGGTGGGTGCCCCAGCCCTGGAAGATTTCAAAGCCAGTTGGATGAAGCCTTGAACAATCTAGTCTAGTGGAAAGTGTCCCAGCCCATGGCAGTGGGGTTGGAATGAGATGATTTTCACTCCAACACTTATCATTCTATGATTCTGTGTTAATACCCAGACTGAAAAAGTAGTATTAAAAAGCAATAGCTTATTAAAAAGAAATAATCTTTCCATTGTGTTGTTCTCTTTCCATATTCTACAGAGGAGGGAACCAATTCAGTGTCAGAAACAAAAATCATCTGTGACTGAAAACATTTTTTCAACTTAAACTGGTCAGGAATTACACAGGCCAGGTTCAGGGTCAATGAGGGCATATCTGTACTTGAGAGTATGAAGAGCTCAGTAGCTACATAATAGAACAACACATCTAATACACAGCTAGAGAAGGGGAGGGAAGAAGGGACTAGGGAACAGAACCCTAAACCTAGTCTAATGCCAGCTAGTCCTTTGCTTACCTTCTGGAGGACAGATATTTCAAATATTTCATAAAGATTCCCTCTCAGGGAATCCCAGATGGATTTTGCACAGGCTGGAGGTCTTTTAGGTCCTCTGTGAAATGACTGTGCAAATTTTCCCTACAGTATCCAGTGAACACAATGGATTATTACCAAATACGGTTTTTGTGTTCCTTTAAAAAGTGTCCCCATTTTCCTGTACACACGTTTCTCTAGTATATAATAAACAAACAGAAGAACATGACAGAAATTAATGCCTGCAGTGCAAGGCATGAAATGCAAAAATAGTTGCTTGGCAACCAGCATGAGAAATAAGAGGTTATGCCTTTACAAACAGCCAAGTGAGTGGCACAAGTACCATTTCTGACTGCTGTGAAAAGGATGAGAAGGAGAGAGGATGTATGAGGGGTGATTGTTTTAATGAAATTTGACTCTGTACTTTCCCCACAATCGTACATGTGTGATAACACAATACAGGTGAATTCAAATTGCTTTCCTTCTGTGTCCTTATAGCTTTGTCTTTAATCAACAAGTGAAGTTTTATTTTTAAAAAGCTATGTTTTTTCATAACTTTTAAAACATCTAAAGAGGTGCAAATGAACGCTGTTTCCATATGCACTTTCCTTCCTAGTGAATCGGACATTTGCAACTACTTTTCCAAGGAACAATGGATCCATCCATAAGCATTTTGGCAGCCTTGAACAATTCATCAATCTAATGTAATTGTAAATATACTCATCAATAAGCACTTACTTTCCAGTAATAATATACATGCATTGTTCATACACCCAAATGATACTGGACTGACCATTTGGAACAATGGGGAAAAGAATGCACAGGCCCTCTCTTTACCATATTTGATTCAGTAACTCTATTTCGACATACGAATATCAAAGACAAATACCACCTCTGTCCCAGAAATCTTTGTAGTGCAAATTCTCAGAGATTGAGAAAGATAATTCCAGGGAATTATAATTTCATGCTTACTTTGCTATCATGCTTCTATTTTAGCATCCACCATTGTCTGCTATTGGATGTTAAGGCTTGACTGATCTGTGATCTGATCTATTCATATCAGAAATTTTAGAAATGTGAGAGACATTAGACAGAGCTGCATCCAACATGAACATGCTCTTCGTCCCAAACAAAATTATATGAGCATCTTACAGGAGAACTTAACCTGCCTGTTGTATTATATCCTATATTGTATCTCCAGATCCATTTGCCCAACAGGACTTGCAACTACATCATATTCTTCGGAACACCACGTGTAAGTACTGACAAGTAGGTGCCTGTTAAAGTTATCAGCAATAAACTACATTTATTCACTTCCTTTCATGCACCAACAATCACTACAACAATCACTATTTTAACCCTACAAGTAACTACAAGTGGAAAATGAGAATAAAGCTATAGTGAAAACTAGGATATTTGAAGCAGTTGCCTTAGGCTATTAAAATCCTTTTTTTGTTGTTGATTATACCAGGACAGACCTCCAAATGATAGGGGATTATCAAACTTGGACAGACATGGAAGAAGATAAGTATCGTGGGAAGGGGAATTATTTTAACTCCTAGTGCAAATTAAAAAAAAAAGAAACAACTAAACCAAAAATCCTCCACCAATCAGTCCAAACCCAACAAAAAAAAAAAAAAAATCAAGACATAGTGCTATGTGTGAATTCGGTAGGTTTTGATTTGTGATCGTCAATGGTTTCAAACTACTGATGAAGAACAGAAAGATCAAAGAATGTATTTTTACTCTATGCAATCAATATTACTCTAATGCAAACTTCAGTAGGCTACAATCTTCTTTTGAAGACTGAGACATCTAACTTGCAAATTTCATGAGAATGTGTAGGATCAAGGAAGGAGAATTAACACTTATATATTCTTCCATTTTATTCCTCCTGCCACTGCAGAATTCTGAAGAGTTATTTCTCTCATCAGTTACTACTCTACAACTTAAATTTCATAGTTCTGCATTTTTATTAACTAATAAATATTATTTCAGGTTTAATGTGCAAGACCTACTTCAGCCTAACACCCTCAATATTAATTTTTATACAATGACTACCATACTCAAATTGCTCATTCACTCTGTATCAAATACAATGCTAAAAGATTCAACTGAATTCCAAGCCCTGCTTTTCAATAAATCAATGCAATGACATGAAACTTCGACCTCCCTTTAAATGAAAAATGGATCATAATTACTGAGGTGGTCTCAGTGTCCACAAATTCCCAAGAAAAAAAACCTCATTTTGTGCATCACAAAACTTTACAGCTTGAGAAGGAGTAACATTTGAAGAATGGGAGATAGATTTCCACTCAATTTGTTTTTCAGTCTTTGCAAATGCAAGATAAACCTAGACAATATTTTTCTTAAACCACACCTGACTACACAGTGAGCAAGTATTTCAGCTTCAGTCAGTTGCTTCCACTGTGGTCAAACACGTGGTGTTCTTAGAGGTGCCACAGTCAACCTCTCAAAGAGGGCTGATGAGGCTGAAATTGAAACAGGGAGCAGGCACACACCTCAAAAGACACTTCCCAGAGAGAACTATGACCAAAGGTATCAACATGGTTTGAACTAGATAGAAAGACCTTTTTTTCTAGCTGTACCTCAAATTCTGTTTAGCTCAGCATGTCAACACTTATATTACCACTTGCTAATCAAGCTTATAGATCAGATCTTATCCTTGGGAAAGAGGTTCGAGTTTTCTCTGTTTTTAAATTCTTGGGAAATCTTTTCCAGAAAAACAGATTGAATAGAAAAAATATATTTATGTTTTCAGAGGTATTATTAATACCACCTACAATAAAATAAAACCTTATTAGGAAATTTTTTCATTTAAACTCTAGTGGCCAAATTGTAATCTTATTTACATTTATTTCACACTAAATGCAAGAGCTTAGTTACCTAGAGGCTTATTTTATATTTATGAGGTATCAGGATCAGCCTTAGCAACAAAAATAGAGGAGAACTACAGTGAGATGTAAGAGATGTGTTAGCAACAGGTTACGCTGCCAATGTTACTCTGCAACAAATCTCTCCTAAAAATGGGAACCTCCAGTGGTTGCTCCAGAGGTGCTGGACAGCACAGGTGTGAGGGAATAGACTCTGGACACTTCTTACTTTGCTAAAATTTTCCAAACTTCCTTGTAAATGAAAGATGCTGCTGAGACGCTTGAACCCCTTAGCCAAAATTCCAGTTCTGAGCACCACAGGTGTTCAAATCCCAGCAACATACATGAGATAAGAGGCTTAATCATAAATACCATCCAGTTTCTAAGATTTAATGCATTTGTCCTGATAGAAATTTAACCCAAGCCATTTTACTTATGTTTTCAGTTGAAAAGTAATATAGAATTTCAAGGAAAATAAAATCTGAATATAAAATGACCAAACAACTTTTGTCTTTAAACTTCCTATAACAGCATCAACTTAAAAATATGCATGCTAGATACTAAACATGCAAGAACCAATCTTTTTGTATAAACAGCTTCCTAATATGATCAGTAATCAAATTACAAGAATGTTATCAGGGAAACCACTTAGTTTAATTGAAGCAACCACCACACAGTGATGGTGTCTACATCAAGTTTGCAGGTACTCAGAGTGGGTGACCTTTCCTCCCCAAACCCAAATACTGGAAAGAAAAATAGCTGGCAAAACGTGATGGGCTCAGTCCAGCCAGACAGCAAGCTCAGCAGGAATAGGGTATGGAGATTCTTGCTTACAGGAACTGCATGCAGTATTCCAAGAATGGAAATTATCCATTCAGACCTAGCAGACTACAGGTTTTAACTCTTATATTTTAACTCTTATATTTCTACAGTTAATGGGTTTTTGCCTTTTTTTTTATAATACATCAAAGTACAAACAAAGGGTTTTCCAGAATGAAAAAAAGAGCGAATATTTGCCAGCAACTGCAGTTAACAGCAGAGAAGAAAAACACTGATCCAAGAAAACAAGGAAGCAATGGAGCTTCATTCTTCAGTTGTTAGGGGATTGTTATGAACATGTAATTAGAATGACATTGTTCTAATGGCTAACACTACAGCAAGATGATATATTTTTACACACAACTTCTTCTGTAATCCAGGCATAATGATCGATTTAAAGCTATCTTTATTTAATATACAGTTAAGACATTTTAAAATTTACTTATGTTGAACTAGACAAGCCAAACAAATTCCCAACAAATTCTAAAGAAAGGGCAGAAATTCAGCTGCCATTATCCTAAGTACATTATTTTGTCTAAAGAAGGCTATTTGAAACTCACTTGAAAAACTTATTCTGTTATTGGAAAGTAACAGCCTACCAACACATTCTGTGAGACTTCTTCCTACCCCCAAATATATTAGCTGATTGGAAAAAAAAAAAAAAAAAGAAGCTACAGGGAACAGATAAAACTGGGGCTTTAAGCTTAAGATGGTGGTTACGGTAATATTAGATTTGCATTTTCCTAAATCCTTCCTCTAGGAAATTGCTAAAATAGGAGTAAATCACAGTACTACCTATGAAAAATAATAACTTTTGCATCCTAGAAAAGTGATTAAGAAAATTCAGTAGGTCTCTTTCCAGTGACCATGGATAAGACCCATAATCAACATTTGAACACAAGAACTAATTTTAAATTGCACTTTGAAATTGTGCAATTTGCATTTCTGGTGTGAATGCTTGATAATGCTTTAAAAAAAATAAAATTCCTATGTTGATGTGAAAAATTAATAAAGTATAGAGAACCTGGGACAAGCAAAATATAAGTATGACAACTTTAAGGTTAAGACTTTTCAAAGCCTTCATTATCAAAAGCTTGTATAATGTATTCCCTGCAAGTATTATAATGAATCTCTATGTTCCATTGAGTCTGATGAAAATTACTCATGATGTTTTTAGTCCTACTATTTTTACAAAAGCTTTTTAGCTGCTTCCCATTAAAATATAGCTCTTTTTGAAAACAAGTTTATAAACTGTCACTAATAGGGTAATACAGGATAAAGAAAAGCTTGAAGATGGCAGAACATTTCTGCAGTTTTTCTGGAGGCTGAAATTTTATGAAGTAAATGATGTATTGGCTAAGTTCCTGTATACTTCATTTGAAAATGAACTCCAGAGAATCTAATTGGAAAAGAGCTTTAGTCTAAACACGGCTTTGATTGTAAACACTTCAATTAAACATTTCAATCAATGAGATTAAGTGTGGTACTGAAGTTTTTCACCACTGATTTTCATTTTACTTTTGTCTAAAATACAACGCAGTTTTGCTTCCAAAAATCAAGATTTTATCACAGATCAGCTGGATCTGTGGAACTTCAAAGTGGAAATTACATGGCACATATATTGCGTCTTTTATTTCTAAAAGCCTGATCCGTCCTTCAAAACACTGAATTCCTACCACACGTTTTCTGAGAATTAAGTGCTTCCCTTCTCCATCCTCCTGCAACTCTGCCCTGTAGTGTGCAAGTGTGGTTGAGAGGATGGGGAGCCCCATCCAGAGCCAGGGCTGATGTTTTTTCTGAGAGAACCCCTACCCTACCCAGGGCACCAAGAAGCACCGAGCTGGGCTGCTGCAGTGGGGATGACAGAAGCACCTTCGTTTTTCTGCTGTGCTGCTCTCCAGGACAGGGCAGATGGAGAGGGCTGCAAGAGCTCAGACAAGAGCTGGGAGGAGCTTTGTGGTAATGCTGGCAGCACCAAGGGGCACGGGGCACATGGTGCTCCCCACCGTGGCCACGGCGAAGCACAGTGTGCCCACACCATTTCCCTTGGCAAAAGGGATCACACTGAGCAGCTTTCACAAGAGCAGGACAGTAAGCCACTTCTTTCTAGCTACCAACACAGGCTACTGGTTCACTGAAGTGAAAAACTTGTGAAAGCTCACCCCGTTCCCAGCAGACAAAATGCATCCACCTGAAGAAGTGCATTTTGATTTGTTTATCCTCCCCCATCTCCCACCCCAAATACTACAGAGTCTTCTCTTTGGTACACAACAGAATGCTGAATCATGAGGCATTTTACCTAACCCTGATGTACAGAATAAGAGCAGTAGATGTTTTGCCATCTGTGCAGCAAAGCATTGCTACTTAAGTGTTTTCATTAACTCAGACTTAAATATATTTAGCAGAAGTAATTATTCTATTTTAGAAAAGTAATAACAAAACTCCCAAACCCCACTTTCCTCGCCTTTGTACACAAATTATTGATGCAATTCCAAGGTAATAGGTTTTCTCAATAATTGCATCCACCCCAAGTACTAAAAAATTTAAACAACTGAATGAAAGAGATAAGTGTCTGTACCTATGCACCCACTAAAACTTTTTTGTTTTGTTTTAAATAAGCTTTTGGAATTGAATGCAAACCTCCACAGATTCATTAATACCTTTTATTTTTAAATCACATTTTCATTTAAGCAGCTTAAATATTTTAAAAGCTGCCTCTGGCTCTGGACATAAATAAAAGAATGCAGCAATACTATTTAAAAGATGGGAGGCAGCACAACCAATTATGTTATTACTTTTCTTTTGTGGCAGACTGCCTTCTAAAGGAGGAATAAAGCAACTTCACATATAGGAAAACAAAGAGGTAAGTTTAACATTTTCTCTGGTCTTTGTAGGAAAGATATTGATGATAAAATGACAGGTTAGTATATGCCCTAGTACATTTACTCTTGTGCTTATTTTGCAAGCCATGGAATCAACAGTCAGCTTTGTGACACAATTCAGTACACAGTGACTTTTGCTAACAGATACTGGATTCCACATGCTCAAGGAAAAGAAAATCCAAATCAGATTCTCATTGACTATTCAAATGCATATACTTTACTATAAAATAATTAGACTAAGACTGGAAATATTCCTTTTAAAGACAGAGTATCCAGGTATTACATTTAAGTAGTTTACAAAAGGAGAATTAAGATTTTAAATTCTTTGAAAGTGAGATCTAATAAGGTAGCAAAATACAGATTTATATATTAGATATGTTCCAAATTCATACTAAAACATATTTCCTTATATATTTGTTTCTATACCTGTATATGAATGTAAGGCATGCATATTTATGAGTGTTAATATATGAATGCATACCCTAGCCTAGGTAAATGTGATTTATTGTAGTGTTTTGACTGAGTTTAGCAATTATACTGAAATAAAAATGTTTTATATGAAATGATACTACAGGAAAACATACCTGTGACAAATATAACTAACTTCAGTATTTTACAGATGTTAGACTTCCCTTTTGTAGAAAGTGTATAATAAAGAATCAGTATTAAAAAAATACCAAAACCAAACCCCAAAATTTTTACCTTATCTTTTGAAGTGCTATTGTAAAATTGATCTGGAGAATATGATACTTATTGTTTTAAGACACTTAAATACATAAATAGTCCTCTAATTCTAGAGTCAGGATTTAAATTGTACTTGAATTTCCTAATTTAGAAGTGGAATAACAGTAAAATCACTTTCTCAGTCTCAGATGTTTTCCGTGGATTTCGAATACTAATTTGCCATATTGATATAACTAGGATGACACATAAATCATTGACGAGTGAGTGGCAGGAAGCTTAAACTAGATCTGAAAGAAATAAACAACATTTCTTTTTCTACTGACTTACAAAGAATAAGGCCTCCATGAAATGGAGATATAGGTTCATGAAAAACCATTTAGTTTTATAAATTAATCATTATGATATCATCCAGAAAAGAAAACATGCTGAAGAGGTAATGATAAATTTTTCACAGTTTTAGGAAACTGATTATCCTTACACATGTACAGAATAAAGCAAGCTGCTTAAAAGTCTTCTGGAGGAGTTTCTATTTCTATCAGATGGCCAATGCCTTATTTCAGTGTTTTATACGATGCATTTTATATTAATACAAAACTTTAGCTACTTGGTATGTAATACTTGAAGTCATTTTTAGATTTCAACTTAAGAAGGACACATAATCAACAATACAGTAGATTTTCAGCACATTTCATTATTTTTTATGTGTCCCTAGCATGACTTGGATGGGACAGTAGGATGAACAAAAAAATTTATTATTAATATAAAAATTGTGAGACTAAGTCCTGTAAGATCATTTGAGCTCTGACTGGCATATGCCCACACACCTGTGAGAGAAAGGGCAGGGCCATGTCTTCCTACTTGCCTGGTTACCAAAGAATCACAACCACATTGAAGGGCCACATTAAAGCCCTTCATTAAATTCAACATCTCTCCAGAGTTCATTAGCTAGGGCTTAGCAACACATTTCATCATGGAACTATAACATCAGCATAAAGTCATAAGTCTAAATGTTCAAATATTGACTGAGCTTGTATTTGAGTAACTGCATGTCATTCGCAGTACTTAAGAGCTATGCATGAAATAAATTATTCCTCAGAAATTTGGGGGGAAAAAATCAAGCATTCTTCCCTCATATTTTTTCATTGCATGCAATGTCAAATCATTTTGGTTATGCATGACCACTGAACAACTTGTGAGGAAAAGGATTAAATTCCTAAATTTTTCTCTGAAACAAACATTCAAACTTTCTGCCAGTTAAGATCACAATGTTCTGGATGAATCCAAATATGAGGCAAAAATTCCTGTAACTTGAATGAAGGCAAAAAAGATTGGACTCTTCACACAGAAAATCGATTGTCTACTCTGTTGGATAGGACTTATAATGAATGCACAATATGCTTACTCAATAGTCTTAACTTCTATATTATAATACTCATGTTAATATCTTTGTTCTTTTACCTTTCACTGTGCTAAATGAGTAAAATAATATTAAGCATTTGTTCCACAGAAATATTTAGTCTTTTTCTCTACAGGATATTTTGTCTTGCAAGTATCACTTTTTAAAAGAGTGGTATAACTAAGTAAAAGTATTTATAGGAAATTGAAAGTCAATTTTGAGGTAAATGGAAAGAATTTCATTTCCTCCCATTTGATTAAATATATTTGATGTGGCTAAGGTAATTATTTCACCTGAATATTAAGTATATTAAAATTATGTGAAAAGCCAGTACAAGGTCTTCAGCAGTTGAAATTTCTGCTGGTATTATAAAAAGAACTCTAAAATACCTAGCTGTGCATAAGCACCAGCCACTTAGAAGTATTAATTGAGTTTAAGCCATCAAAAAATTCATGAGATTAGTTTTAGCTACAAATTTGCAGTGAAAAAATGCAGGTATTTTCATTCTACATTTATAAAGGAATTCTGAAGGCTCATGACTGCCATTTTAAATGAAAAATACTCTCTTAGATTATAGGAGCGGCTCTTGTTTACAAGATTTGCAAAACAACACTTTCCCCTCTCCGTCTTCTTTAAATGGTTCACACATTAACCATTAACACCATACTTCAAAGACTATTCTACAGTATTTAAGTCCAAAGATTTTAGACGATGTTCAGAAACATGTCATGTGTGATCTCCCCCTTTGTATGACCCTTTAATCAAATATGTCTCCAACATCCTTCCTTTGAAGGCATAACTCACATTCTCAGAACGTGATAAAAGGCAAAGATCCTAGCACCTTAATTTTTAAATTCTTTCCTAAAATAAGGAATCACCAATAGCCACAACAAATATAGACAAGAAAATCTGTCTATAGAGACACTTCAGAGAGTAAGTGTACAGTTTGGTGAGTCTCAGTGTGATCTTCAAGCACTTTAGACTACATTGGAGTGAACCAGAAATTAGTTTGCTTTCCAGACGGTGGAGACTAAGACATCAAAAGGCATGAAAGTGAGAAACACAACAACTAAAGTGCCATTTGTTTACAATTTATCCAAGTTGTATGCTCTTGCAGGCTCTGTTCTACCAATAGTTACATAAGCAAAATGAGTAAAAGAGAGTCTCATGGGCTAAACACTCTGCTTTTCAGGAAGCAGCATGGGGGAGAGAAGGCCCAGGAGAGAAGAGTAATGAGAGAGCTGTGCCACTGCAGAGGCCTGCAGGATGCCAGCCCTGTCAAAACTGGAGGAAATGCCAGGGAATGCCATGCTTGCCTATGAACTATTTCACAGCCAAGAACTGACACTAAGCATATTTATTTGAAAGGAGGTTGCAGTGGAGAGGGAGTTGTTGTCTTCAGCCATATCTCAAGTGAAAGGACAAGAGGAAACGGCCTTACATTGTACAAGGGGGGTTCAGTTTAAATATTAGAGAAAAAGAAGCAATAAAATAACTGTAAGAGTGGTTAGGAATTGGAATAAGTTGCCCAGGGAGATGATGGTATCACCATCTCTAAAAAGTTCAAGAGATGACTGTGTGTGGCATTTGAGTATCTGATTTAGGGGTGTTTATGTTGGTGCTAGATTGATGGATCGATGACCTTGAGGGTCTCTTCCAACCTTGATGATTCTGTGGTACCTCCAATCCCATTCCATGCCTAATCAAAAGTTCCTGTCACTGACCTTATGTGTAAAAGAACATTTTCTAGCTTTGTACCACAGAAATTCACAAGTTTAGCACTGTTTAAGTTTTTAATATCAGAAATAAGTTCAATTCTTGTGATCAGGAAGTGGAAATGACCTTCATGATTTTGAACTTTCTTTAAGGACTGTGATCCCAAGTGCTTTCTTGCAGTATCAGAGGATACTATGAAAACAAGCTTCCCTTTGCCTGATCCAAGCATTTATTCACTGTAATTCCATGCCATGCAGTGTATGCTCCCAAAATGCATGCAGCTCTCTCTCTTACTTCACATTTTCCTTCTCTTTTTTCTTCCCCCACACCCACACACCACCAACGTGTCAAGATAAGAGAGATTTCTGGCCATATATTTCAAAAGGAAGAGTGTTAAAAGCAAAAAGTTAAATTTTCATAATGTAAAACTCTCCTTCTCTTAACTTTTTAAAGATTATTTAGTTGAAGAAAAGAGGTGGCATTTCTTCTGAGGTATAGACAGCCTCCACTCCCATTCCCACCCACATCCACTCAGTACCCAGCATGTTAGGCTGCATTACCCCTAAGAAACATCTTCTAACAGATGTTTTGCTTTTGTATTAAATTTACACATTCTTTGGAGTTATTCCCTTGAGTCTGCCTACTGTAATTTTCATCACAGCTATAGTTGGGGGTTTTGTGCAAGTATTAAAAGGTTCTGAAAGATATTCCAAACCCACAAAACTGAAGGAACTGCCAGAAGTCAGTTTTTACTTTTCTTACAAGTCCAGCAAATAAAGAGAACACATCACACATTTTTAATAACTCTGTTCTTTCAAATGTGAATCAACAACAGGGAGCTGTCAATATAAGTCTCAAATTAAGTGTGACATTTTTAGTATCTAAGTACAAGAAGACAGGGGAAAAAAAATGCAACATCTCAGTTAGTTTTTAAGCTAATTCATATTTTCTTTTGAAAATTATTTTAGCAATTTTGATGAAATCAGAAGATTACCTTATATTAATACACTCATTATTATTTTATCAAAAGAACCTTTTTAAATGAAGAAAAGTCTCTATTTTAGTTAAGACCTGCATCATAAATGGAATAAAATAAATATGACACATCTATCTTAAATAAGAACATATAATGAAAACATAAAAAAGAAATACCTGTTAATCTGTTAATTCTTTCCTTTTGAGTATTAAGAAAATCTTGTGTACCCACAAGAAGGTGCCTTTATTCAATGTTTCCAGCTAAATTACCAAAAAATATAGGAGAGTTTGCAAAATTGGATGACAATGTCATCTAGCCTATAATGCTCCAGGTGACTTCAAATAATCACACTCTGATTTATTTTTTTAATAACGCATCCTTGTAATAGTTTGCTGTTCTTGTTTATTACATTACTCTTTCCTGTTATAAAGATTTTAAAATTAACTCACTGATGTTTTAAATACCTATTCAGAATAGCAAAAGTCAAGACACAGGTAGGGTTGTATGGAAGTAGAAACTTAAGATAAACAGTAAAATATTAATATTCCACATTTTACAAACTGTTCCAGTTTCTTAACTGTTTAGTAATAGAACATTAAGGCAAACTCTAGCCTATACTTTTAAGTATAAATTCTGGGTTTATGCCAAATTTTGGAAATATGAGCAATATACGCACCTACATTTTTCTAAATTACTCTTTCCAGAATAGCCAAGCTGCAGTAATTTACTTCTGAAATACTGTGCAGTTTTTAATATGCTTTGGTAAGGGATGTTGAAAAAAATTATTTTAAGACTTATGCTCTTATGCTAATAGCTACAGAATTTTGACAGTAGTGGACCCTCTCACATGTGACTGCCCTGGACATACACTGATGCCAGAAGGAGCTGCTGTGTCAGATAGTCACCTTTTTTTTTCTTTAAATTATACATTCCACCTTTTCAATGCCTTTTCCAAACCCTGTGCAATAGATTTGGTAGGAGCAAAGTTGTGCCCACAATGCTGACACTTACATTAACCACCTCACTTATTTTCTACAAATCACTTGGGTTAACCACTTTTAATTAAGTCACAAGCATCTCCTGTCGCATTGCGATAAGCAAAGGAATGAGACTGACAGCTGAAGTCCCTTTGTGTCAGTGGCCACCGAGCCACCTCTCACAGCACATCTGAAGCTCTGTGAGACCTACCAGATGAGAAAATTAATCCTTGTAAAGAGGCCCTATGGTATGGGATGTAGGAATTTACAGGCCCATTTACACTGTGCCTTTCCCAGGAAATGCCAGAGCGATTACACACCTTAGGCAGATTACAGAAATCCCAGACAATTTGAAGAAATGCCAGTTAGCATTGCTGTACAAACAACACTTCCAATAGTGAGCCAGGACCAGATTTCTGCAAATAATGCGACCAAGGTGTTAAAATGTTAACTAATCACAGGGAAGTTTTTTTAAAATCAGTTGTGTAAAGGGAAGCCACCTCAGGTGTACTGGAAAATAAACTGTAAATGCTTATTCAACACAGTGAGAAATTGTTAATGAGAAAGGGATCAAAGCACTCGACTCAAATTCTAGACAAAGTAGGCTACACGACTTGCTTCACAGAGAGACTCCCCCGTAAGATTCTTGGAAACAAGGATGTCAGTACAGATAGAGTCTGAGCAGAGGTCTGTACATACACTGGAAAGGTACAAATTTAGATTTGACTGACTGGAAACTGCTCACAGGGGATGCTCAGCTGTGCCCCATCCAGCACATAAGATGACAAGGCAGGAAAGAAAACTCCCCACAAGCACCTGGTTTGGCAGCTACTCAGGGTGGGACAAGATGAAAACTCTCATGTGTAATGCCCACAACATGACCACCTAACAGCAGATGGCTTCAAGGGCTAATAATAAACACCTATAAATTCTCAGGTGACAGGCATGTGGTGGTCTAACAGGGCAGGCACAGTATGAGGTGTGTCTCTACACTACAGCTGGAAGTACACTGGGCACATCCATCCCTGGTGTGCATTTGGAGCACTCCCTGTCCCCATGGCCAAGCCTGGCAGTGCTGGGGCCACTGCCCAGTCATTATCTTGGCTCTATTTGCCCACTCTGGGTATGGAGGGGCAAGGCTTCTGAGGGAGCTGCCTGCCCCAGTCTGTCCCATAGCAGTCTGCCCTGAGCCCCCAGCTAGCCAGGGGCTCCCCACTCCTCACACAGTTTGCCATGCCCCCACAGGTGCTGCATGGCTCACAATCTGTGACAAATTACCAAAAGAGGACTTTGATGGGCTCTGCAACCTGTGGTTGCTCCACGCCTGCATAGAGTGAGGGAGGCTGTTTGCTGTGGGTTTTGCCCTCCCAAAACGGATCTGCACATATGCCAAAGGTTCAGGGATGCTCTTAGTGCTAACATGCCTGGCCACACAGGTCAGTGTAACTGGAGAAATGTGCCTTTTTGGAAATCCTCATAAAGACAGGCAGCACTCAATGAACACCAACATCCAGCCTCAGGGATCACCACAGGAGGTCACCAGCAGTCAAACATGGATCCCTGAGAGCTGGCCCTGGACTCCTGGTCTCTGGAGTAGCTGGTCCTCCCATCAGATATCTCTACCTTTACTCCCCCAGACCTCCTGTGACCCACAGCCCCTTCTGCAGTAGTTGGATCCTGATCTCTCATCCCACCCACTGCACAGTCCTGCTTTGAGGTCATTGGTGGGCATACACACACGAGAGCACACTCACACAGAAAATAATCAGGATCAAAGTTTAAAAGCAAGACAGAACAAACTACAGTGAAAAGGTGCAAGGTCCAACCTGCAAGGCATATTGGCTATTGGCCCTTTTCTCCATTTTGGCATCCTTCTCTCTACTCTTGCTTGCTTCCAAATCAAGCACTTGTACCTAATTAATTTTTTTTTGCTAATCTCAGATTTGCTGCACTATTATTAAATTTAGAATTTCTGATATTGTTATCCAGTTCATCTCAGCCTTACATTATATCAGTGATAGAACTAACAAGACACCATTTGGCCTGCAAGGTCTCACTTCCCAAAAGGTTTCCACTTCCCCCAGATAGTGGTGAGGTCTGGCCCCTAACAATCTGTGAAACTCAGCCACTCCTCAAGGTGCCATAAATCCTGTCACATTCTAATCCTGTTACTCCATAGGTCCAGTGATTTCTCTCATCATGTCTTCAAGTTTCTCACTGTTTGCTCAATGACCTCAACATTCCAACTTGAACCTAGTCACCTGTATGCATACCTTAACTCTGTATTGTGGTGTCTCATCATTTACAGAAAGCCTCTGAAAAAGCCTTTACTTTGTGCTACGAAATTTCACTCCTGTTTGCCTGAAATGGATACTGATAAGAATTAGCATTTCCCTTGTAGAGCTGATGTTGGCAACACAATCTGGCATCATGCCATAAGTTTGCCTGGATATAATTTCTAATAATGGCCTTCAGAACTGTGAGCAAGACACTAAAAAATACCCCTCCCATCAGAAAAAAATAGTTGTCTTAAAAACTTTGACTTTTAACATCTATTTTGTTTTCTTCTGCCTCAATTTTGAGCTATCAAAACTGAACATTTACTACTGTTTATAGATATTTGTGGGGAAGAAGAACCTAAAAAATAAAAGAAAAAGCTGAAATTCTTATTCATCCATCCAAACAGGTTTGCTCACAGGTAAATTTATTCTCTGAGTAAATTTATTCACATGGGGATGTTTTAGGAAAAAAAGAACATAAAAAAAGCATGGAAATATGCAGCAGTGAAGAAGAAAGTTTTTCTAAGAACAAGGGGAAATAAAGTCCAAACACACTGCCTCGGCTCTTTTTCCACGCACATCAACTCTCAGTGGTCCCACTCCCCTCAAGAGTACTAGAAGGGAATGAAATTCAGCAGCCTAAACTAGCTCCCCTCACACTTGCTGCTGCTATTAATGTTAATTTTCTCATTCAGGCTGTATCATAATGCAAGATGAAAGATTCAGACTGCCAAAGAATAACTAGCAGCAGTGAGAGGCTGCCTGGGGAAAAGACACAGTTGCACATCATCTCGTATAATTTTTTCCATCAGGACTGACTGAAGAACTAGAAAGAAGGCAAGGCAATGGGAAGAAAAAGAAGTAGCACAAATTATCCATTGTTCATGTCAATTTATTTTTTGTTTCAGTAAGAAAGAGTAGCCCAAGTGCAAGATCTTAACAGTTAAAATGAAAATTGTAGTAAGATTAATTCAAATATCATAAAACAGAATATACTGTGGAAGCTAATAGCTACATTATTGAACCATAAACATGGTTACTAATAGGGAATCCTTTAAAATGATGCATTTTAATTTCTAATGCCCTATTCTTATGAGAAATTTTAGGAGTATAAAGGCTTGGTTATTCAGTAAATACTTAAAACTTTAAGAATAAAATAGAATAGTTCAGTCAGATAGGACCAATGATCACTCACCAGTTTTAAAACTTACAGGTCAATGTTAAAAAAAGCTACTTAAAATTATGACATTTCACTACTATTTTTGGCACTTGTATTTACAGCCTCAGCACATACCATATATATCTTTGAACACATTTTATAGTTTCATTATCATAGGTTGTACTGACACTCATAGCCTTAACTTTCTTATAGGTACACATATTTCCCATTTCTGCTTCGTTTAATTTGTGTGTTCACTGAATTACACAAGACAATTCCATCAAAACATCAAAAAAGTGACTGCTATTCAATATCCATTTATTTAACTTATCAAACAACAGAAAAAAAAAAAGCAAAAACCTAAAGATGAGTGATCAGTATTGATATCAAGTCAGTTTTTTACTTCTTTATTGATAATACCAATGAAATTGCCAATGACCTGTAACAATAATATGGTACAAACCTCAGTACTTCTATCAGGAAATGCCTCCAGCAGTTCAGCTTAAAGGTAAGGAGAAAGAACAGATATTTTGCTGAAGCTGCACAACGTGTCACTGAAATTACAAGAGCTAGACTAGGAACCATCAATTCCTCACTTGCAGGACAATACCTTGCTTCCTGGAAACCACTGAGCCACTTCCTGAGAAACACCTGGACTGCCAAGTTCCTATCTGCTTGTACACACCGTTTCAAAACAGCCTGAAAGCACTAGCACATGCTCTGCCCACCACCATCCAGTAATTCCTTCCACTCTCATTTGGGGATGGAACTTAATCAGGAGGTGAATGATTTTTATCTGCTGGTCTGCACCTTTGAACATTCATAGGTTTTTTTTGTATTGGACACAACAGCAAAGGGATTTTTGTTTCTTTTATACAAAGGAGTGTGTGAATAGAGTTTATGGGGTGTTATTAGAAATTGGATGAGAGCAATGAAGGAGAGAAAGGGGAGGAAAATCCTCCTTGACACCCTGTGCACCTGGCTGGCTGCACGGATTTATAAACACCACAAAGGATACACGAAGGGATGTCTTGCCCTGGATAGGGCAGCACATTTTTACTGGGCTTTAATTCAGTTTTCTGTTACTTATGTTGCTTCAGAATGGAAAATTGACACCTACTGTATATCGTGAATTACTACAGTACCATCTTCAACTGGATCTATGCCTGGCCAGTCTGATCTGACCCCACAGCTGTCCCTGCTTTGAAGAAGGGTTTGAACTGCACATCTCTGAAGGCCTTCTCCCACCTAAATTTTCAATAATCCTAATATAAATTTGGATTTGAAGAACAGAAAAGCAACAGAATGGCTCATACTGAAAAACAGAGTTCTGTAGGTTGATATTTGCATGCTAGATAACAGATATATACAATTGCCTAACAGATATATATGATTGTATGAAGACTATGACAGTTCATTAAATTTACTCAGTCTTTGCATATCTCAGTGCATATAAACACTGAAGAATGAACAGTAACAGAAGGATATCACATATGACATGATGACCATTGGACACAGATGAAGAACAGAACCACTAAATGAGGAAAGGTAATATAAAATTTTGTTTAATAAGCAAATAAATAAAGAACTGAAGCAAAAAATACTGCCTCCAAATTAAAGGTGTGAGTGCAAAACATATCTTTTAAAAATTCAGATAGACTTAAGTGTCCTCTACTAATCCTGGGTTTCTTTTTGATCCATTGTTACATCTAATATTGCCTAATCTCTACTGAATGTAACTATCTGTCCTTGTACTCACTACTTTCAGCTAAACTGGTCTGAGGTTTCTTTATTTGAGAGATTAATCAGTCTAAGTCTTACTTAAAGAGTACGCTAATTCATAAGAGACAAAGTGGATCACACAGAAGTCTATTCCCCTACAAAAAAATCCACCTCAAAACACATTAGAACACCATTCTTAAAATTTCCACATGTATAATAACACCAAACTAACAGAGGCAGGTTTAGAAACCCAGACAATATGAAGTTAAAACTGCCCATATGGAATAGTTCCAGTTTCTTAAAACAAGATAATGTCGTCATGGAATAAGAAATGGTAATAAATAGATAATTAAATGGTATGGAGTATTGATCTTTCTGGGCAACTCAGACAACCATATCAGGTCAGCAACTCAAGCTACCATCAGCGTAAAAGCAGCAGCTAGCTCATATTCTAAACCTCCAAAATGGGATGATTTGCAGTAAATCAGGTACGAGAAGACAAAGTGTTCAGTTGTTGGCTCACAAAAAACTTCACATATTTAGGAAAAATGTCAGCGTTTTACCAGATGAAGAAAAATATTATTCTCATGAAGGATTTCCCTGAGGACGAAGGTGGCATAGGAGCTCCTTAGGTTTGCATTTACAGGTAACAGTTGGCAGTAACAGCACAAAAGTCTACATCTGACTTGAGGGTTTTAAGCTTAATTTGTCTATCAAAGAGTAGAAAGCTTTTACTTTGGAGTACAGATATGCAGCAGCTTCTGTGACTAAGCAACATAAGGATCCTTAATTATAATTGTTCTCTTCTTTTTCACAGACTGTAATTGTGGCAAATGAATTAAAAAAAAACACCATTAAAAAAAAAATCTCCCAACTTTTTAAACACTGAACTATATTTGAAAGGGTAGGAAAGGTATTATCTTTTCTAGTGAGGGAAAAGTGTTAATTAAACTTGTGAATTTTTCATGCAGAAAGTAATTTAATATTCTCAAAACTTTTGATTTATCTCAGAATTATTCTTTAATAAAAACCTTGCCAGCCTGGTGCAACCTCTAAGTAAGTTCTTCCAAGATGGTCTAATCCATTGTTTCTCTGCTCCATCATTAATACTGCCTACATATTCCAGAACTCAAATTATACTGTCCCACACATGCACACTTTGAGCTATTCCCCAATTTCACCAATTTTTCTCTTATTTTTTATTGCTTTAATAAAGTAGGCATTACTCTGCTCCCAAGCCTTATGCAACCAAGCTAAAAAAACTTGCAAGTGATTAGTTTTTATCTCATCTTGGTAATACTAATCCTAAATATCTAATCTTTTAGACATTTATAGAGGCTGAAATGGGTGAAAACTGAGCAACTAATGATTTTGGTTGCTCTTTAGAAGACTATTGTTTACAGAGTAGAGGAGCATTCAGAATAATATCAAATAGAGAATACTGTAGTTCCTGGTTTATAGAATAAGGGAATAAAATTACTTTTTATATTACATAATTTACTCCTTTGAAACATCCTAAATCTACAGTTGTGTTGCAATAAATGTGAAGCCACACCTATATATTTTAGAGGGAAAGAGTTTATGTGCCTTTCATTTATTCTGTAGAGTTTTTTGGGTTCTTTCAGGTGGGGTGAGTGTGGGTTTTTTTCTCTTTCTCCTTCTTCAGTCCCTGCTAGACATGGCAAATTTGTTTCTTCCTCAGTTTTTTACAAATCTGTAATTTTGTAAATCTCCAGGGCAAGACAGTAATACAGGGAATTGAAAAAGCATCTTACAACCTTTTTCAGCAGACCATACAAAATGTACTCAGCTGAAATGAATTGTTCTAAGAAGAATTTATAGGGATTTATATGTTTTTCACCTTAAAACCAAATAGCCCTTATAAAACACGTCTATAACATATCAGCATGCTTTTTTCTTCCTGAATCAATTCCTGTGTTGTAACTTTTTTGTGACCTATTATATATTACAGTAGTGAAAGCTGACAGCCTCTTACCTTTCTAAAAGGTATGCTTACATTTCTGTATCTAAATGACATGTCAGCACTTTACCTCAGTGTAAAATCCACCTTTGAGAGACACAAACCCCAAAGACTCTACACAACTGATTCTACAGTACATATATTACAAACTTATATATTTTTTTAAAGGCACTGCTGAGTGAAGAGTGTGAAATTCCTCCCTCCAGCCTCAACAAAAAACTGCCTACAGATTATTAACGTCCCTTAAAGTTTAAGGAAAAATAAAGTCCACACATCAAACATCAGGAGGAAAGACTCTCAGTTCCACCAGAAAGTACAGCAAAATCCACTTGAAGTAAATTGAAAGCTTAGGCACATTTCCCCTCATCAAGCAGTAGCATCACTTTCAGCCATAACCGCAGACCCATCATTTGGTCCTGTGCCCCTCTCAGGTGCTGTTTCACTGGCTCTGTTATCAGGGGGACCTTGTGAACACTTCTCAGCCATCTCAGGGCGAGGTCTGAGTGCTTCACTCAAATCACTGACTGGGGCAGTTTGAATTGTGAGCTTTACACTGACAGAGATGGAGGCATATTCTCCAGCTCTACTTCAACATCACTTTTTGATACAGATGTTTTGTTAGCAAATGCATTTTTGAGCTCCTTATTGAAATATAACAACTAGTTTTAATTTAATCTACTGCTCTCCTGAACAGTCTTCAAATCCAGCACTGCAACACAAACTCGATTTATTGATCGTGTTCATTTGTGAGATACAGGCTTAAATTAACTAGCAATGATCACTGAAGATGCAAAACAAATATACTTAAGTGCTTGTTGTTTTTCTCTTTTTTTCAAAAGAATAGGCAGCAAAAGCCCCCTTAAGCCTCCCCAGTGGTGTACTTGGGCAAAGAGACAGAAAACATAGAAAAACAAATTTCTGTGCAAGTCAGATTTGCATTCAATCTGCATTTTTCAAAGTTTAGGAAAAACAAGAAAAAGAGCTACTGGCATAAATTTGAAGAATCACAGGATATTGTGAGTTGGAAGGGACCCACAAAGACCATCAAGTCCAACTCTCATGAGAATGGCCCATACCCAGGTCAAGCTTGCAAAACTGGTGTTGCTAGCACCGTTCTCTAACCAACTGAGCTAATCTCAGGGTCATGACACTGCTCTGAATTAAAGCTCTATATTAAGCAATTCAATATTTCATGTTTCTGTAGTGGACAAATACTAAGAAATTACATCAGCACTACTGACAGATGCAAAGAATACTGTAAATTTCATACTAATTTTCTAAGGTACCTTGTTGATTTTTGCTGTTTCGAGAAAGTTTGCAATGCAAGTAAGTTCCTGCATGAAAGGATTAAATAAATGAAGAATTCCCAGTACTTGGAACCTTCTAGATCACATTGTGTTTACCTAGAGCCATACTTCAAACAAGACTAGCAGTCATTTACTAAACCTTTCTCTATAATTATGGCCTTAGGTAGCCAACAGCCCTATCCTGCCATGAGAAAAATACATTAGTGGGTACAGCAGTTGACCAAACAAAACATTTTCTGTGATACGGCTATGGAAGTTTTCCTCAAATGGAAATTAAACATATTTTATTGTAAACCAGAACTCTGCTCTTACAGATAGTGCATTTCACAGTTTTTCTTGTTTTTTTTCCTCAAAAGTATTTTTTTTTTACTTTTATTCAAGGAAGTCATTAGAGTCAAATAAACAAAATCGCCTCCATTCAAACAGGAAAACTGATCACTTGAGCCAGTCAGGCTATTTGATGAGCCTTGTAGACAGATTTTCATGAAACAGATGAAAACAGAAGAAAAAAAAAAAATCAAGCACATCTATACTTTGGCACAAAAGCCATGATGTGGAACAGAACTGGAGTCCTGTAATATAGAGTCTCTAAGCTGAATAAACTTGCACAGTGCCTATTGATTTACAAGCACTGATTTGCATAAGGAATGCAAAGCAGCACTCATTCAAGGTAGGAAATAGTAGTTATTAAATAATAGTAAAATCTACATAGCTACATTGGAATTGCTATTAAAAGTATAAAAAGAAGATTCTCTTTACTAATGTCCAAATTAACTCATGTTTTCCTGACAACTCAGCATCAGAGATGTCTTAGAAATTTTTGAGGTTTTGGGCACATAGTTGAGAGCTTCTGCATTCCCAGGAAGATAAACTGCTAAACAATGAGCACAGGCAGGGCTGCACAGTGCACAAGTCCAAATAAACTGTTTTTCTTTAGCAGATCTTTCATTTTCAAGTGCTCAACACCTATTCTTCTAGGATAAAAAAGTTACTCCAACCCCCCGACAGATAGCCATGTAAATATAAATATTTTTGAGGAAAATACTCCATCCTGTTGGATAAAAAAACCCTTTAAGTGGTTCTGGATCTTTAAAGTTTTGACTCTCAGTCCTGTAACATGAAATTTTAGGATAGAATTATTGGAACAAGAACTGAATCTAAAGCTGAAAAAAATGCAAACAATGTATGTATTTTCTTCAGCCTTTTTTCTCTGCTTATGAATTATCTGTATAAATACTTTTGAAAAAAAAATACTCCCATTCTGCTGTATAAACAAGCAAAAAGAACCATATTTTAGCCTTTCCCTTATGTAAAAACCCTTTGACTCCAATGCTTACAGAAGTTATATAACAGCTCCTGCACTCTGATTCAGTAAATAAAAATCATCTAAAAAACTCAAACATGCCTACCTTCCCCTCCAAAAAAAACCCCAAACCCTGACAAAAGACCACCAAAACCCAAACAGAAAGCTTTTACAAATAGAAAGGAAAAAAAAAAAGTGAAAGAAATCTCAAGATTTCTGTTCAAATGTAACTCACATAAGTAACATGAATGGGACATACACCTTCTCCAAGTAAATAAATAGTCCCAAGACAGTAGTCTTGTGCCAGTCCAATGGCAGTATCACAAATAATGCTGCAAGTTAAATGAACGTCTCTGCATTAGCAACAGATGTGGAACTCTAAGTTTGGTTGGAAAAGATAAGATGATGAGGAAAAAAAGTACTTGCTCTGTCACAGACATAGTTTGATACAGTGCCTCCTGGAATTTCAGGCAACTGAAAGTAAAAACAAAATCCTGTATTCTGGAGTATGGACATGTAAAGGTCCCAAGACATCTCAACAGTATAAATTAAGTTGTTCATAAGGGAGGCCACTAAGAAGTCAAAGAGAAATTCTGAAAGTCTAAGTAAAGTTTTACTCTAGAAAGCTTTGGGACTTCCTGATTATTTGTTACAAAATAATTACAGTTCTGCAAATGGGTAACGAAAATTAAACTCTGGTATTTTTTCAAAACAGCATTTCTATAAAATCATCTACTTATAGACTTTTCAGAACAGTTTGTCAGTGCAGCCAATGATTTACCACTTTTAGACATTTGAATCTTTTAAGAATTTGAAGAAAACACAATGTCTTGTGGAAACTAAATGTACTGATTATATCTGTGTTTATGATTCCCTAAAATACTAACATATTATTTAAATAACTTCTGTACCTAATGAATTGGGGATTGAAATGACTAAACCACATATTTAGTCTGACAACTCTTTTAGACACCATCACCTGGCCACACTGTTCTTCCTATATTTTTCTAGCACACTGGAAGTACAGCCATTGTGATTTTGTTGAATTTAATGTATCTAAAGACTTTAATTTACTGTAGCTAGCAAAATCTGCCAACAAAGGGATACAATTTAGAGAAGGAGAGAAAATCAAAGCCTAACTAACAATGCATCCAAACCCCATTCCTTGGCAACTCATTATAAGAGCACACAGGGACAGCAAGCATGATGCAATCTTACAAGTTTTGAATCATAAATGAAAGGTAATGGTGAAATGTTTAACACATATCTTGGAATTAATTACTTAGCCCATATTGAACACATATTAATCAAAATCATTTATATCAAAAGGAGTTACTTGAAATGTATGAACTAGAAGTGCAGCCATACAGCACACGATGTTCCCACTGCTTTCTTCTTTCTGTGGATTTAACTTGGAAATGTCATTTCTATGATGCCCAAAGCACCCAGAAGCCTTCCCTTTGCTCTAGGACCTGGCAGATCAGTTCCTGTGGGCCATATGTACACATTATGGGACTGGGTCCTCCTGTAATCCTGTATTCATTTACAACCTGCCTGCCTGTCTGTTTCTACCTCTTCCCCATTTCCAAAGCCTTTTGTCACTTTATAACAGTACCAGGTACTTCCAAGATTAATGACTTGCTAGGGCCAATGGCCTACAGCAGTATCACAGGTTATCAGCATCTTCCAGCTGTTCTTTAATCTCCAGACAATCCCCAGCACCTTCATCATTATTAGTTAATTAGCATTAATGAAAGCTATGCATACACAGTGAGAGGCTAATATACCCCCAAGCTTATATGTCACTAATCCTTACTTAAAAAAAAAGGTATCCTACATGAATAATATCTGCATTGTTAAATGAAAGAATATTTCCCTACCTACTCACAGGCATAAGCATCAGTTAGGAGACTAATGATCTGTAAAACTTCAGGAAAGATAACAATACTGCAGACCTCAGACATTAGAAAGAATTCAGTCTCCACCCCCTTATCTTCATTATTTTTCTCTACCTGTTCTCAGCCCATGCTCTTCCTCTCTACTCAGCATTCTCTACCTCTTTGGTCTTCAACTACATCCTTATTGGCCAATATTGCCCTGAAGAAATTGTAGGCAAATCATCTTCACATTCATTGCATTAAAACAAGATGATATAACCTCCAAAGCTCCAGAAATATCTGCTGCACAAAACTACTTGTGAGATGTGACAGTTGTCTCCATATGTTATCTATAATATTCACATTCTACTGGTCTATAGGGTAATTGCCTATTCCTGGAATTTTGCCAGGATTTATATAGATATGTGTGGTCTGCTCTCTTCTACTTACTCATCTCCTCACTGAAACATACTTTAAATTTTCTGTGTCCAAACCCACAGCATTTTGGCCCTGAGATTTTATCACACCCCCAACCTGCTGGGCTTTCCAAAAATATCGTGCATTGGAAAACAAAATTGTATGAATAATTGGATCTAAATACTTCCAGAAAAAAAGATGTAGAAATAAATATTTAACCAATATTTATATTGTAAAGGTAATGCTGTACATTATGCCAACTGCATTTCTATTCCATATTCACACAATCAACATTTTCATATCCATTACTTAACACTTTTCTCCTGCTTAAAAACCTTTCCAAAAATTGCAGATTTTACTTTTTTTTTCCTAAAGGGCATTAATATTCACATTGATATATACATTTATTTATTTACTACAAAGAAACTGCTCAAACTTCTTCTAAGAAGCCTGTGACCTTTATCCTAGGTTCTGTAGGCCTGCAGCTCCTGCTATGCCAATATAACTACAACAAAATGTCGAAATTTTTGTCAAGACAGAGAAATGGACCACTTCATTAAATCAGCATAAACAAGACTAAAATAGTTTCAAATTCCACTTTACATCATGGGTATTTCTAGAGGCCAGGTCCAAAAAGAAACTCCTTGACTAAACTCTCAATGGTTCAACTGCTAAATTTTTAATTTATGAGCTAGGGATCAGGCTCTCCTGTGAGTGCCATCCTCTACACCAAGGTTAACACTCTTGCAAACATAAAAAACTCATGCCCTACTGCAATCTTACTCCAGCACTAAATGATAATGCCAGTGTCTGTGAAGAATGTTTATTACACTGAGGTAGAAAATACCATTCAGATCATATTCAGGTCAACAATATCTATTTGTTGAAAACTTTTAACCAACATCACAAAAAATTTAAATCAGGTTGCTACCAATCCAAATGGAGGTGCAAGAGTTAATGTTACCAGAGACTTACTTGCTTGGGGCAGGAATTAAAGCAAGTCTCTCACATATTCCAGGGTTTCAAATTAATGCACTAAATTGTTGTAGAAACCATTCTCCCACTCTCAAGTTCTGGAAATGGAGTAATTTATGAAGTAATCAAATCCCTCAGTTTACATAAAATTAAAAGTCTTTTGGCTTCTTCAGTTGACAATTTCAACACCACTTCTTTATCCATTCAAAACAGCAAAGGCAGTGCCAGTTTATGTACAGTACTGACTACCAGCAGGAGTCAGACAAATATTTTTGTTCAATCTACACTAGAGGACTAAATTGAGAAATCATCACTAGAAGTCCACCTACATTATGTACAGTCACCTCATCTAACTCAAATGACTAATGCCTTGATGTTTAATCTCAAATTGCATTGTCTTGCCTATGTCCTGAAGTCAAATATGCTTTAAGTTTTGGGGTTAGGTTTTCTGTGGGGATTTTGTTCTTGTTTTTCTGAACTTTATTGCCACAAAGCCCTTAAGGACAGAAAGACTGCAAGAGAACACTACTGATCCCAGAGCTTTGGATAAGAGAAGAATGTTCTTCTTTGGTGCTACCTTCTCCTCTGTTCACACTTTCAATAAAGATATAGAAATCTAATTGGAGACACATTTATTGCATGCAGCTTTGTAAAGGTATTGTTCAGTAACTTCACCTTAATACAAAGACTTCATTAATCTGAGAGAAAGTTCCTAATTACACAGAACTCACACATTTATACTGGGGTTTACATACACAAGTACTGGAGTCACAGATACATGCACATACTCAAGAATATCTACTAAGAAATAATCTTGAATGGGTAGGTCTTACCATAGTAAATGAGGTTTTAAAGAGTGAAAGTATAGAAATCAGTTCCTGAGGTCACTTGTGGCAAGGAAGCTGGAACTGTGAGCAAAGGAGCTGAGACTATGACTTGACTTTTATCCTAATGCAAAACATAGAGAAGGTCTGATAGGCTTAACTTGTTTATCTCTACATACTGTAGTACCATGTGGGCCTACACAGATAAATTCTTGCACTAGAGACAGTTATCAAAGCCAAGAACTGTGGGAGAAAGTGCTTTGTAAGATAAATACATCAGGGATGCTGCATGTTCTGGACTGAGGCTGTGTATTATCAGCCACATGAAAGCATAGGAGCTGTCCTACCCTCTCTAACAATCTGACTGAGAATCTGTCAATAGGAAAGATGGCATTTTTCCCCCCTTAAATTAAACTTGAAAGTTTCTCTTTATCACCTCATCCTTTTCCCCAACTGTCACACATGTCATGCTTTTGACATCTATTCATCCACTGAGTATTAAAAAAACGTTATTCTTAAAACCATTCCTGACTCTATTCTCTGCACTACCTCATCTCTAATACTAAAACACATAGATGTGGAATAATTGTAGAAAATATCACACTAACACATTTAAGCAAAAAACCTAAAACAAAACTAAAACATACATGCAGTCCATTAGATTATCTAATAATTTTATCTGAGAGGAGATAGGTAAGATTAAGAGCTCCTACAGAATAAACAAGGAGAAGGAAGTGTATTAATCATGTTCACTCCATTTTTAAGAGGTTTTGGTGTAAGCACAGTCTCAAAGCTTGTAGGAGTACTAGGTCTTGCCTACATTGCTCCTCCTCCCCCTCTGCCCCAAGACTTTCTCCCTGTTAAAATAATAAAATAATTATTCTACTTGCACAACTTTGATTGCTCCTCTTCACAAACAGCGTTTACGATTGTAGTTTAAGAAACTTCTAAAGAGACCTTTCTGAGGTATTTTTCTTTGTCTGGGAAAGGGAAAGTTATTTTCCTTCATCCTGAAGAGAACTGTAGAATTATTTAGGTTCAAAAAGACCCTTAAGATTATTGAGTTCAACAGTTAATATCATTTGACTCAGCATTGTAATGATTTTTTAAAACATAAAGTCTACAGGAAAACAACAAGTTAAGTTAAAAAGTGCTCTGCTGAATTATAAATCTTTAAAGACTGTGGGAAATTCATAGCAAAAAATCTCTGTGCGTATTTCAAGCATGGGGTTAAAGACTATAACAATTTATCACAAGGAAAATATTTGTGTGAAAAAGGAAAAAGTACATTTGGCCTTCTGTATACAGTTTTGAGAGACTTTAGGATTAAAACGTCCCTAATAAAATCCTGATTTGGCACTGCACTACTTCACACATTCACATAATGTGAATAAACACCCTAACAAATTTATAATAGTTCATCACAAGAGTAACCTGGTTGCAAATTAAGTTGGCATTATTAGAGGAACACACAAGTTGAAAAAAAAAAAAACATGGCTAAAATGGCAAAGCTGAGTATGCTGATTTAGGGAAACAACAGAATATACTCTGCCAGGATTTATTTCAGTCATCTTCTGCATGCACATTAAAACAAAACTTTTGCCATATGTAGGGGTAGGGTTTTGGGACTTAAAGCCTTTGTTTCAATGGGTAAAAAAGGATGGAAGTTCTCATTGAGAGTGTCTACAGATTATTTCATTTCACCTTCACAGTAGAAGATGGCCTTTTCAGGAACACATTCTTTACAAATCTTGTACATCACAAGCTGCCCTTTATGTACAAAGGAGACAGTAACTTACTGATTCAAAACAAAGGACTGAGAGACAATAAAATTCAGGTCAGGAATCTCTCCTTTCTTGTATCAGTTTGAAATGCCTGTCAGAGCACCCAGTAATGAAAGATCAGTTGGTAAGGTCAAAATCCACTGCGTGCAAGTACAGCCGTGGCGTTCAGGACTGCTGCCAGTCAGATCCTGATGTAATCAAGTCAGGCACTGAGGAAACATTTGCACAGTATCACATTTGATCTCTTTGGAATACAAGTTTTTTCAGAACAGTAATCAATTTTTTTTGTCTCATCCTTTCCCCTTCTGAAATTCCTCATTTAAACATGAAAAGTTCCGCCCATTTTGACATATTTTCATGCAAGTCTCTTGGAAACAAATTTTGTGTGATTACTGTGACAGACAGGAAACAATCATAGAATCATTTAGATTGAGAAAGACTTTTAAGGACACCATGTCCAACAGTGAATGACCACTGTACTGGATGACCAGCAGACTTTATAACTGATCTCTCCATGAAGCACATCTCCTCAGTGCATGTCATCCCATATACTGCAGGAGCATTGCTCTACACGTCAATTTGCCTGGCAGATGATCCCACTGGGTTTCTGTTAGGAGTATAAGGAGTCAGACATTGTCCAACACCTCCTCATGGCAAAGTAGCAGTGAGGTCAAGGAATTTTTCTTTCTAATTCAGATGACAGAAAGACAGGGAGTTGAGCACTTGAAGAGGGACAGACTTTTCTGTTTATTCTTTCAAGTAAGCCCTAGTTTCCTTCTGTTATCTGATCTGTCCCTTCAAATCTCAGTCTCAACTTTCTACTCTCTCAGGTCTCAGTATCAACCAGATCTAGTATTTCCAGCTGGCTCTGAGACATCACTTCCAATCCTCACCTAACTTCCAATCCCAACACCCTTCCTATGACTGTACAAGACACAATCCAGCATTAAAATTTAATCCCTTTGCCAGTCAGACTTTCACCATGTATTGTCACCAAGTTCTAAGACAATTTTCCCACTCAGATTGGGTCCAATTCACTCTCTAAAACTCGTGAGGCTGGTTAGTTTGTTGGTGTTGTCATCTCCAGCTCACGTGCACCATACTGCACATGAGATATGGCAGAAATACAGAAGTGGACCCAGCATAGTCTGAAGCAAACTCAAAGTGTAATTATTAAGGAAAATCCTGTGCAGCCTTGAACTGGAATAAGCTCATTTGGTTTAAAACTTCAGGGCATGTACATGCAAAATTCAACTAAGCCTTTAGTAAAAGCATGTAAAATGTGATTTTCAAAAGCTCATGGCTTGGTCAAGTTGGGATGTTTCATAAACTCCTGCAAAAACACACCTATACAGACCACGCTTTTTAGCAGACCCATATCTTGTATGCTCTCCATACTTGTGATAGCAATTTCCTAATGTTTCATTATTTTGTTTCTTCTCTTCACTCCCACATTGGAAAACAAACAAACATCTCACCTTGAGAATATGTGGAAGCAAATAAATTGATGGTCTCGATACTATTCAGGCTCAGTAAAAACTTCAAAGTAGAAAGGTCAGTCCAAAAGTTACCCTACACCTAAAGTCAGGCTTGCAAAGAAGATACTGTAAACAAAATTATGAGAAAACGTACCTAAAAATGGGTTTGCTTTACCTCTTACTACTGGTAGTACTCTACAGCTGAATGTGGGGGTTACTTTAGCATAAAAATAGATCTGATTATGAAAAAAACAGCGACTCTGCTTCAGCTCCCTTTCTTTACCTAATTTTAAACCCTACCTCATGCTACACACCATAATATTTAGTCCAATATCATATCCTGATTTACACAGACCTGACATTTTGAGGGGATTTTATTATCTGTTAAGAATAATAACCCCTCTTTTTTTCTTCATCTATTACTCATTCCTGGGCTTCACATGAACACACCTGACCAGAATATACAACAGTGTCACAGGCAGGGTTATAAATGGAACTATCTCTTCTGGCAAAGGCAAGTCTTGGAAGAATAATAAGCTGTACACTGAATTAAAATATTTCCAGAGGACCCTTAGCTCCTTTATTCTGGATAGCCTTGCAGTTTATACAACCTACCACCAGATGAGCCAAATAAAAGTGAAGAAGCTTACAAGTTTATTACTGTTGATCAGCACCTTAAACACATTATGTGCCTCAGCACGAGTTTGTAATTTAGAACAAGAAAAGGAAGTCTGTATGATTTTTTTTTTCATTTACTCCTTGTAGATATGTTGAGTTTTTTATTATTCATGCCAGTATGTTATCGATGCCTCTGCTGACCCCTAAAACATCTGTCCCACTGTTCACAGTTCCTGGAGTGCAATGAAATCAATCCATGCTGCTAATCAGAGGACCCTCAATTAAGTACCTACAAGGCAATGAGTGGTAAACAAGGAAATGTACAAAAAGACAATAGATGAATTCTTCTCTATCCCAATTCACAGAAGCTGTTAGAATTATTTTTGGTTTAGATTTGAAATTCAAATTCCAGTGAAAATCCATTAAATGTTCATAGCACTATAAAACCTGAAAAAAATCCCTGTAAAAAAGTAATCATACTGAAGACAGAAAATACAAGGAGTTGAATGAGATATGTACATCCTAGGTCATATGCCACAGTGATCTCTTCGATAAAATGATACTTTCCCCTAACAACACCAATAATTAAACATCCACTGTTACCAGAATACTTTACTATGACTGAGAATAAAAACTGTCACAAAGTAATTGCATTAAACATCATTGAAACCAGCCCCTGCTCATTAAGGAGAGCTGCCCTACATTTAAATTTTATGTGAATTTTACAACAGTAGCTTAAGTGCAAACCTATTACCTTAGAACAGGAGAGTGAAAGTCAGCAGACTTTTGGATTCTGTCACTCTGATACACAACAATTTGTTTTGAGGTTGTAACAGCAAGTAACAGGACTAATCATATAAATGATGCCAAATTATTAAATGAAAGAGTAGAATGATGTGACATGCAGAGTCACCAACAGAGTGACAAAGGACTTGGTCCTTGTGATGAATGAGAAAGGCAACTGGTAAAGAAGTAGAAATATAATGGACAGAAAACATTTGGGAATTTTTATTTTCCTGAACAATGTACCAGATGTAGAAGATGTGTTCATCTCTACAGCAATGCTGGAAGGGCACAAGGGGAGAAGACACCCAAACAAACCAAAAACACTATAAGAGGGAAGATGTGTACCATACCCCAAGCTGAAATCTCATATGGTGCTGATGTATTTTATCACAGTCTTCCATCAGTCTTGGCACTAAATATGAAGGAACCAAACTGAAACTTTACTTGTTTGACTCTGTCGTTAGATGAATTTATTTTCAAAAATATTGAGGAATTCAGAGTCATAGTTTTCCAGTGTAAAATCTTCAAATAGATATGAAAGCAAGAAAGTGTTTGTTTCTTTTTCCATCACTGCTCCCTCAGCTTTATCCAAGAACACCGATAGTGTGACTCTGTGGTGCAGCTGTATGAAACCATATGCTCAGAAGACTGAGGGCTACTTAAGCCTGTCAAGAGCCAGACATATCACTGCTGGCATCTGCACCAGTTGTCAAACTGATCAGTATGAATGTCAGTGATCATTAGACTTATTTTCAGTCATCCAGTTATAGTGACGTGACCTGTAATTCTCTTCTGCTTCTGCGGGATACAAGGACCAATAGTCTGACTCACTTAATTTGAGAAATAGTAGAATGTAGATAATATTCTCAGTTGCTATGACAGCATTCCAGGCAGCATGTGATCCCAGAGCCACAAAGCCTGATAATAGGACAGAGCCCAAGCTGTAAAAGTTAATGAAGATGCTCTTCTTTTCTTTCTACACATATTTCTAAGCAGGAGAAGAGTAGAAGCTGCAGAAGGCCTAGTACTAACCACCCTTCATAAAATGTGCTTCCTTCTAGGGTGGTTTCTCACATATGCAGCAGAAAAAGTCAGGATGGCACAGGCAGCTGGAGAGTCTGAGAGCAACCCCTAGTCCTTGTGTTTGTAGGAAGTACTGTTGTGATCATTCTTGGAACGAGTAAGAGAAATATTTTCTTGATCTATTTTCTATCACGTGGTTGCTATCAAAAAAGTCAGAAGTTATGCACAACAAGTATCACTTTCCAATAATAATATGAGATGCAATCTAAGCTGTAAATCCAATACTCTATCTTCTAGTTCTGCAGTGTCCAAAACTCAGTAGGAACTCTTTGCAATATTGAGTGGGAGCATTTCTCCTTCTCTGTGAACACCATATGTTGTATTTAAACCTTTCCCTTTCAACACAATTGCACTAATCTTGTGACAGTTCACCAGTTCTTAAAATAAACCAAAAGACATTTGTTTATTTATTCAAAAAAATGTAGCAATTTATATCCTAGCACTTCCTAAAATGTTCTAATGCATAAATACAAATATTACTACAATTATTCACCTATATATATATTTGTATTAAATTGTTAATATCAACATAAATTATTATATGCATTTATATTCCAGTATCTACATATAGAGTTCTTTATTCAGAGAAAAAAGATATGCTTAAATGTCTGTTTTAACAATCCTTTTCTAATGATAGCACTACAACTGACACCAACTACTCAGGAAAGATGACATTACCAAACTACCCTTCCAAAGGAAATGGACCTCATATATGAGCATTTATTTCCACTGTGGTCATCAGGCCACAGCTTAACAGTTTGTGGCACTGTAATCTGCAGCATGACCATTTATCTAATTACTGCTGAAACTGTGATATTAATCTACCCATAAAGGGCAAGTTAAGGGTCAGTTGCCAGCAGTAGAAAGCACTTGGTATGGAAAACGTGTTGCAGACCTGGTTTGATCTGTCCTTACTGATTTCAAAAATCTGCACAATTTGACTTAACTTCTGAGTGGATAAAAACAAAGAACCCAAAACTGGGTCAAATCACACCTGCATAAGACCTGTGATGAATGTCTTCATCGCTGCAAAAGGCGTGGGACAGTCTGTGACCCATCAATCACAGCCCCCCAGGTGGGCTCCCAGGCAGACACATCACCAGGGCTCAGCTCCACAGACAAAGCACTCCTGCCCACGACCTCCCTGATGCTTCACTTCCACAACTTTTCTGATCTCCCTAGGTTTCAGCAGTCACAGTTGATATAATTGTGGTGTGCAGTTTAAATCTGTGGAGACTGCTGGACAAGCAGCAATACAACATTCATTAGGCAGCTTCTGAAATGTGCATACAAAAGCACACATACACTTTTCTTTGGAAGGCTCAGGTCCCTAGGAAAGCAATGAAAACCATAGGATTTTGGAGGGAAAGGGGGACATCCTTGAGACAAAGCCCTAGAAAAGTTGATTTCCAATCTTTTTTTTTTCATAAGCTTTTAATTTTAGGAATTCTGACTTGGTGCTTGCCGTGCAGAAAGTACACGATTGTAAATATGAGCCACAAATAAATTTACCTGCTCCTCAACATATATTTATATTGGCCACTCTTTAGGTCTCAGATGGGAATGTGGTACAGAATGACTGGATGCCTCAGCTCCTGTCACTTTTTACTTCTCTCTTGCAGGTGGAAAAGGCCAACAGACCTTTCTGAACTGCTCAGCCTGCTTCCCTTCATAAAAAGTTATAACCCACACTAAGTTTCACAAAATAAACATTGTTTATACAATTCAGTGACATGCATAATGAATAGCTGTATTCCCCAAACCAGGTTACAAGGGGCTTTTAAATTTCACTATGAATAACAATACAACAAAAATATTAAGAGAATTATAGAAAAAACCTGCCCCACACAGAAGTAAGTTATTTCAACTACATTTGTTGAAGTGTAGTTTTCAATATTCATTTGGTATCCATCAAGTAATGTCACTTTTTACATGTTCCATTCTTTCAAATTCTGCATCTCCACTGACAATTTTAGAGACATAATTACCTTTTATTACTTGCACTAACAAATTAAAGCTTCAGCAACATTACTCAGTTACCTTTTCTAGTTGTGTACCAGATCAAACAATTGTTTTTGTTTTGTAGTAATGTATTGACTTTAAGTTATTTCTATTATTCTTCTTCTCCCTTTACTTCAAAGTATATTTTGGCAATTGCAAACCTGCCCAATTGTAAGATTAATAGAACATTGTAATAAATAATGTAAATCTATAGGCCTTCCAAGTTTCTTTATAAAGTATAGTCTTCTTGAATTAGAAAATAAGCAGCTTTATGAATTATTAGCAAATGGCAGGGAAGGGAGAACCTAGTTCATTTTCAGAAAGAAATACCTATATGGGTTGATGTATATTTTTGCCTTAGTTTTACATATTAACAAAGGCTTCCCTTGCAAAGGCTATTGTTCTCCTTTGCCTTCTAAGTCTGAATTTCAGAGGTTTCCTCTCCCTTAAACATACTGAGTTACCAGCTATGTCACTTCCTCTCAAAGACAGCTTTAATGAGGAAAAATTATGCTATATAGAATGAACAAAAAATAAGCAAATTAAATGGTTACAATTTATTACATTCATAAGCAGTGTTCACAGACACTAGGCTTTACATTTTTACAAGCTGAGCTACTTTACTGACCGTTCAGTAATTCTATAATTAGCTATTTTGCTTTAAATTATATTTTGGACTTCTGTTTTCTTATTAAACTTATAAACAAAATCATTTAGCGCTGATACAAAATACCATAACCTCCTTCTAGATACATCACTGGAGACAAAACAAAACATAAGCTGACTACTTGATATTGCAAGATTGAGTTAGCAGATCTAAAACAGCTTTTCCTTTGGACTGATTGGCTAGGCTTTATTTTAAGGATTGTCTTGCTAGTAGGAAACTAAGAGAGTGCTGAATTATCAGCTACCTTATATCGTCCTTTAGTTCAGATAACTAATGTGTCTGAGAGGTGAAAACTATTAGGGAACCCCGTATTCTTGTGTGAAATCACTATTTAGTGAAAAACTGTCAGAGGCCAGGTTCTGTAAAACCCAAAGAAATGCAGAACCAAGAGGTGAAAATGCAGCAAAACCAAGCTGAAGCACTGGACCTGTCCATGATGAGAAGGAGCATTGCTCTATGATGTGTGTCACCTACTGTGTGCTTTACAGCTCAGTAACTATGAGTGCTTGGGAGCACATTCCTTAATATGGTGTTTATTCATTTTGTCTTCCTCCGTATTTTAAGGCACAGAATCTTAACTGGGGGAGCAATTTCTAAAGAAATATCATTGATGATTTTATAGATGCACTTTCAATTTTTATTAGGTAGGAAAACAGCCTTTTCTTTACAGAAAGATGCTGTATGACTACAACTAATTTACAATAATAGGTTTTGATGGGTTATCTGCTTGCTTGTTTGCTACTCTACTCCTATAAAGATTTCAGCTATAAATGTCAATGTTCTTAAGGTATCATTTGCTATATTCTGGCATACTGCTTCAGATAGCATTACAAAAACGTTTCTTTAATCATACAACATTGCCTAAAATACAGATTTTGTCTTGGGTTTTGTTACAGCACAGAGCTGTACAGTATTTTAGTTGACTGTTTATAGATTGTCTATAGATTGTTTATATTTTAATTTAACACCCCAGTGCTAAGATTTCCAAGCTCCACTCAACTTCATTGTTTAATATTTATTTTCTACTTTGGTTCCATGTTCTTATTGTCATTAGAATAATTCTCCTAATCCTGTGCTTTCTATTTTTCTATTTCTATTCCTGTTCTCTGCATTTCTCAAACCCTTATGATGTCGACAGTAGTTCTGAAAGTTGAGTTTTTCTTTAGTTATGTGTTCTGGAGTGAGTTGGTTTTTTTTTTTGCTACATCACTAGGAAGGAACATTGAGCTTCTAATTAGTGCCAGTCCTGTGTTTATAGGTGCAAATAATAGTGAAATGCAGATACAAATGATCTAAAGTGTCATTCCTATTGGTTTTGTACTGTAAAACATTGAAACAAAACTCCTACATTATTCTACATTTCTCAAAACAAAATTGAGATGTTCATCAGGTAAATTCTGACTCTAAATGACACTTCCAAAGCAATAATTTTGTATCTGTAGATTTAAAAAAAGTTTCTGTCATTGGGTTTTGATCTATTCTTGGTGGATCTAAAATCAAATAATTAAGAATCTGTCTGTCATCTGGTGCAAATTAACAAAATTTCATGGGAATGAATATAAATGCAAACAGGCAAGCAAACAATAACTTAGAATCTAGCTATTAAGTTTGATTAAAACTGCTCTGTTTGGCACTTCAGCACCCAGCTGATTATCAGAAAACAATAATTACTTCCTGAAAATCATATTGGAGATGTATTGAAATACAATATAAAAATTGTCAGAAATATTTCATCTTCCTTCTGTAGTATGTGCTACTTGACTAATTATCTATTTTTAAATCCATTCTTGTCGCTTCACAGAATTTTTCATTTCTCACACCTGAATTCATCCTAGGATTTGGTGCTTCTAATGCAAACCTGGTCTTTAAAAACCAGTAGCTTCTGTTTGGACAAAACATATGTTAGTCTTTAAAAGGCAATCAGAAAGCAAATATCCTGCCCATCCTATCCAGCCATTCAAGCAAGAAATAAAACAAGCCAGATAGCAGAACAACAAATCCATAGTAGAGTAAAAATCTACTTAACTCATTTATGACCAGATTTTATTACTTTTGTCCATGTATTATCAATTATCCCCATCAATACTTAGAATTAAAATTAATATTTGTAATAGCAATATAATTGAACATTTCTAAAGCTCAGGGTTACATAATGAATGCAACAAATTCTACAAATATAGTCTTGTGATCTCCTAAAAGGTGTTGTTGCCACGTTTAAAGTGTGAAAGTGCAATGTATAGATTAAGAGTAACCCAATTCTCACATGAGCCCAGAACAGACCACAGTTGTAGTACAGATGGTTGGCATCTTCTCAGATCCATCTGAACACTGAGAGTTTTTTAAAGATTAAACAGAGGAATCACCACCAGTAAAGAAAAGAGATTGTTTATATTTTCTACAGTCTATACAGTAATTAAACCAGATATTATAGCAATGGCAAAACCACAAGTCATTAAATTCAAGAAATGCTTATTCATCAAGAATGCAAATTGCTTTTTAATTTCCTGACCTCATAGTATAAGAGGATGATTAACATATCATAATCTCATGGAACTGATAGGTTAAATACCCAATTACTAATACTCTGCATAGAAAAAGACTATATAGTAAATATACTGCATATTCTGAAAGTAGGAAGCTGACTTTTTAAACAGAGCAAGAAAAAGAAGATATAAAATTTTGGGTTAAAAAGTTACAGGGGAAAAAATATTAGAATGTAGGCATCTAAAGCAAGACTACTTCCTGACATCAAATGTCTGCCTGGTGAGAGTTACATCAGTCTTCAACCACACTGAAACACCCACAGATTACCTCCCCTAATTCCAGAGATGTTTCCAACAGCCTTGTTTTACCTGTACAGGGGTGTGTGTGTGTGTGTGTGTGTGTGTGTGTGTGTGTGTGTGTGTGTGTGTCTGAGGCTAACACATCCCTCCTGTGCTAGGCAGGAATCAAACTGCTCCTGAGCACCCCTGCACTGTCTCTGCCTCCCAGGGCTTTGGGCTGGTGACTAAAAGGCACTAAGAGCACACCCAGCCCTGCTGGGCACTGCATCACTCCCCTGCCACACTCCTCCCACCACTGAGCAGCTGGGGCTGCACAAGGAGCTGGGAGGGCGCACAGCTGACCCCAGGGGACCACAGGGAGATCCCAAAACACATAATGTGAACACATGGGCAGGGGGGTTTGTCTGGGAGGTAGCCATCATATTTATTATATTTGCAATTGAGTTTGAGGTACCAGTGTATGGCTAAAATAAATAGAAAAATAAGCTTTACAGCATATGCAAATAGGCACAGAAATCCTACCAAATTAATCCAGTGGGGGGTGAAGACAGACGTACATGCATGTGCATATTTTAATATATATCATAAATATAAAAATATGCATATTATATATCCTCCCACTCACATCCCTGTGGGAGACTATCATTTATTCTAATGATTATTATAGGAGAAAAGACTAGCATTTAAATCCCCTTTCTCCTATTTTTTTATCTTACATGAGGGCTCTTCCACCTGAGATCTAATGTCTGTCCTTTAAACTCATATATTAAATGAGATTNTGCATATTATATATCCTCCCACTCACATCCCTGTGGGAGACTATCATTTATTCTAATGATTATTATAGGAGAAAAGACTAGCATTTAAATCCCCTTTCTCCTATTTTTTTATCTTACATGAGGGCTCTTCCACCTGAGATCTAATGTCTGTCCTTTAAACTCATATATTAAATGAGATTAATTCATATGACAAACTAAACACACTTTACACCAAAGGTGCAGGCTGACTTTATAACTCAATGGCATACTACTGGGAGTCTCAAAAAGTAGTCTCTCATTACTTAGAAGTAATGATCCAGCTGTGAAAGTCATGGCTTTACTTGGTATTAGGAATGGTCTACGGGAAACAGGATGAGACCAAGGTCTACTGTGTAGCTCAGTAAAATCTCAAAATATCATTTACTTTGACATGGTGCTTTTGGGGCTCATTTTTGTGATATATACCTGTTTCTTCCTGTTCTATGTTTAGACAGAAAATTCAATTTTGAGTATTTTAATATTGGTTAGCACTCAGATCAGTAGTGACCTGGCTCACAAGCTTCTTTTATTAATGCTGTACAGAGATATATCATAATTGTAAAATCCTATAGATGGAAATATGCTTTGAGGCATCAGTAGTATCAGAGACATGTCTAGTTACTTGAATAATAAAACCTTTTAAGTTTTCAAAAATATTCAGTATTATTTTAAAAGATTTTTGAAAGTATATGTTTGACTAAGAAATCCTTTTAAAATTAGCCAGGTAGATTGTGAAAGGAAGAACAAATAGATTGAAAGCAAAGAAAGAAACTATTTGTAAGCCTGTTACTGAGAATACAAGCAAAATAAAAGGTTATGAAACAGATAAGCATTGACCACCCAGCTGGAATATAAATGAACTCTTAGCTCTCCACTGTGTGCAGTCCTCTTCTATTCCCCCTCCACACTGCACTGCTTACTCAGTGTTTTGTTTGCACTGGTTCCTGTGAGCCAAATATACTACAAATAACCTTAACTTTTCTCAGCACAATCTATACATACCTCTTGTTAAATTATGCCTTAAAGGAAATTTAGAATATCACTGTTGTACATCATTAATGTACACAGAGGTTTTCCTGCTTTCTTTGATCAATGAAACAAACCATGTAAAGAAAATAAAGCAAATCTGTAACTACAAAAGTCTGCTAAAAAAGAGTCAGTATTAGCTCAGTTACTTTCTGAACACAGCCAGTGGATGTACTTGCATGCTAGGTGAATAGTAAAGAGAGCACTCAGCAGAAAGTTAAAATGGGTCTTGAGGCCTAGTACAGAAAATATTAAATTATCCAGTCATAACAATTAGAGCTCAGATGAAATTTGTATTGGCTATTGTTTTCCACAGGTGCAAGCAAGATGGTATCTGTTAATAATCATTCCTTCCAGCAGAACCCCCCTAAGCAGCAAGTCAGGGCTCGTGGGAGACACACCCTGAGGTGTCAGCAGCCGATCTCCTCCAACATCCTCATCTTCACTGAGCACAGCCTTCACTGGGCTGAGCCAGGGGCAGATCTCCTCCAACATCCTCATCTTCACTGAGCACAGCCTGGGCTGAGCCAGGGGCAGATCTCCTCCAACATCCTCATCTTCCCTGAGCACAGCCTGGGCTGAGCCAGGAGCAGATCTCCTCCAACATCCTCATCTTCACTGAGCACAGCCTGGGCTGAGTCGGGAACAGATCTCCTCCTTCATCTTCATCTTCACTGAGCACAGCCTGGGCTGAGCCAGGAGCTGCACCTCTGCAGAGGACAGCAGCTGTCCCAGCAGACAGGCACAGACACAACCTCAGAGCCCACACCCTCAAAGTCCTGAGTTCTGAGGGTAGAAAGGTCTTGAAAGGAGCATGACATGAAGAGGTGGAATAAGGACATTAATATTTTTTTTCTGTTTTTGTCCACTTAAAAAATGAAATTAAGGGAAACACCTGGAGAAGAGAAGGCTCTGAGGAGACCTTGTAGCAGCCTTCCAGTGCATAAAGGGACCTAGAAGAGAGAAGGCCTTTTTATAAGGCTATGTAGTGATAGGGAAAGGAGTAATGGATTTATGTTGAAGGATGTTAGGGTTAGATTTGGAATAAATTCTTTACTGTGAGATTGGTCAGGCACTGGCACAGGTTGCCCAGAGAATGCCCCATGCCTGGAAATGTTAAGGCCAGGTTGGATGGTGATCTGAGCAGCTTGGTCTAGTGGAACAAATCCCTGTCCATGGCAAGGAGGTGGATCTAGATCATCTTTAGGGTCCCTCCAAACCATTTCATGATTCTATAAAACTATGCAGAAGTAGAAATGGGTCTTCTTAAAGAACTTTGGTATTTCAAATTTTCCTTTTACCTTAGAACAAGACAAAATGTTGACATTCGTGAACAATGAAAACAATTAATTAACTTAATTTTCACAGTTTAATTAAGCTACACTTTTTTTGTTTTGTGTTTTTTTTTTCTTTAACAATTAGAAAGATTCAGCTTGCTTGGTAATTCAAACTACTGTAGGGGTTTGGGTTGTTTTGTTTGTTTGTTTGTTTTAGAAAAGAAAAAGAAAAATTAAAATTAAATTCAAGACACATGAGGATTAAATCATGTTTCCTTAGAGTGTCATGATTCCTCATGAGAACTTTATATCACATTCTTACCTTTGTTCTCCTGTGAACAAATTATATTTCACATAATGTACTCTCTAGCTTACAGGGAAAAAGCTAATACAACATGAATAATGTAAAAGCTAAAGGCCCCTCATTCCCCAAACCAAAGATATCATTCCCAGCAAAGAATAAGGGGCCCATCTGCACATCCAACTGGGATGGGGAAAAAAATGTAGATGGCAACCTAAAGCAAAATTTCAGGACAATTTAAGTTTTCTATGGGAAATTAATTGATTTTCAAGGAACCACCTTTGCAGAGGAAAAAGTTCCAACATAACATGACAGATTTGATAACTCTGTCACTAAAAACCCACCACTCAGAAGTGTAATTCTCAAGAGACTTGTAAACTTAATTGTTTCACTACAGACACAGATAATGTACATATTATTCCCCTCTGTAGCTCAAGCTACTCATTTGCCTTCCTTCTGTTTTGAGACTATTCAGAATATACATGATCCTCCAACCCAAAAATCTCACATTTCCCAAAAGCAGAGAAAAAAAAACTCCCACAAATCCACACAATTAAAGAACACATAATTTTTTTCAAGGCATACATGTTTCAAATGCCTACTGGCTGTTGAAGTCATCCAGGCAATTAAAATAACCTTGCAGAAACCTCTTTTCCTTGCTACAGCTTATGTACCAGATACTCTATTTTGTTTGCAGCAGAGTCAGAAGTCTCATACTTGCCACCAGACTTTACAGACTTCTCTCCTTGTGTCTCCCACAAACACTGTGGCACTACAGTTGGCACTACCTGGATTTGACAGAGAAGATGAGACTAAACATGGGATAACTTATTTTACTTTTTAAACCTAGCTGTATGTTTATATGTATATACTGAAGAATTCAGAAGGCACTGTGGGTTTGTAGAAAAACCTGTAAAATGGCATCTACACACAACTAATGCACATGGTGAAAGGATGTTTTATGTAAGAGGTTACATAATCCCAAATTATACTAAATATAGGATAGACACCTGTTACATTTACAGTCACCTTTCAAGTTATCTGTCACAAACCACATCTCTGATACACACTCCACATCTCTCTCAGATGTAGGTGAAAACAGTGTGACAACTAGCAGATCCAAAAGAAAAGAATTAAAAGAATTAACAGGGCTTCTGTTACAATTGAGCAGATACAATTTTGATACAAATTTTAAATACAGTCACACCACTTAACATGAAACTACTCAGTATTTAATTTTTACCCAAATCATTTAATGGGTGACCTCATGCCTTATTTGCTGTGCACTACTGAACTGTGTATTGGGAAAGAATTATCAGGTCCTACCATGAGCTGTTTGGAGCATGCATCACAGTAGTGCCAGAGTGCTTACCAATTCTAATTATTTTCCTGCATTGACACAAGGATCTATTATTATCCCCATTACCCAGAAAGAGAGTTAAGACAAACAGTGTATAAGGTCAAAGTATTTGCTAATTTTGGGTACCTACTTGAGATGGATAGGATGTGATTATTTGCTATTGTATACCACTTCCCATTCCCAAACCAGAGTTCTCATTAATAAATCCAGATAAAGGGCTCAAGAACTGAGCTAAAAGCCACAAGGATTAGCTCTTCCTCTTACCTCATCCTATGCTCATTAGTCAAAATTGCCAAGACTTCTCTGCCCAGCTACCACTGCTTTCCCTTGTGAGCCCCTCTTGCTCTAAGTTTCTGATGTCCCTTCTCCAGCCTGTTCCATTCACACCTTGTCACTAACCCACTCCTGAATTCCTGTCCTGTCATTGCCTAATATAATTCTCTTTCCCCTGTCATACCTTTCTTTCATCAAAGCAACCTTCATTGTTTTTCCTGCATCTCCAGTCCATTATGAGACTCATCTTCCTTTTCCCTGCAGGACTGATCCTAGTCTTTTATCCTTTGCCCCTAATCTCTCTGTAAATCTGTGCATTAATCAAAGTTTTCACAGGTATAGATGTTATGAAATACATTAAATATAACAGGCAAGAATTGAGAATTGCTATCTTCATTACATGTGAGCACAAGGAAGCCAAGTGACTGTCACATGGGGTATGATGTGCTAAAGAGATCAGAGAGATGTCTGCAAGCTTACAGGACTAATGTCTTCATTAGAAAAAATAGTGGCTTGTTTAATACACTTATTTCTCAAAGCATCAAGAGTAAGCACACCTATAAAAGCATCATCAATATTTGTAAAAGCCTTTGTGAGTTTTATGGGAAAGATATCTAGATGTGCAAATAATCTCATTTGTAAGCATATTGAGGCAATCAGGAGTTATGCATTCTTTGCTGGCCAGCAAAGAAGTAATAAAACATAGATAAGCATACTTTCAAAGCAAATATTCCCACAGCTAAGTACAAACTGTGAGTTACAACAGCATAATCAACTATTAGAGAGAGTCTTACATCAAATACGAAGCCTGTAAAGCTGAATTTTTTTACAAGTATATTCAAGTAACAGCTGCTATTAGTCCAGGACAGACCTTAGACAACTCCACACCACAACCCTGACAGAAAACGAAGGCAAATGGCCTTGAATAAATACCAGTTAAATTACCATCATCACTGTGAAAGCCAAGATGATGGCAAACAATTCCAGAGGCAAACCCTCCAAACCACAAAGCTTAAGTTCATCAGCCTGTTCTAATTCCAGTCAGTAGTTAAGAGATTTTTACTGTAGTAATGACAAAATAACCCAAAGTATTCTCAACACCAAGCCCACTTTTCCAGTATTTAAAGAGCAGCACAGAACTGAATATTGCTGGAAGTGTTTATTCTTTCTAATGGACTATTTAAGGACTAGACCAACTTTGAAAATCATACCCTGTAGTTTAAACTACAGGACCCAAACCACAAAGGATGACAAAGACTGACATTTCTCACTCCATGCTGGCAGTACTGCAGTTATGTAGGTATAACCCCAAAGCTCCTTCAGACACCTATGCCATGCTTCTTTTTCTTTATGAAGACAAACTACTAATTCTTCCTTCATATGATAGCATTATTCAGCTTTCTCTAGCCATAACAATAATACAACTCTTATTATGAGGAAAACAAAAAGCAGATAAAAACCTAGATGTAATTTACTAGTAGGAAGTAAAGGAACAAAAACTCTTTACCTGACTTTAGGCAATAGCTCAAAACCATTTTTAAAGGTTTGAAACTGACCTATCAAAATCTTCACATTTAAGAAAAGTAGTTCTAAATCAATCTAAACCAGAAAATCCTTTTCTTACTTTTCCCTTCATACCCTTCTGTACCAAAAGACAAGCTCACAATACAGAGTTTTGGAATTGTGTAGTTGATTAAACACTCAACCTGTCTGTAATGATTACTGCAGATGACCTCCAAAAAACCAATCCAACCCCAAGAATAAAGACCCAGAAGCAGAAGCACCTGGTGTTGCAGTGATTCTGTCACGACGGTCTGGCTTGGGTCACCCTAGAGATGAGTTTATTCATTAGCATACAATAATGTGGGATGAAAATAAAATCTAAGGGTCAAATTTAGATCTTATTTACAACACTAAATGTCTGCTAGACTGAGTAGGAGCAAAACAGAGGTAGAAATGTTGTCTTGTTGACTGCAAAAATAAATGCTCCTGTGAACTGATGGAAGGTGACCTACACTTTTGACAAAATTCCCCTCTTTCACCAGTCTTTGTTCATTTTCCCCAATCCATGATTTTAAAAGTGATACACAGTTTAGGAATAATACTTTGTGCATTAATTAAGATCAGACTAGTTATTTTACAATATTGATTATCAGAATAAAGGTGACATAATGAGTCTGAACTCTTAAGGACTGTTTAAACAGAGCTGCTAAAAAGCTGTCCTCTCCCATTCTCCTTACATCTGCATCATATGAGCAGATGTCTAATTTATTGGTATGATTAACTTTTTCCTTCTGTGCTAGAGATTTACTAGTAATATATATATAGAAAGGAAAATTAATACATTTACTATATATATCCCCTCTAAAAATGCTGTCTTATATTAAAATAAACAGTCTGAAATGCACAATTTTAGCAGGAAGTCTTTATTCAGCACCATAAAAAATCAGGCCAACCCTTTCAGCATCCTATATTTAGGTTAAGCTTTGCATATTTTAAATTGTTCACTTTTATTTCATTAATGAGGGTGATTACTAAAAATTCAGCAAACTCAAACCATTCGATTTTTGAAAATTATCCCCACATATTTGCCTCCATCACTCTTAAAAAAAAAGAACCCAGTGTAGGCAACAGACAATGAATTTTGCTAAATATACTCTACATTTTCACACACCGATAGACAAGTTATTCAGTGAGAACAGGGAAATCTCGGTTTGCTGTCCACTGAGGGTGTTTTATACCATGTTATGGATTGAGAGTTCTCATTTTCCGAAGCTGCTCTGCTTTGTAATGCAAATGCACTAATGAAAGCAACATCTCATGACTGCAGATGAATTACATTACATGAGTGAGAATAACTCTTGCTGTTCTAACAAATGAATTTGGTGACTTCGGCACAAGTTATATAATGATAAATATAAGCAGCTGGTGCAGGTGTTCTCAGACAGCAGAACATACTTCTTTACTATTTCCATTTTACTAAATTTTCTGCATAATATCTTGCATAGTCACATGCAGTGAGAAGATATGAGTAAGACTATGTTCTCAAGAAGCCAGCAGATATGAAAAGTAACTTGTAAGTGTAGGACAATTATGGAAATTTTCCACTGAAATATTATTATTTATAATTATCATCATTATTACTATTATTATTATAGAAGTGGAGAGATTATAAGGCTTTGAGGTGACAAGAATAAAAGATATACCTTTGGAAATGTAAACATTGATTATGTAAATGTGAAAGAATAAAGTGTAAAAACAAATTCCTACCCTAAGAAATAATAATGATGATATTGTTTAAGTACCAGTGGCTCAAGATTGGTGCTGTTTGCTCTATGAAATACAGCCATATTCTGAGGATCAATTTATACACACGGGGAAAATAAAACAGGAAAAAAGAACACAAATAGTAAATCCCTAAAATCATTTATAATTGAATTTTTAAAGCATTTCCCTTATTTGTGCATATAGTTTTGAAGCATAGTTTATAAATATTTTATATTCTTACTACATTAGAAAAAGAGACAAGGATCTATAAATCAGTGCCTGACAAAGTGAAATTACTTATTCCATCTTCTTCCTGGGCTTTTCGTAATAGAGCCCTCCACTGGCATGCACATGAAAAGAATGTACAAGCCCAGTGATTGTCACAATAATACATTTAAGTCTTAACTACAAGTAGTCATACTTTATCACAGGCTAATTCAGAAGCCAACTTTAATATTCCATTCAAGACAACAGTTATTTTTTTGTCAATTGTTAAAAGTGCCAGATAAATTATGTGCTTAGATCTACACATAGCAGAAAATTAAAAAAAAAAAAAATGTAATTAGCGCATTCTCAGTAGATACTTTTCTATTTACTAAAAAGAAATACAACTTCATTTTTATCTGTTTCAGACTACTTCAGTGATGGAAGCACTAGTCTACTTTTCTATCCCCACTTAGCAGAATTCATATATCTATGTGGAATGATTTTCTGTTTTCATTTTCTTTGTCCTGCTTACCAAATATATTTTCTATCATCTTCTATTTTATCTTCTATTGCCAAATGTCATCATAGATCCCACATGTCTATCTATATATAGACATCTGCAGGCAAAATGCAATGAAGTATTTTTTTCACTGGAATTTGTAATGCTTGATAATAGGAATGTTTCAGAGAGGCTGCTTGGTTTTGACATAGACTTGACAACTGGAAATGCTTCTGATGAAAGCCTGCTTGGTTTCCTTCTAGCTCATGCAGCTGAACTCTTGGTACATCACTTTATAAGCATTAGTTTCCACTGGAAACTAAAAGGAAAATATTTATATGAGTTATAGGAAAGAGGAGGAGGAGGCAGAAGAAACGTGGGGGGAATGCTGGTCATGGGCAAGTGGCAATAAAATACAACCAGTGAAGGAAAAACACAAAGAAATGGGGGAAACAGTGATCAGGCATAAAGGTAGCAAACTTTAATTTCTGTTTGTAAATGTCAGACAGCATCCAAGGCAGGAGAAGAAGGGTGACATAACTTTGCAAAGGTGCAAGTATTTCACAGGAGTTATAAAACAGATGTTACCACTGAATTTGAACCTGTGTTTTAAAATCAGACCTGAGCCTGTCCAACCTCAACAGTAAGCTCTGAGCTAAACCAAAACAAAACATAAAAATACATGCAAACTAAATTTGAGGAAGCCTGGAAGCTGGTCCAAATTAAACTCCTCAGATGTTTATCTTTTAAAATACATCTTCTTTTAATATGAGAATGTCTTTTTGTTTATGACATTTATTGATGTATACCTTCATTATTGGGAAGTTATAATTTCCTCTAATGAAAAATGAAGTTGATTTGAGTTTCATCTAAAAAACAATTGGCCTATTAATCAAATTTTTAATTGTATAAGAAGACATTGCTGTGTTTGATTACACACATGATGGTGATTTACTCTTTTACAATAAGTTCTTTTCATATTGCCACCTTTTTCACTTACTTGATGGAAAGGAAGGGATGTAGAAGCATGGACATTAGGTTATTTGCCCTGATATTTTTCCTCTTTCACCACTTTTTATGGGCATATCTCATGCACCTTCAATGATTTTACTGAAAGCATTTCCATCTGATCCGGCGAGTACTGAAAAGAGTGGAGTGCAAATAATCCATTGTCATTTTATTTTTTTAAAGTCACATAAAAATTGTTTCTTCCCAACACTGTTCGAGAGAAAAGTCTTTTTTTTTCTTGTAGTGGTGTTTTTTCAGCTTCCTTATATATCAAACTCCCTGTAGATAACAGCCTTGTAAAAAAAAGTCTAGCTAAAATGGGGAGACAGAATGGCTGGTTTCCTCTCTTTGGAAGAAGAAAATTTTATTTCTTAGGATTTTGGGAGGTTGGTGGTGGTTTTGGGTTGTTGTTTTATTTTTTTTTTTTTTTACTTCACATACATTAATGTTAAATTACTTAGATGCATTCTAACTTTGGTCCTTTTTGATGATAAGAGTTAATGGATATTATTCAGCCATTTTACTCAGTAATTAGATTTGGAGTTCACTAATTTTAAATAGTCACTGCAGTAATCTCTCTGTAGCAGTTTATGCAATGCTGTTACATTAAATTCATGGATATGGAGCATGTAAATATTCCAATGAGATCAGACTGTACTTAAGAAGCTTCAGGAGGTGAGGTTGGCCATTTGAGTATAAAATCTATGAGAATTAACAAACCTTTAATAAATTTATTTTTTAATTAGTAAACATTGTTTGCACCATTGTTTTAATTCTCCTCCACAGAACTAATCCTATTATGCAGTCAGCAGTACTTCCAAATGAAATGTTTTGTTCTACAATCAGAGTGCTTGCAATCACCACATCTATCCCCAGCAGAGGGTACTTCAGGATAAGGTGAATTTGCATTTTTAAAAATCAAGGTGATTTTGACATGATATGCTATACCTAGAACAAATACATTTTAGAATCAACTGTCCCCAGCCCATTGCCAGCCCAAAGTTTTTGATTATTGTCATATATGGACCTAATCTACTCATGAATGGATGAAAATTTTACTGCTTCTAAGTGTAGGGGTTTATGTCTTGCAACTCCTGCTGCACTAGAAAAGTTTGGAAGAAATGTTTAACATGACTGGAGAGGGATTTAAATGTGGAGGACCTAAAAGTAAAATCCAAACATCTGGCTATAAAATATTTACAGTGCTGGGGAAAGTAGGATCTCAGCAGTGGACACAACCTGAAGTATAAGGTGTAGAAACATATGATTCTCCTCTAGAAAACAAATACATTTGAGAGGAGAAAGAGATTTTTGATTACTTGAGAGTACAGATTAAGTGATCCACACTGCAGTAACAAGAATGATCCCAGTCTTTCCTGCCATTCCTGGCATTCCTGTCCCTCTGTCTGGAATGCAGCAATGCTGCACTTGCTCATTGAACCAACTGAAACTACACAGGTAAAAAAGGATTATAATGACTTTAAAAAGGCCAGATGAAGAACCAGATGTGATGGGAGGAAGCACTTGGGAACATGCTGCTGGAGAGGAGGATGGCAGAGAAGGACTGTTCTTTCTGTCTGCATCCAGTGCTACAACAAAATCTCACCTTTAGTGTTAGCAGAACAAACACGGTGCTTTTTCTTTCTAGTTTTTATTTGCCTTTTGTAAACATTTGCAACTCTTTTCTATTTTGATGCTACTGTGCTATTATCTAAAATGAATCAATGTTTGTCTTCTCCTCCCCATTCATTTCTCTTGTTCTCCAGTACATAAGGCTACACCTCACTCAGTATGGTAGCCCCCACTGTCATTTTTCTCAGCAGCCTACCAACCATGAAGCTCAGATTGTTGTTATCACACCTAAAGTTTGAGAAAATCTCTATGCATCACCAATGAACTGCATTTTTATATCTTTTTCTACATATCCTCTGTCAATATTTGTGTATCTGGTTGGACATCAGCTTCTTCTTGAAAAGTTACTGATTGAAAAACTCTTCTGTCTCAGACCAGTTTCGCTTGTTTTGCTCTATATAACTACTCAAAGGGAGATTGTAGTGACATGGGAGTTGGTGTTTTCTCTCAAATAACAAGTGATAGGAGAGGAGAAACTTCCTCCAGTTGTGCCAGGGAAGATTCAGACTCGATATTAGGAAAAGTTTCTTCAACAGGAAGGTTGTCAAGCTCTGGAACATGCTGCCCAGGGATTGAGTCACCATCCCTGGAGCTTTTTAGAAGACAGGTAGATGTGGTCCTTAGGAACAAGGTTTGGTGGTGGACTCAGCAGTGGTGGGATAACAGTTGTACTCAATGTTTGTAAAGGTCCCTTCCAACCTAAATGATTCTGTGAGTCACAAATTCATCCACAAAGGTCCCTTTCTGTTATCATTTGAAGGCTTCCAAAAGCCTTCTCTGTCCATATTTTCTTAAAACATTATTTGTGTTTGCCACTTCCCCTGGACTGCCAGCAGGCAGGAAGCATTTTGTGGTTCCTGAACACGTGGGTAACATTTTGCTGGTTGTGGATTCCACCTGCAGCTAAAGAAATGACAGCATAGAATCTCCCCATTTTCCCAAATGGAAAATATCCTGTACACTACATTAGGAATGAGTCTCTTCCTGTGATCTTTGACATAACCTATGATTTTTTTCCCTAATGGAATCTCTTACTGCATTATTCAGCACACAGTATTTACAATCTCCAGTACCTTTCAGAACCCATCATATGCATGCTGCAGGCATGCAAACACCTAGTTCTATAATGAACCATGATAGGTAGCATTACCCAGCTAGTCAGGGCATGTTAAGTGGGCACTCTGCTGATGTTATTCTTTCAGTAGAAGTGTTTTAGAACTTTAGTCCGGCAATAAATTTGCAAAATACCTGAAATTTTGGCTTCTGGAGTCAAATGAGAATCATCACAGGTCTGAAAAGGATACAGCCCTTACTGTGACATTTCCATGGCTTCAGTAGCTGAGTGCTGAAAGAGCATTCCTTAGCCCTGTGTAACAGAGACTACTTCAGAGGTCATTTATGTCACTTACTGCTGGCTGAAGCCTTATCTGTTACTCCCTAACTTCTTTTCCCAAACCTACAGTTCTTCAGCTCCATTTTTCCCCTCTTCTCTACATATCACTCAAATCAGTTTGACATTTTCAGTGACTACAAAACCTGCAGTATAAAAGTACAAAATGTGTATGAAGTATCTCACAATACACATTTCAAATACGTCCTGTACCCATGTTTTCCCAGGCTGTCCAATCAATTTTTTTGCTAAATGCTACACAGATATCTAACAATGCTTGTCTAATTCTTTTTTTCAGAAATATAATAAGGAAAGCAGGCCTCTCTATATCATTTAATGAGTTTAAATATATGCTTTAATTAACAGTAGTCTAAAATTTTGGACCAGCGATAGTTCAGGCATTTTTCTCTTTTTTTGCTAGTGAGCAGCTTTTCCCCCTGCTTTCAATTTCAGTCACAAAGCATGAGAATCATGTGCCTGAATCCAGATACAGAGCTACAGTTTTCAGACACTGTCTCCAAGGAATCCTAGCGAGCCTCCAGCTGCTGCTCGAAAAAGTCTCTCACTTGTAATCTCTCTACATCTACCAGCCCTGTGTGGCTGCCTCAGACACTCAGAGGTGTGTGAAATGGCAATAAGTGCCAGCTTTCTGAGAATTTAAGTTAACCTCTGATGAGAGCCTTCTAAAAAGTTGAATAAGTGAAGCCACGAGAGCCAAAGACTGTTTTGAGAGTCAACTGAAAAAGATTCATGGAGAGTAATTGCTTTATAACTCATGTAAAAGCAATGAAGCATTGTAAAGAGCCCTATATATGGGAATTTTGAGGTGCCTTCACTACTCATACATCAAAAGACTTACCCTCCATTTCATCCAGGTGTGTAATACTGAGAATGTGTTTCCATGTACTCAGGTGGAGAAGCAGAACACAAACTTGTAAGGAAGAGGAAGTGTTGCACACTGCAGTGTGTGTGTGTTGTTACAGATACACTGGGAGAACACACAGCACAGGTCCCACATTTCTTGGCTTTCCTTGATTTCATGACAGGGCTGCCCTGCTTTTCCAGGCCATTTGTGCAGGTTTTATAAAAGCACCAGAATCCCCAAGTTCTGCTGACCCTTGGTGGAATATCCAAGGGTGAAAATAAAAGAATAGGAAATTCTGCCAAGGTATTTCTCTGAACGACAAATCCTTGAAGGGCCATTGTTATGGTCCTCTCTCAAAGAACCAATAAAAATTAACACATTGAAAAGAAGATAGAAACAAACATAAAGCACCTTAATGGAAAATCCTTCTTTAAAGCTGTGCATTTAAGAACCTTGTAAATTCAGTGTGGTCCCCCTGGTAGTAATTCTAGTTAAGAAAAAGCTAGAATTTTCAGTTTTCAGCTTCAGTTTTCTTCTTTTCTTAAAAGGGTTACAAGTTAATCTCTTCTAGGTTACCAGTGAGCAGAGAAAGGGATTATGAAAGTTACTCTACAGAACACACAAGGTTAATACACAGTGCGGTGCATTCAGACAATTCATTCTTCCTTGTAGCTTTTTCAGTAATAAGATGTTATCCCTTACTTCTCTGTGCCACATGCTTTAGGGAAGATGCTTGGCATCTCAACTACAGTTAAGACACTAAGTGATTTATATGAATGGGGTGTTTTGTCCAGAGCAGTGAATAATTAATTATTTGTCCCTTGAAGAAGATTTGGGCAGTAGCAATGTCAACACTGAAGCTTCCAAGGCAGTGAGATTCTCTACTCAAATTAACCATTAGACATTTACTGAAATACCACAGTCTGCATTTTTATTAGAAAAGGCTCAGTGTTATGAAAATGTAATTACCTTAAACAAAGTATAAATTACTAGATCTTTTAGTAATGCAGTAAAGTACCACTGCATGGGTATGTGAGGTTTTATAAACAAGATGAGGAGACAGCTGAACATATCTGGGCTTGTTGGAGGCAGGTTTTTGAAACTGTCCTTTAAAAAGCACACCTTACACTACCAAAATATGCTACTTCTCTTTAGCATGTATTTTGTTTCTAAATCTCAAACAAAATATTACCTTATTGTTTTAGGAAAATAACTGAAATAAAAGAAGTTTAAATTTCTAAAATTACACCTTTTATTATTTTTTCTCCCAGAAAATGCTTTTGTTACTGAAACTTATCACAGTAACCACTCAGCAGAAAAAAAAAACCCTAACAAAAAATATAGAATTTATTACTATGATGCTATTAATTAGTTCCATCACACAATGCTGTATCCTTTTTCAAGAGACACATTGTCTTTAAACTACTGTTATTTAGATTTTATCCTGTTCTTATTGCTTTAGAATTTTATGCATTTGACCTAAGTCCTGCATTTTCTGTCATAATAATGCACTGAATATTGGGGGAGGGAGGGGGTTAGGTCAGCTAATTTGAGTATAATTAATTCCAGTATATGACTGTTCATGTAATTTGATATTTTAAATGAGGTTTCAATTGAATTGCAGGTCCTTTGGGAAGATGGACTTCAGAACTGTTATTTTCAGAATTTCTGTGTTGCAAAAGTATTCTTGAACTTGAAAGAAGATTCTGTATTGGTGGAATAAAATGCAAAAGCTTCAATAGAGCACAGTTATTCTGTTTCACTGTTTTATTACTTAGTATGTCTTTACTAGCCACAAATGAAAGCCAGGTTAAAAAAATCCTGAAACATGATAAATTCAAAATTTATAGAGGATTCCTCCTTTCTAAAATCACCTTTCCAAATTAATAACTCCAGAGGTAAATTATAATCAGTCAATGCTGCTGTAGAATATAATTACCTAGAAGAAAAAAAAAAAAAAAAAAACTGGGAAAAGAGGATTGCCAAAAAGTTTAAGTAAATTACTTAATCTTTTTTACCAAACTAATGCAAATTTCAGTGCACCCATCAGAAAGCAAATTTCCTCCACTACCTTGTGAAATAGTATGAGAAGCCTTATTTTCCTAGATTGCCATTGCCACACTGACCTAAATATATCTGAGAAAACACAAGGGACTTAGTGACAGCAAGATATCACACAAATGGAAATGACAACCTGCAACTTAGAAATCTAAGATGAAAGTATGAACATTTCACCTTTCCCTGTAGTCCCTTGAGATTCAGTAAGAATGATTTTGCCCCTAAATGTTACTGAGTTAGAGCATAAGAAGTAAAATCTCACCCACTATAATTAACTCTTATAACTACTAAAATTTGAGATAATGAAATTAAGTAACGTGCCAGTTAAAGAATCTTTATTTTGATGTAACCCAAATGTTCCAAATAGTAAAAGATTTGATTGGAAGACCTTCTGTAATTATTACCAAAAAAATATTATAAAAATCTCCAACACTATAAGGAGAGAAAAAGTGCTGGAATCTTTAATTTGAAAACATGCTTCCTCATTAATCATAAAATCACAGAATCATTTAAATTGGAAAAGACCTCTTAGATCATTGAGTCCAACCATTAACCCAGCACTGCCAAGCCCCCCAGTAAATCATGTTCCCCAGGCACAGGGTCTACATGTCTTAAAAACCTGCAGGGAAAGTGACTCAGCCACTTCCAGGACAGAAGGGGATAACTGGGAGGCCACACAGATTGCTGGGTCAGACTTTGTCTGCTGAGGCTGAATCCTCTGCCTCTTGGCATTTCTTCATGCTGCAAGCCCCAGTGACATTCTTACACAGAGTAAGCAAGAGAAAAAGGGACCCTGAGTGAGCACAAATGACACAGAAGCAAATCTGTTGAGGGCATGAAACAAAATTCTTGCAGATTCACATAAATATTGTTATCAGACCAAATTTGTCTTTCTCTGTTAGTTGGACTGGAATGATACCTCAAGCTCACTGGGAACTGCATCTTCTCCACAACATGACAGAGAAAATTAGTCCTCATAGCAAAGAAAAATTAATTTTCGTAATGAATTTGAAGTTATTTTCTTAAATGCCCTGGCACCTACACCAAAGGTTGCTCTTTAAAATCCTGTCAATTAACAACATTAATGAGGAACACAGGACTATTTCAACTGATTTTGTTACAAAGGAAGCAATTAATGACAAAAGTTTAAGAAATCCTGTTTTCTTATAGTTGAGCCATGTTCCAAAAACAAGAAAAAATGTACATTGGACTTTAAGAATAAAAGTCTGTTGCAAAAATCTAAGAATCAAATAGTTTTCTTAATGTAAAATCACTGATAATTTGAAACAGAATCAAAATACAAACTAAGCAACAATGAAGGAAAATTTTCAAGATCCATTCTTCACATTATACACTCCTGTATAGTACTGTGCTGTATAAATTAACTCCATAGCCAAGGAGGTATTATACTAGAACTATGCCCATTCTCATGTATATAAGAATTTGATTAAGACTGTAAAGAAAGATTAATATAATAAAAAAAAAATAGGCATTCCTTACAGGAATTTAGAAGTGTACAGAGAAAAATATATTTATCCTATAGTGTAGTATACTGTGCATTTAATATATATTAGAAATTCCAAAGAGGACATCTTCCTTTATCAAATCTATGCCTCCAGATATATTATATTGACTGTGGATAAAAGATAAACCACCTTATTATGTGTGTTAAAATCGCCTTCAATACACACATACTACATCATGCAATAACATGTAGTTACATCTTTCTTTACTGCTAGTGAGAAAAGCTAAAGTTAATCTTTCAAAATATTTTATGGCCTATAGCTCTGCTCTTTTTAAGACAGTATGATGGAGATCTCACCAGTTTGTTAAGTAAAAGCATTTGCAGTTATCATATAAATTGCAGTTGTGTGACATATTTCTTACTTATTTTACTTGGAAATTTCTGTGGCACCAAGGCACTATGTGTTGTCAGATGTCACATTTTTAATGATAGACTGATATACTGAAATGCTAAATTCAAAGCCTGTGTCTTACTCATTTTTGTCTGAAACTGAAGAAATTAAGGAGTTATGCTCTCAACAATCTTCAATTTGTGTGCCCTTGGGACAAACATCATCATGGAAGCTACACAAGTACTCAAAAACCTGGCAGTTGGAGGTGTCATTCTGAATTTCTAGTTAGAGTTGACTACAAGGTCAGAACTCACTGCAAGGAAGAAATTATTTTAACAGAATAGCTAATGATATAACTTCTGACTGATGACTTATGCCTAGATCTTAGGAGGTTTACTGATAAATCTGTAAGGACAAACTTTGACAAGTCAGTCAGAAAGTCAACAGTGATTCTACTTGACACCATTTCAGGCAAAATGCTAATGTCAAAGGTCGACTCCTTGTAAGACTTGGCATTTCCTTAAATATTGCCTGTTCCTCCTTTTGGCTCTTCTCAGACTTTCTTTCTCTCCAGAGCTGATTAAATAGAGAGGAATAGCACTGATTCTAAGTCACACAGAATGTAAGAAAGCTTTATTTTCTCCCTCCCCTGAAGAAGTGAATGATAACTTCTTAAACATGAATGCATTAAAATGTAACAGTCTTATTGAAAAGAAATGCCTGATAGTTAAATTCTACTTATTCAGTTGTAAAAAAATTCACCAAACAACAAAACCAAACGTGTTCTAAACATCATCTTTCATTGTACTGACTGGTTTCTATTTTCTAGCTTTTCTTAGTTCTGCATATATTTGCATGTGCATACATTTTACATTCACATCTACAGAGTAATTTACCTTTGTGATAAAAGTGCATTGTCATAAAATAAAATAAAAAACACTTCTGTGAAATACCAATCAGCATAGGATGTAGGAGCAACAGAAAGTAATAATGATGTAACAGTGAACTTATTTTCAATACCATTTATTTATTCAAGTTTTGTAGCTTGGGGATTTACAAAGCCCCTGTTAGTAAATAATTCATGATTCTCATTAGAATTCTTTTTTTTTTGTACTGTAGGCAAAAATATAATTTTCAGTTTGCAAACAATGGATAAAGATCAAGTTTCTACCAGGGCTGTCACCTTCTTTGACTTTTTTTAATCTTGGGCTACAAGTGTAACAAGGGTAACATCTGACTATTGCCTGAAAGAATATATTGTTGATCTTTCTTTAATAACAGCCACACAAAATGCCAGTGTTATACAGGATATGCCATTGGGTGTATTTCTAGGTATCCAGAAAACTGTCTATTTACATTCTGTGAAGTATACATTTTCATAAAAGAAATGTTCTGATACTAATAATATATATGACTTCAGAAAAATCTGAATACTAAGAATAGGGATAAGAAGAAAATGATGCAAGAATCAGCATGGGGCTAATAAAGGCAGTTTATAGCAATTATTCTGCCATAGTATCTCTTTGTGTAATCAGATAATGCTCTTTTGGAGAAAAGAAAGGCAGTGGATTTCACTTACCTGGAGTTCAAGAGATGTTATTATGCTATGACATCAGAAACCAATTGTATGTGTATTGCAAAAACTTTGATTAGTGCACTAGGACTGACAAAAATTGAAAAATGTAGCAGGACTATTCCTGATTTATTTCAAGATCAAAATTGAAATTGTACTGATTAGATGCTTTCCTTGGTGACTACCCAAGTAATAAGAGCACACCAATGAAATATATTTGACACTAAGTTGCTAGAAACAGAAAGGAGGAGTTAGAATGCCAATCTTGAAGGAACTGCCCAATCTACATCACTTGAGTCACAAAAAAATAGCACTCACATTATACTGCAATTTCTGTCATAAGGACAAAATAAGCAGAACAAAGCATCACTGCATATAGAAAACAAACCATTCTCAGCCCTGAGTATACTGGAAAAGAATTCAACAAAACACTTTCTTGCTCTGAGGGGAGAAAAGTTAATAATAGTGCTGATAATATATTCATTGAGATAAAGTTGAATGCAACTTATATTGCTACAGCTTGTATGTTTTGAACTAAAGCAATAGTTTATTCTAACTGAATAAGCAGATGCAATCAGTTTTATGAAAAGCCACTGGTTTCCTGCCTTGCTCAAAGATTTAAACATAGCTTAAACATCAGTCATGGAAAACTGGGTCGTACTCACGTTTTTAATAATATCTGATTTATCACCAAGTGGATTTTGTGTTTGTGTCTGCTTTTGTTTTTTGGTGTTTTCTTTTCCTGTGAGCAGCAAGACACTCCTTTATCTGGTGGTCTTAGCAAAAAGTGCAAGAAGAATATTAAATTTTCTAGGTTTCTTTTTTTTTAATGCAGACAAACATCCATCCATATAAAAATACTCAGGACTGGTCACCTTAAAGCTACATGTTTCACTTAGAAATGACAGATTTTTAAAAAAAAAAAAAAATTATTTTGATTTTATTTTGGAGAAAAGCAATATAAACAGGCTTAAAACCCCCAAAACACAAACTATAATATTTGCACACAAGAAAGTTATCCTGGAGGAAGTAGTTTAAAAGTCACTACTACAAGTATGTGCTTAGAGCCCACTGGAAGCAGTGATGTAGAAAACGTGTGTGGGCAGAAATACGAGGAAAGACACATTAAGGACAGGGGCTGCACGTACATTTTTCTTGGAGACTCCAGCACCTCATAAAGATGGCACAACCCAAACCAAGACAAGAGACCCACGGTGTTCACACCTCCCCTGCCTGCAGTGTGTGCATGCAACCTCCTGAAATCATGGCACACACCAGCATGCTGTCTTTTCTGTAACTTATATAAATATGTAATATTGATGGGGCAATCCTTGGCAAGGGTCCATAAGGCTTTAGAATAGAACAACCCACAGGGATAATAAATTAGTGAGGTTATTAACCCTTTCAGAGTAGTAACCACATGGCAACAAAATAAAAATATAGCCACAATGTTACTACTTTATAATTGTCACAATATTAATTTCTGACCAACGTCAACATTTCTGTAGGCTGACAATAGAATTAATTAGGCAAAGAATACACTGAAATAAGATGAAAATCTTGAAAATGTCAGAATGGAAATCATCAGAATAGGACGATGACAAAAATGTGTCCTTAGAAGAGAGGGTGGAGGTTGTCCCACCACAGGAATTTTAAAGTGGATATTTTAAGTAAAACTGCAGAAGGAAATGGATGGAAAAAAAGTGAGACTTGACCAGCAATGATTTTAGACTATTCTTAGTCCATGTTATTGCTTAAACATAGCTAAAGAGGAAAAAAAAACCAAAAACAATTCCTTAACTGAAACTTTTTCTTCCCATTGTTTCTTGGGGGTACTTAGTAAAAATGCTGTTCAAGCTGAATACTATATAACTATATTACTTTTAAAAATCTTGAAACTATCTCTGCATCAAGTAACAGTAAAATTCTCAGTTTATACTCTTCTCCATTCTGACTGAAAGACAGACAAGAAAAAGCAGAGAGGAGAAAGTTATAAGCAAGAGAAAGATGAAATGAAGATTCAGTTTAGCTTTTAATTTTGATTAGCCTGTAGACTGGAGCTCAAATGCTCTGCTAGAATTTATAGAAGTTTGAAAGATAGATGAATCTTTGCATTTATTCAGCTGAAATACTGAACCCAGGTTTCAAACACTATGCCTGAAGAAAGATGAAGTGCTGTAACCCTAGTGAAGAGGCAGCAGAACAGAAGAAAAGATCAGAGATCTATAAAACATAACCCATGTCCTACAAAAGAAAAGAGGAAGAAATAGGTTTGAGTATATAAAGGGTTGTTGGCAAAAGGATGGGAAAAATCTGCATAAAACATTAACTGACTTTTAAATTTGGCAAGAAAATTTCATGTTAGATATTAGGAAAAAGGTTCAACCTCTGAAGCAGCAAAGTTGTAGAACTGACTGAAGAGGCTGTGATCTGCTCAAAGAGAAAGATAAAAATCTGTGAGGAAAGACTCAGGTTCAGTGATGCTGTTGCAAGGAGTAAAGAATTGGATGAATTTTCAGGATCCCATCCAACTCCAAGGATTTTTTTTGTTTTAGGCAAGTTAAGAGACACCAAAATCAATGAAAGTTAACAATTAAGAAACCTTCACTATAACTGAAATCTTGGATTCATACAGGATTTCCACAATATAAATAGCCATTTTAAACCATTTTTATATGTCTATGAAAACAAACCCAATGCCTTTACATTAATGAAAAAGAAGTAGGGAATCAATTCTAATTTTATTCTATTATATATAAGTTTGCACTATATTAAGTCAGCATTAATTAAAATTTTTAGGTATTTTTTTTAACAAAAATATTGTAATAGCCCCACTACATCATCATTTGTTAAAATCTACTTGAATTTTTTCATGATTTTCATCTTTGACATGAAAGACTTCAAGGGCTTTTTGTGATATTAAATGCTGTAGGGATAATTGACATTAACTATAAATTCTTAGAAAAAGTCATGAACTTTATCAGAACAGCTGAGCTATCCCTTCCTTACTATATCCATTTACTAAAAATTCCAACTTCAGAGTTAGAGAGAAAATATCAATTTATAATTTTTTCTAAAAAATATATTTTACCACTAAACCTAGACTCACTATCATATATTTGATTCTCACTTGTCAGGTAGCTGTAGAAAGGCTTCAATAGACATTTGTCACAAATTTTAAATTATATCCTCAACCACATTGTTGAGGACCAGATTTTATCAAAAGCTTGAGAAATCATGAGTCCAATTTTGCATCTTCTAAAAAGCATAGCTTTACTTCTCCACACTCATGAAAGATGGTATTTTTGGATGTGCATTTTCAAAAATAATCATTTTACTGTTCAACTATCCCACAGCAAAAAGCAACAGGTCCTGCTCTCAGTCTACATCGTGAGCCTGGGACATGAAACATTTCCTTGTCCTCAGGTCTCATTCTTTGTCTCTGCTGTGATGAAACACAAGGTTGATATAAAACCTCCATTCATATCTTCCTCCTGATATCCTGATGTTTACACAAAATAAGCCATGTAACCTTTACCAGAATGGGCTCCATTTCTCAGTCAATCCCCTAATCTGGGCAGTTGTGGTTTAGGATTTGTGAGATTCACTAAGAGCTGCACGAAACAGAAATACAGTAACCATTGACTGACAGAATATAAAATCAGGGGTAAAAATATAAGAAAATAATAAATATTCACATATTATTTCCAGCTATTGCTTACAATGTCCTTTTCTTAATTAAAAATGTGTGGATTTTTTTTTTTTTCATGTATAAAGCCCACCTTCACGTCACAAAGCACTAAATCCTCATTCTAGTCCATTTCTCCATAGAGATCTGTACAGAAATTCCTTATATACTCATGTGTTCCTTGGCAGGATAAGGCTCTTTCCATTACAAAAATCAGTGACCTAAATCACATTAAAATCCTCTTCTTCTTTTTGTTAGGTACTTATGCAAAAGAAGCTGAACACTCTCTGGTGTCTTGTAGGCCTGTTTTGTTGCTGCTCCTACCTTTCAAAGAAGCATTACAAAACACGGTCTCCAAAATTTTTCCCTTTACTGTTCAAAGTCTGAATCACGATTAACCTCACCTTTGAAGTACAAGGCACATTTACAATAAAAGACATGAAGACATTAAAGAAAAGAAAAAGTTCTCTTTTTAAGGTGAAAAAGAAAATACTACCATCTCCCTGTGTTATCATCCATTTTTCTGTCAAGAGCTTCTGTTTGTCGATTACTCCCAAGATTTTGCAGAATTCCAGAAAAGGTAATAAATACTATTTCTGTTTTAATCACGAAGAAAAGTGAGAATAAGGAAGTAAACTGATTTGGTTTAGACCACACAGCAAACTGTAGAGCTAGATTTAAAACTCAAAGCAGCTGGCTAGAGTTACTGGGAAAAATAAATAATCAGAACAGTATATTTAACAAAACTGGAAATTTCCCAGGATTAAGGAGTAATTCCAATTAATTTCTTGCTGGAATAGCCTGACATTTTCTTTTAAAACTATCCTGTGTCATGGAATCATAGAACAGCACAGATTGGAAGGAACTTCAAAAAATCCAATCTTCCATGGGAAAGGGAGCCTTGATGAGATTATCAAGCACCCTGTCCTATCCCACCTTGAAAACCTCCACCAAGGGGGACTCCACCATGCCTCTTGGGAGATTGTTGCAGTGAATGATTGATTTTACTCTAATAAACTCTCTTCCTTATGTTGAAATGTTCTATTTCATCATTTTTAATTAATAAATATGTCTTTGCTCGTTCCAAGCATTTTTTTCAAATAAGTTAAAATGCATGTTATTTTAATTAGTGAAAATGTACAAACATTTGAAGTGAAATATAATTACTCAACATTTCAAAACAGGTAAGTTTTTTCATCCTTATTCAGCAAAAGCAAAAATTTAAAGTCTCAAATTCTCACAAAAGAGGGAAATTATTTGTCTAATGTTTGTTGCTGGTGTGAGTTTGGGGCTGCATACTTTTAAACACTTAGACATGAAGTCCACATTTGTTTGGTTACAGAAGAAAGAAAGACTTTCAGTTGAGGTTGCTTTTTGAAGTGGTACTTGGTTATACGTATGTTTGAAACATTCCATGGGCTTGCTGCCATGATGGGCTCTCTTTGGTGAGAAGCAATTTGTTAGATCACTAAAGAGTTTGGAAAAGCTTCATATACTTTTTGGAACTCAGAAATACAAAAGCTTTTGCAGTACAGTTTGTGTATTACTCTTCTGTCACACAAATTCATCCTTTAGGATTGTGAGGTTGAATACAAACCAAACATTTCAGTCATGCAAAATGACTTGTTTTCCCTTCTTAAAGAATCATAGAAAGGCTTGGGTTGGAAGGCACCTTAAAGATCATCTAACACCTTTCACTAGCTCATGTTTCTCAGAGCCACATCCAGCCTGGCCTTGAACACTTCCAGGGATGGAGAATCCACAATTTCTCTAGGCAACCTGCCTCAGTGCCTCACCACTTGAACAGTAAAGAATTTCTTCCTTACATCCAATCTAAACCTACTTTCAGTTTGAAGCCATTCTCTCTTCTCCTGTCACTACACTCTTCTAAATAGCCTCTCTCCATCTTTCTTATAGGCTCCATTCAGGTACTGGAAGGCCACAATTAGGTTACCCCAAAACCTTTTCTTTCCTAGTCTGAACAATCTGAATTCTCTCAGCCTTTCCTTATCTGTGTTTGACATGTCCTAGAGCTTCAATTGTATACCAAAATTGAACTTTAGCTGTACTAAGATAATTACAAATACAGTTGCATTTGAGCTGCAATATTGTCGTTCCTTTTAGCTATGAAGGAATTTTGAAAACAAATTTTAAGAGACAATGGTTGTAGTATAATTATTCATTTGGTAGCCACATTTCTTCAGTCAAAACTAGTAGTGTCAGTCCCTGACATTGGTTCTGCTAAGGAGTTACAGTTGTAAGTCACATCAGGTAAGTGAATCAGCTCACAGACAGACTGGTTAAATCCTAAAAGAGAAGTGCCACAAGGCTCCAGCATCAGCTTGGAGCAAACACTGCAAAGATAAACAGGATGTAAGCAATACTGCTAAAGAGTGTTGCCTACAGTTGTTGTGTTTTCTGTATCAGGACTTGAAAAGTTGATTCCTCAGAAAAGAACTATGTTTGCATATCAAAACCAAGCAAAAAATTCCTCAGAATTTCTCCTTGCATAAGGATGCTTGATTGGATATAAAAATCCATAAGCATTTTAAAGCAGTCACTTCAATACAAAGTGCCATTGAAACAAACCACAAAGACTATTTTTAATAATTTACTCTTTATCAGAAGAGAGTCAGCTATTTTGAAAAAAAGAAAAACAAGTCAAATCAAACCAAAAATACAAATAAAAACACATAAGAGAGATGTGAATGTTTGAAGGCATGACTATGTGAATGAGATGTTCATGCAGAAAACATTTCCATGCATATAAAATGAGACTAATACTGTAACTGAGTGCCTCAACAGCACAGCAACAAGAGCAAACTGCAACTGTCTATTCCTTCTGTCATTTCTAGTTTTTCAAAACTCTCCTGAAGCACATAAGTTTCTAGCATATCTTCTGCAGTTAGTGGCATGCACATTCCATTTCATTATGTCTGTGAATATTTACTGTTTTAAGAATGTGATCAATATTTTCTTAAAATAGAACATATTTTTATGTATAAATACATTCTAAATAAACATTTACCTTCCTACAAGGTAAGTCTAGGATTTTTAAAGGTTTTGTTTATATGAGTGGATTAATTTTTAGTACATGGATATGCCCTAGTATTCAAAACCAAGAATTTATCCAAGAGAACAGATCTACTCTTGAGGTTAAGGGAGACTCATGTTTTATCACATGGAAGATCTGAATATTTTGCACTTGCAAGGATATCTTCTCAGCTCCTATTGTGCATATGTTCTATTTGCAAAACAAACTTTTAAAGCCATCTGAGTAGGTTCTGTCATTTTTTGTAGTAATTAGGAGAGAATGAGAACATTTAATAGCCCACCCTACCCAGAGAATTAGACTGTCACTTAAGACTTTTTCCAAGGTCCCTCTAGTGGAGGTAAAACATTATGGGTATGACCTGCTTTTTAAAGCCAAACTTCTGCAAAAGAACAAAATTAACCTACGAGGTCAGTTGAAAGTCAATGCAAATGCTGAACATATGGGATACATAGATACATGTCTTTCAAGGAAGATGTATTATGCCTGCACAAACACTCATAACAGAAGGAAGATAGAAGTTTTTAAGTGCTACAGGATGAATAATTTTAGATGTGTATCAGTGTTCTGATAATTTGGAACTTAAAAAATATATATGGCTTTGGCACATTTCAATTCTAATCAATACTGGCTAATGTAGTTTGGTATCATTCTTTGTAATTATAGCTAAAGAACAAGCAAAAGTATATATATTGTTCCAAATTTCTGCCTGAACTGTTCTGAGTAAATTATTTCAAAGAATGTCATCACCCAATAAGACATTCTGAAAGTGGAGACTGTGCAGATTCCAAAGCCCTAGATTTACATTAAAATAATTGAGTCTGATTCTCTGCATAATATCTCTGATCAAATCATTGGCAAGAAGGCATTATGATATTTATAATGCTGTTCCTGCTAGTACCAATGCTGACATACAACAAAGATATGCTGCTGATTGTCTTTTGCTATTAACTCAGTCATTACGCACATTGGACCAGTTTATGACCAGCTACTAAAGTAGAGCGAAGTAAACAAGAAGTTTTACAAAAATAAACACGGGTAGACTTGCCTGAATTTACTGAAATGCAAGTATTCTTCATGATAAATAAAAATACTAGGGGAAAAAAGGTAAGATATAAAACTTTTCCTCAGATAACCATTAAAGGTAAATTATGCAAAGTTATCTTTGTCATAAATTGACTGGCAAATTCTAAAAATTCACTTACTTCAATTATCTTTCTTAAACACACATCAGAGGTACCTTAATTCACATTAATGTTTCAAATTTTTTACTATGATCTGCCAATGTGTGTGGATTTGAATTCTGGGTATGCATCACAAATATCTTTTACCACAGCTTTGACCTTCGACCTGCAGTTCTGCTTTGCTTAAATGTAGGTTAAACAAAAAGAATTTTGCTTCTACATTGTAATTAATCCATTGCTAACTATAAAATTTTTGTAAGAATGCTTTCATAAATGAAATAAAAAGTAACCTGCTACAAAATGATGTTTCAAAGCTAAGAAAATAATGTATCAGAAAGGAAAAACAAATGTGGAACTACAGCAGAGCTGTAAGGATCCAGGTTTTGGGGATTTGTTGACTTTTTTTTTCCTTTCTTAACCGTAGAGTGCTTCAGAATTCTGATCTTACAAAAATTGCATTGCTTATAGTTGACCCAGATGGAAAAGTTGAATGAGAACTGATCCAACACTAAAAGAAACAGGAAACCAAGATGAATCTTACAAGAAAACAATACTGAAGAAAGAATACATTTAAAATTCTATGAGGTGTGACACTTTGGTGACAAAGCTCATTTTTTTAGTTTGAATTGAAGGTTACTGTGGTTCTTCCATGAAATATAAGATATTGCAATAAAGGCTGCACAAGACAATAGGATTACAGTTTCAAATGTGATTTGCTTTTCTTCTGAGAAACCTAGTTTACTTCACTGAAACTCTGGCTCAGGTATGTATGCTAAGAATATGAGAAATGGGGTAAATATTCCTGCTCTTTCCTTTTGTCCCTCAGTGAATGACACCGTGTAACTCTGTACCAGTGGGAAGCCCTTGCTGTGTGCACTGGACTTGAAGGTAAGCTTCCCAGGAACTACCTGAAGACTGAATGGAATCTACAGTGGTAATTTGAAGTCATAGGTGGGGTTTACTACTTTTTCCACTTGAGCAGGAAAAAGGAAATTTCATATGCTGTGTATCATGCCAGTCAGTCGCTTCTCATCAAAAATTTTATTAGGACGGAAAAAATACACATTTACAGCCTAACAACTGACCTTAAAATATCACCTGGAATTTAGAAATATAGAATATAACTAACTGCAAATTACTTTAGACATTGAGATTAAAAATAATAAACTTAATATCTCCCTGCAAAATATGGAGTCATAATCAAAGAGGATTAAGTCTCGCTTTTAATACAGAGACACCATGGTATCAACTTCACTGTAATTTACTTAATTGACAGAACTCAAGACTATCCTTTCAGCACATCCTCTCTCCTACCACTTATTAAAGAAAATGAGAGTCTACAGCAAGAGCAACCTGGTCTGCACAGGTTTGGTTTTCCATTCTGACTCCAGGCAAATACACCTCATAAGTTATATTCCTTCACCTTCACGTGTCACCTCAATTGCATTGACATGTGAGCTACTTATCTACTTTGATTGCATATCAAACTCCACTTACAACAACAAACATCCCAATTTCTCTGAGCACTGAGTGCTTCATTACTCTTGTGGGGATGTTTTTTCCTTATATCCAGTCATACCAATCCTTCACAATTTATGACCATGGTCCTCTGATCTCCTGCCTGCCTCTATCTTCCTGTGAGTAGGGATAGGTGGCTGTTAGGGTTTGGCACAGCTGTCCATCCTCCAGACTGTGCAAGCCCCAATCCCCCAGCCTCTCCTCACAGAGTAAGGTCTCCACTCCTCTCTGACCACCTTGGTGGCCCCTGAATGCTGTTTGTCAACACCACTCTTGCACTGTGCATCCCCCAGCTGGATACTTTATGTGAGATATGGTCTAACCAGTGATGAATAAAGGAGGATAATCAATTCAAATAACCTACTATCTCTGTGATGGTACAGCCCAGGATGCTCCTAACATTTGCTAGGGCCTGGTCACATTGCTGGCATGTGTTTACCAGTTTACAGCAAAAAAAGAAAACAGCAAAACTCAGATTTCTAGATTTCTTTCCTTTTTTTTGTTGGTTTTTTTTTTTAAATTTCTGCTGTTTGTAAATGCAACTGAACAAAATGACTTTGAACTTCTGAAAATTCAAGGCCCCTATATAATTAAGGTTAGAAGACTAATTAAAAACAACAATCCATTTTCACATACTTATTTTAATTTCAAAACATCCTGTGGTCTCACTCTTTCTTTTTATTTTTTTTTTCAGAATCTTGCTTTCACATTCCCTCAGAACTGCAACCTAATTTGTCAAGGTGCACAAGGAAGGGGTAAAGCAAATTACTGATTTATTATATAATCAGCAATGGTCCCATTAAAGGATTCAGCTGATATGATCTCAGGTAAGGCAGAATTATCAGTTTTAATGTATTATTCCATAATGCGGCAATGAATAAATTTTCCTTGTATTTTCTCATGGATATCTGGATAGACATCTCTCATCACTAAAGGATATGAAGCACAGGTATGGAGAAAGGTCTGATTGCCTTCAACCATAACAAATATACTTTTTTGTAGAACTCTCAGTGTTTGCAGAAAGGTACCTAAAAACCTGCTGGACTTGTTTAGTTGGTTGGGTTTCTCCAACAGATATTTTAATAGAATCAATTATAAAAATCTACCATGCAAAATAAAGGCATTTTTTAAAATTTGGATTTTATGCAGTCAGCATGCTATACCTTGGAATCATGCTTAAAAGATAAGAGACTTCCATTATAAAGACAGAAGAAAGGAAAAAGGGAGAAGACTTTTTCAGCTCACTGGTTACACTAATTTCAGCCTGTTCATGGGAAATAACAAACTATAATTTGCAAAGTACCATTCAAACATATAATTAAAAAAAAAAACAACTCACCAAAACATGTTTAGTAATATACTTTCAAGAGTAAACTACCTGAACAGATACCTCAGGAAGAATGAGGTGTTTTATTTGTTTAGAAGAGTTCTTTCTCATTCCTAACGTGCCCCTCCTTAACATGGACGTTATCAGAAGTAACACATTGCATATGTGGTTCTATATTTCTTTATTATACACAGGAGATAAATTAGTATAATGCTTTTATATCAGAATGGTATTTTAGTGTTCACAGCTTGGCTATTTTTTAAGCTGAAAACACAATTGATGGGAAAAAAAAAAACCTCTTGGAACGTCATATAATACTTCTCTACCTGGAACAACAAACTGATCAACAAAGCCCTACAACGGCAAAAAAGCTCTGAGGACACTGACACAGGCAATGTCCTCACGAAACTCTGAGCAGAATCTAGGGACTGACTGTAGCAGTTGTGAATAAAGCTGAACTCATCTTGACGCCAAGGAGACCAGAGGGTCTTTGCTGTGAAGAGTTGTATTGGTTGAGTGGATGGATGGGTCGGGCAAATGAGTCCCTAAAACAATCCACAGAAAGCATTACCTTCCTGAGACAGCCCAAGCAGTACACAGACATCTCAGCACAGAGTGTCAAAAATGAACCACCAGCAACAGGAACTTTGAAAACAGCAACAGACTTGAGCTGGCTTCAAACCATGCAGCTGGGGACATGCAGCACACAGAAACTGGCAGTGAGAGTCACATGAGCACTGGGTTGCAGCTGTACCTGTGCTGCAATTGCTATACCACACTTGTGCTGTGGTTTTAGTGTATTACTGGATCATTCTGCTAAATCAAAATACTATGTAACATCAAATGCCTTCAAGTGAGTAAATTTGGTATTAAAACACTAAACCCTCTTCATGTGGAATATGTAAAAGAACTCATTAAGGGAGTATTGGAATCCTCACAAAACTGAAAAGGCATATGCCTCAAGGAAGAATAGATAGTGGCCTTTCAAAGTAAACAAGCGAATTAAAAACATAATAAATCATCCTCTCTTGAACACAAATTTCTTGAAAGAGAATCAGAAACAAATTATCCTTTTCCTGGCACAATAAACCATGAGAGAAGGGAAGAAAGCTGACAAAGGGAAGACTTAAGTAAAATGAGGTGGATTGAGAGCAGCCCTGAGGAGAAGGACTTGAGGGTGGTGCAGAACAGAAAGCTCCACAGACCCAGCAATGTGTGCTCGCTCCCAGGAGCCAAACATGTCCCAGGCTGCATCAACAGCAGTGTGGCCAGAAGGCTGATGGAGGGGATTCTATCCAGCTGCTCCACTCTCCACCTGTAGTATTGTGTCAACTCTGGGGTCCCCAGCATTGGAAGGATGAGGACCAGCTGGAAAAATTCCAGAGGAGGCCACAAAGATGATCAGTGTTGGAGCAACTCTTCTACGGAGACAGGCGGAGAGAGTTGGGGCTGTTTGAGAAGCCTGGAGAAGGGAAGGCTCTGGGGACACCTTACAGCACCTGCCAGCACCTAAAGGGAGCCTACAGGAAAGATGGGGCAGAACAATTTACAAGGGCATGCAGTGATAGGACAGAGTGTAATGGCTTCAATCTGAAAGAGCCTAGATTTAGATTAAATATAATGAGGAAACTTTTACTGCAAGGGTGGGAAGGCCCTGGAAAGGTTGTAAAACATCACTGATGGTGCTGGGTTGACAGCTGAACCTGATGATCTTAAAGTTCTCTTCCAAACTTAACAATTCTATGATTCTGCAGTCTTTGAGATCCCCTCCAACCCAAGCCATTCCATGATTCTAAAGTGCATGAAAGGCACACTAAATTTTGCCAGCATCTCCAAGGGATGTAGGAGCCTGTATTCAGATGATTGCACTTTCTCAGATTCACAAGTTTAATGAAACATGAGCTTTTAGATACAGTAAACAATAGAACTTAAATATATGAACTCCATGTGTTTCACATAACACTAGCTTCTACTCTACTGTGTAGGTGAGTGGGAAAAAAATTACCATTTTATCCAAAATAGTTGAGTGTTTCTCACTCTATGCAGAGTAGACATGCTAACTGAGAAAACAAAAAGGATATACTAACTTGAAAGGATAAATTTAGAAAAGATAATCAGAACCAAATAGCTTAATATGATATAGGCAGCCTTCTCATAGTTTTAAGTTTTAATGTGTCTAAACTATTTTGTTTAAAGGTAGAAGATGAAAAACTTGAAGCTTCAAAATTTGAAGCAAAAAAAGAGAATAAAACAAGAGGCATATCATCCTAAAAAATTTACGAAACTTGAAATGCATTTCATAGCACCCCACAGTACCATCATTGTTGCCAGTGCCATAAAAATGTTTGCTGGTCTTTTCTAATTTTTCTTGAAAGACTTTGACATATTCTTGTAATGCCATAGGCTAAAGCTTTGATCTTTGTAAAAATTTTTAACGATACCATATTAACTGGCTACTATAAACCAAATCTTTTTACAACATAAACCATATGTTTTAACCATTTTGCAGGTTTAAATTCAGGTTTCAGGATTTTTTTTTAAGTTTGGTAACAGCAATTCTTATTACTTCAGATATTACACAATGATTCTTACTTATTTACATGACTGCTACTACAATGCACCAGTTACAAGTGTGAGGTCAACCCTCCTTCTGTTACATGCTCATGTGAACTTTCAAATCAATCCTATTCAATATTTCTGCTCCTAGTTTGATTCAAGATCTGCTGACATGCACAAAGATGGGATTGACAGAAGGCAGTTTTCAACATGGGATATGATTGCCAAAAGCAAAATTGTATATATTGTTATTTAAATGTCCACCAATGTGCAGATCTTGATAGACAAGTCCTTGCTTTACCTTGCCTTTTCTGCACAGTTTTCATTTATTCCTTACGGAATGGCATCTGACAAACATCACGAAGACAGAAATAAATGAAATTAACAAGGAAGGTTACCAAGGTGAAATGGTATAGCTGATTTGGTAAAACAAAGACATAGAAGATCCTTCCAGCAACCAATCCCAATGTAACAGATATACAAGAGAATGATTGGCCTCAAACACCTGATCTTTAGTTTTATGAACTATGCACAAGACATTCTGTTCCCCAGGCTACTAAACTTCAATTGGAAATTAAGGGCAGATAACACAGCTCTGAAAACAGGCTAATTTCTGCTTCACTCTTTCACAAGAGAATAAACTTTATTAGCTGGACCTAGGGATTAGGCAAAGTGCTTGGTTTTTTGTGTGTGAATCCATGTAGAATTCAGAATTCACAGCAAACAATTTCATATCTTTAGTTTCACTTTGGTTTCAGCTGGTCTCCTTTATAATTACCAAAAGCTCATTCCTGAGATTGGACATATCAGAAAAAAACCCACAAACAAACAAACAAACAAACAAAAAAACCCAAATCACCCACAGAAGACATCAAGAACAAATTTTACCTATCAAATGTCTTAAGTTAAAATATGTTAATTATCTTTTTTATTATTAATGCTCCTTTTTTATGACTGCTAATTAATATACACATTGTTTCTCTCCTGTACCTACATCTTGGTATTTTGTTTCTAAAAGTACAAAAAGTGTATACAAGGTTTTAGCAATGCAATGGAAATACACTCTTGTGCCCTGAAATTAAACCACTGATTATGTATATTATTTTTCCTACCTTCAGCATCTCTGGGGATCTTTTTTTTGGTACACAGTCCAGAAGGGAAATTAGACAACTCAAAGAAATAACAAGAAGATTTTCGTTTACTTTAACCTGCTGCATGAAGGATTGTATTATTAAGCATGAGTTTTATTGTTTATTAAAATATTATTCTATTCTATTCTCCTTTTCAAAGGACATGTTAAATTACTTTATGTATGCATAGGATATAGTGATGAATGTTGCTAATAAAACAACAGAAGAAGGGGAGAACCACTTTGCAATGATGGTACCTTAAACGAGTAAATGGATTTGTTCCTTTCACACCCAGTACTCGTGCTCAGTAAGTCTCACATTGCCCTTCCAGAGAATAACTTGATTGAGACAGCAGCTACCTAAACTGACCTGTTCAGATCAGTGCTTTTGGCATTTGAGGCTGCCCCTGCAGACTTCTGAAAATGCCCACAGCTCCTGGGGAATGCCCTGTCCCAGGAAGGCAAGCACAAACTAGGCAAGGCACTCTTCACCCCACTGCCTGTGCAGCACTAGTTCTCCTACAGCCATGTGGATCAAAAACCTTCTTCTCCTGGTTAGTTTTCAGACAGATTTAATAAAAGAGTAATTTTTATCTGGGAAATTAATTCCAGTTTGCTAATGGTACTCATCCTACAGCAGTGAGCAGAGCACTTCCAGCACAAAGAAAGGGGTGGGACTGTCACTTTCAGCAGCAGCCCACATTTCTGTCTGTCTAAAGGGACTGTGGAGCAGCAGCACTCCACATCTCTCAAGGTAGATTAAATGCACTTTTGCATTCAGGGGGAATAACAAACTGCTGTTCCCCCACTGAGATCAGTGCCTGACTAAATGAGCATTGCTCTTTTCTGCTGCTTGTTGCAAAGCAAATAGGTAATTTTGAAGGTTTAAACTAATCTGTCTGATTTCATGCTGGAAAGGGAGAGGAGTGCTGTGGCTGGAGCTGATCTCAGCTGAGAGGCTGCACAAATCTGAGTTCAGTGCTCATCACCTTCCCATGCAAGATGCCTGCCTGGGGCAAGGAGGGAGCTCAGCAGGGCACAGCCTCCAGTTGGGGCCTATGAGAAAAGAAGCACATGAATAACTTTGTTGTGGGGGTCTCTCTTTTCTCTGAACAACAGCACAAGGAAAAGATTTCTGAAAAGGAGATGGACTGTTGCTATTCCACATAGGGATCCTGTGATGGTTGAATTCCCATTGCAAAGGGTGGTTTTCTCTCCCATTGCTTGATTAATTTGAGAAATTCATAATATTCATTAAAGTAATACAGTTAGAAATGTGAATTTGCATTACTAGTTGAGATTTAGCTGTTACATGGAAGAGCCTAAGTGGTACAGACTTACCCCACTTCAAATACTAGCATTAAGGTATATTCTATGGTTGCTGCTTCCTGTGGAGTTCATTTCTACTGGATGAAGTAGGTGTGAAGTTTTTCCAGCAGGAAAACAGAGCCAGCAGTGTCCACAATGGGATTCAGGCAGGTATTTCTGAATTGAGTCAACTGCCTGAGAAGGTGCAGCATCAACACGGACCTAAAGTGATACACACCTGTACATGTCGTAAGTTATTAGTAGGATAAGTGGTACAGGGCCCCTCCTGGGGCACAGCAAGGAAGAGGTGTTCTCTCAAGCTTTTGCTCCTGCAGGCAGAACACCGGCTGCCTTCAGGAAAGACATCGGGTTTTTGTTTGTTTCACGTTTGGAAAAAGAGTATCAGCGCAGTTAAAATCTCCTCTTGAGGGAGAGCTCAGCTGGAAAGTTGCCAGTGTCGCTAGAGTCTCAAAAGTTCTACATGCTATAAATAAGTGTAGTGTAATCTATCTGCTGGTTGTTTAAATTGCAGTTAAAATCTCAAATAATCTTACAAATGGCTCTACTGAGATGCCAATAACCTTTAAGATCCATATGATCTTTTAAAATAGTTATAGGTTGCATCTTAAATCCCTTTATACTTCCCTACAGTTATCTTCTTAGACTATGTCTTTCTTCAAAACTTAGTTCTGCTTTGAAGAGACACAACTGCATGTTGAGGGTTTTTTAATTTGTTTTATTAATTTTAACAGGATATCAACTTTCCCTCAAACTAGAAAATACCAAATTCTTACCTAAATTACTTCTGTTAATCTCAGCAGTCAGAAAGGAATCTTTCTCTGCCCTCTAGGTAATTTTTTACATAACCTTAGGAAAACCCGCTAGCTAGAATAATCCTTTTCTCAAACCTTGTTGTGAAATATTTCCTTGTACTCTGAGGTCTTTATTCCACTTATTCCTCCTCCAAACCTTTTCTTTCCAGATCTCCATTTGCACATTTATCAACTCTGTTTTATTTCTGCCTTTCCCTCTTTTCCCATAGATCAGTATCTCCCATGTGTTGTACTCCTGTGTATGTTATGGACACATAATCTGATCTATCTTTCTCTCTGCCTTAAGCACCCTGCTGCTCTCTTCCAAACTTCTCTAAAGTGCCCAACTTAACATTAAACACAATCAAAACCCTTAACTTCATTGTTGCCTATATTCTATATGATGTAAAAGTAATGTTTATAAAGAGCCTTATCTTGCACGAGGGTGTATGTAACAGATGGCAGCAGTTTGTTTGCTGCTGGAGAACTTGCTGTGCATGTACTCTGTACTACACTGCTTTAAATGCAAGGCAAGCTGGGCACTATGGAAGAAGTTCTCCTGCAGGGTGCTGGCTACAGAACTGTGCTTTCACCCTGGAGGAAAAAAGCAGACTGCTTGATTCCCCAGAGGACCTGGGGAATCGAAACTTCAGGGCACCGAGCAGGGCAAATAGAGACAACCCACACTGAAGCCAGCCAGAGGAGAACAAACTGCCAGCCTTTGAGGGGAGTGGGGCTTTGCTATCAGCAGTGAGCAGGTTTCTTTTCAGCCCAAAGACAACAGAGGAAAGAAAATCCTCCTAAGAACCCCGAGGGATCTTTCAGAGTTCATTCAACTGAGAAGACACTGAAAGTCATGGGACCCATAGGGAAGGATGCAGTAAAGGACCAACACACAATCACACAGTAACCAAAGAGAAGATTTTCTTTTAGATACTTTTGTTTCATCTGTCTCAGTAGATCTGACTTTTCTCTCTCTTAAAAGCCACCTCATTCTAGCTTATTAATTTGTGCTCTAATACACTTAGCTTTAAAGTTGTTTGATGTCTTTTGTTACTCTCACTACAAAGGGAAAGGTGGGGGTAGTTCCACTACAAAGCTCTGGGCTACTCAAGGATCTATCACAGGGGTGAAAAGATGAGACTAGGCAGATGTTAATACTGGATGCATTTTTGATACACCACAGCTAAGAGGTTCAGTCCTCCAGGTGGAGAAAGGCAAAAAGAATGAGTAAAAAGACAAGCTAATTCCATCCCTTGTAAATTGGAGCATAAATGCTGCAGTAGTCTGAATAAAAACTTGAGAGACCAAGTAACAGTAATGGTACAACAGTTTTATTCAAGCTATTAAAGAGGTTTTTTCCCCTGTTCAGTCATTTACTTGCAACTTTTAGATGGGTGCCATAAGCAACTTAGGCAGAGTCATCCTAACAATAGTGAAACATAACTTGTAGATGAGAAATGCATAAACAAAATACTGCAAATTTGTCTTGATATATTTATGCAAGACAGATGCTAGCTGCACAGCAGTTGACTTTTTTTAAGTTGATGGATAGAGTAGGACTTTAGTAATCCTGTCTTCTCAATTCCCTAACAGTCCTGTGAGTTAGCAGTTGTGAAGTAACAACTACTTGGCTTTAGCATTTTACCAAAACACACATCTATCTTTCCTCTCTGTCTTTGATACACTTCCATACTGCCTCTTTCCAGGAGCACCCTCCCCATACACAAAGATAACTTTGCCAGGCCTTCACAGGTAGATATTTACCTCCCCTCAGTTTTCTGTATTGTCTCCTTCCTTTATCCCCTCTGAGGCAGGGGACATAAAAAACTGTTTTCATCTTCTTGTTTTGGACTATGCATTTCTTTCCTTTCTGCCTCCATTCTACACAATCGAAAATCTCTATTTCATTGACATCTAGTTTCCATCCTTTCTTGTCTTACACCACACTAACAATTCAGAACTCTAGCCTACTTCTCACTGCACCAAGCTGTTCTTCCTTCCTCTTATTTTCCCAACTCAGTTCTCTTTTGCAGATACATCTTCCTGGAGAATGGAAGCAAAAAGCAAGCATGCAAGCACCTCTGAAGGATGAATAATGCACACTTGCATTCAATTAAAGACTTCATTCCACACTTTGCACACAGACATGCAACCCTTAGGAATACCTTCCTAAATTTTCTAGAGTTACAAAATTTTACACAGCTTACTGAAATCATCTAGATGGGGATCCCTGTGACCCAGCCTTTTAAATATCTGATTGCCACTCCACAGCTTCCTCATTCTCTTTGCCTGGCTACAGCCCAGTATTACAGGAAAATGCTGTATAATGGGTGATAGAGGTTTCAAATAAAAACATGCAAATCATGCACAATTTGTCTAAATATGCTTATGCAGCCAGATGCAATCTGCAGCTGCAGCACAATCCTGTTTATATTCTTGACGGGTAGAGTTTACAGTCAAAAAGTTCAGCAATATTCTCAAAATGTAACACAGGCCTCACTATGTCCTCATCAACAATCCCTTCACAGCCAACATAGCTCTCTTGTGTAGAAATAGTAAACAATTTTAAATGAAATACAAATGTTCCGTTTCGCAGAGCAGTGTGCTCCAAGTCAATATGAAACTAAGCAGGCTTTATTTAGCAGTTATTTACACCCACAGCTCCAGGAACAATAAAATGGTCTCCAGAAGGCAAGAGGCAAAGGAAGCTGCTCCTGTCCACCTGGTATTTCCCACACTTCAGAATCAGCAGCTATGGAGCTCTTGAGAGGAGCACTACCGCTCTTGGAATGACCAAGATGGCACAAGACAGCTCAGGAAAGGGACATTTTGCCCTGGTGATCTACTGAACATCTGTTTAGCTCCTCAGTGTTAAGACTCTGTCTTCCAAGATGAAATATGGGATCCCTTCCATCTAAGTCATCCTCAGAAGATCAATCCTGGATTCATCACCAACCAACCACCTGTAGAGCAGAACACTATGCAGTCCTCCACATCTTTTCCTCCACTCTGCTGCCACTCTGACCTCAGCCTCCTAGAGTTTCAGACACCTCTCTTAAGGTTCTTTCTTGTCACAGATTTTCCTTATACACTACAGTAAATCTTGCATTTTCTTCTAGTCCCACTCTGCCATCCTCAGGCTTCCTTAAAGCTGACTTTGCTGTGCTCTGATTCTTTAATTATGTATATTTTTAAGATGTAGTACCCTTTGCTTCTCCTTCAGTCACATCACTCACTCCCTCCTGTTCATATACATATTTAAGTTCAACTGAAGTCAGAACATTTAGCATGCTTGCATGGGAAAAATCACATTTCACTTAAATCACAGAATCATGATTTACTAAGGCAGCATTATAAACTCCAATCAAATAAAAATTACTGTCTCTAGGGTTCCTTAATTATTAATTTTCATGCTATGTGTAAGAAAATAAATCAGGAAGCTAAAAATTTTAATGCTGTTGAAGAGAAACATCTCTGCTAACAGTGGTTGAGTACACTGACAAGATCAATAGCTTTAATTGTGATATTCAGTGGAAAAAGCATTACACTGAACACAAGATCAAGGAACAAGGGATTTGATTCCTCTTATGGTCTAAATATGAGAAGAAATTCTAGACTTCATTTTGCTGACTGAGGCATTTCTTTTTCTCCCTTTTACAGTAACAAATGGAATTGAACAAAGCACATAACACTTAAGTACAATTTCCTAACTTTGAAGACGCTTAAGAAACAAAAATCAAAGTAACTGATTAATCAATCAAGTCATGAGATCAGTATTTTAGGCCTTTTTCCTGACAAAATAAAATCATTAGATGCTTAGAAAACTTTGAGATAGATGTTTTTGGGTTTTGTTTTTTTTACAAACTACACATTCATAAAGCATATGAACAAGATTGGTAGATATGTTTCATTTGAAGTCTGGAATGAAAAGCCTCATTAAAATCTTAAAGACTCTTCTGCTTAGAGATCAGAAACTATCATCTAGAAATGAATTCCTATTAAAGAAATATATCATTTTGTGTTTCTAAAAAGATTACTTACAGTGTCATGTGTACCATCTGTGGCAGCTTATCTCCACATTACAGCAAGGAACCAGGAGAGTAAACTGAACATCATCTTTCCAAAAGGAAAAACTGAGGTGGTCAGTAGGTCTTCAATTGCATACTGTGGAGGAATATTTAACTGCATTTCTAAACTGGTCAAACCACTAAGACAAAATGTGTGTTGGGATGAATCAACTTTCACTTCTGTCCTTCACTCACTATTAAAGCCTCTATGTCCTATAAGAAACACAACACACACACGGAGCAGGAGGCAAGGGAAAACCTAAGGCAGCACTGCATGAAATGTTGCAATAATAAAGGGGTTAGGCAGTACAGACATTAAGACAAATCCTAGTATGCTCCTTTTACTAAAACTGGGTCGTTGTCAAGAAATTGCTGATGTTAGGATTTCTTGTCATGAATAATAAGAGCAACTCTGCCAGAATGTGCAAGTCATAATAGACTAGGCACATAGAGAATCTTATGAATGACGGTAACATTTGAAGCTCACTGTAATGTTACTAGATATGCCCTCTAACTGATGCTATATTTAGTATCAGTTAAACTTCCTTGGCATCAAACCCACTGGTTCTCATGCAGCTAGAAAGCAGAGGTGTTTTAAGTTCAGCAGAGCATGCTACTGCTGACATTCAGTGGCTCTGCTGCTTCCCTGTAAGGTTCTAGGGGGAACAAATAATCTCAAAATATGGTCAAGAGTCTGTATGACCAATTCTTCATGATTCTCATATTTTAAAACATTTAGCATACATAAGAAAAATTAATGTGGACTAAAATATTCTAATTTATAATTACTTATAATTCTTAATTCTATAATTACTTAAATATTCACAGATTTAAAAAATACAGTGATTAGTTATCCATAAGGATTACACTGAATATAAACATATAGCTTAAGAAGTGGTGTGGAGGGGGAATTCCTAAGGTTTCACTAATATTAAAGCTGTAAGTAAATTAGATGTATAAAAGCTCTATATATAAATATCATTTGGCATACGGATGTTTGATAAATCTCATTGACTTTACATTTCCTTAACTCTTGTGAAATTTATAGTCCTATACATTTCTTAACTCCCTCACAGACTCCAACACCTTTTAATCTTCATAAAACACAACAAAGGGCAGACTAGAATTTACCAGATAACATATTGTAGAAGGAGACAACACAAGGGAAAGCATGTACCTGCTACTTCAGCTTTGCATCTGTCCTGTAACTCTGTCAAAAATAATGCTCCAGGTCACGAGAAACCCCTCAGTGGATCTCAGATACACTTCCTGCCTTTTCTCACCTTGCTGCTTTCATCATATTCCTAATACTGTGTTTATGAACTAAAATTTGCACGTAATTTAAATAATCAACATCTTATATGCAGGCTGATTGTGATCACGAATATAACAAGTTATTATATGTACTAACACATAACTCATCTTGGCTGCTTCACTAATACTGCAAAGAAAATTTTTTAAAATGTAATTCCTTCCTCTTACTGCTAAGGTTTGGAGAGTAGCCTCTTTCTGTTTATTAAAAAAAAAAAGCTATCATATGATACAAAGTCTAAAAAGCATGAAATAAGGTAAAATTACTTTGCATATGGAATTTCTGGCACAGATTTTATCTTCTTCCATTCCACTGGAGAGAGTTTATGGTCTCCAAACAGAATATCTGGATTTCTGTAGACAGTGTCAAGGACACTGAAAGCTCAGATTTAGTTGTTTAAGGATTTCTAATGAGATTTATGAGTGGTTCAGCCTCTATAAATTTTTCTTTTTAAGTTTGTGTTCATCTTCATTTCCAGAAGTAACAAAAAGCTAATACGTGATGGACAGAAAGGCATGAGGCTTTGAGATGGCAGTTCCTCCAACTTGTATCCGTGTCATAACTAAGGTGAGTGATGAGAAGGGACAGGGCAAGATGAGCAAAGGATCACAATATTTTCACTTTCTAAACTGACTAAAGGAGAGCAGAAAAAGAGGCTTTTTCCTTTCTGGTTCTATTCTGACTTGTTCACAGAAACTTCACAGAGGTTTCGCGACAACACTGACCGAGAGATGGTGACAGAAACTGTTTCTGTGAAATCGAGCTCGGTGCAGATGCTGATGATCTAAAGCTGCATCAGGCTGGGCATGGTCATCCACAAAGCCAGGCAGAGCCCACACACTGCCCATTAACATCAAGTGTCTACAAAGCAGTTGGTACAAACTTCTGGTAAAACCTTTACTGGTTGCTTTACAGTCCATACTGGGAGGGGTAACATGGTGCTTACTTTGATACTGTCAGACAGACCAAGGTCACCACATTTACTGCATTATAACTTTTATCACAACACAGGTGGCAAAAGGCCTTGGCCTCTTAGCTTAATGATTTTGTCAAGAAGGAAGACAAATTCTTGTGGGTAATGCACTACAAAAAACCTCAAAGGTTGATAAAATGGCAAAGAAGAAACACTAAGCAAATGAGTAATGGAATCAAACCAAAAGCTTAAAAACAAAACCAAAAAAGCCACACATATATATATATATATAGCAGATTTTCAGCAAGTTATTCAAAACAGAAGCAAAATCTGTGAGGAGAAGAAGCGGATGTATGTGATATTACCAATTACAATCTTCTGGCATCCAAAATCATACTATCTATATTCCCTTCTGCCCTTATGTGGAAAAAATGCATTTGAAAAGAATTATATATTGACAATAATGTATACTAGCATTTTAACATAGTTTAAAAGTATGATAACTACCACATGCTTCTGCACAGCCAGAGTCCAGATCTCAGATTTTACCCAGATATCCAAGGCTGCCCTTTGGATGTACAGACAGGATAGTCCTGCACATGCATCCTGCTACTGCCATATACAATGCAAGCTGCACTGAGTGCCAAAATTGGGGGCTTAACCTGTAAATTTTCTCAGAATATGCCTAACACAAACTGATAGAATTGGGTTTCTTGCAAAAAGCAATTATGCCTCCCATTTTCTCTTAAAAAACAGGGGCCTCCCTTATTATGTTATAGCCTAGAGATTAAGTTACATTCATCTGAAAAGTGAGACTGAGCTTGAGCTCCTTCTTTTGCTAGAGGCAATGCAAATCTACATTACTGGCTACACAGAAGTTAGACTAAAAAAAACATTACTTTGCAAAAGGCATGGCCATTTATTAAACCACTCTAACTTGATCAAATTCACCCCATACTCAATGTCCATCAATGGAATTGCAATGGCATGCTAACCAGTGTACTTAACATAATGTGAAGGTGTTTTACTGCTTTCTGCACAATATGATTTCTCATCCTGATATGGAGCTTTGAGTAAATAGTCAGCATTTTGGAAGATGAGGCTGGAAAATTAGAATCTATGAAAAAACATCAGGAAGACTCTACTTGCCCATAAATAATTTCAGCTAATTTTACAGTTGTTACGCTGCCCATGAGTACAGAAATGCAAAAGTGTGTACTCACCTGTTCTATCAAACTTTTTTTTTAAAAGAGGTAAAGAGAAGAAAATAAAAAAGAAATAAATCAAGAAAATGTGTCCAAGACAGAATATATTTTCAGTAAAACATCATTAATCTTCCTTAAATGCATGCTGGAGCTAGCAGCAATGTCTTAGCTGTTTTCTGAAGAATCAAGACTAAGAAGCCATTTAGCCAATCACTGCTGGATGTAGCCAGAACCAAAGGCAAAGAAGAAAATAGAGATAACATCAAGCAGAAAAAGAATGAGTGGAAGAGACCAGCAAAGCCTGGTATCAACACAGGCTGGGGCATGAATGGATCCAGAGCAGCCCTGACTGAGAAGGACTTGGGGGTGCTGATGGGTGAGATGCTGGACATGAGCCAGCAACAGGAACTTGCAGCCCAGAATTCAGGGGAGGGAAGGGAAGGGAAGG
>VZRX01010490.1:0-58525 GCA_013398075.1 Notiomystis cincta
TCACCAGGATGAAGCAGAGTTCCCCAAAAGGCAGTGCTGACATGCTCTGAGTACAAGGGTGGGCAGCAAGCGCCGATGTGGCCTGGCAGGGGTGCCACATAATCACTGTGATGCTGCCCTTGGCAGGGGAGGGGGAACAGTGCCTGTCCCTGCCCTCCCCCAAGTCTGGGCTGTCTGGGCTGACCTCCATCTCTGCAGGAAGAAATGGGAGTGTTTTCTGATCTGGGTTAAAAGCCCTTCTGTTCTTCTCCTTGGGCTCTTTCCCAGTTTGATTTGTCTGTATCAATAGGCAGGTCACCCTTCTTGACTCTCAGAGCTGATGGCTTCATGTTTATCATCCCACTACATCTCTCAAAAGTCTTAGCGAAGAAAGATGACTTGCATGTGAGTCCACCAAATAAAGATATTTTTAAAGCAATCTCCTCTATTACAGATAAACAGAGGGTAGTAGGTGGTGGATAGTGCGTTTCTTTCCGAGGAGCTTTATGTAACTGGAATATCACTCCATTAAACTGCAGGAATGTCAGAACAGTCCTCTAGTGAGTTGTAGAGAAGTGCTATTTTCAGCACAGCATCAATCTAAATGGACACTTTCCCAAGTTTTGAAATATTTATTCCTTTGCGATGTCCCAAGTTCAGGATATCCGCGGCTTTAGGAGCCCAGCCTTAATGCACCCCATGAGGGCAAGGTTTGGGGTGGGTGGGTGCACAGCAGAGGAGCCAGTCCTGCCCTGCAGGGAGGGCAACCACGGGGCTGCTTAGTTAAGTGTGTGGCTCCTGTGGTGTGAGGGAAGGCAGGCAGCAGGCGGCTCAGGCTTGGTTTTCATTCCTTTTAACAGAGCCTCTCCTTGGAAGCTCTATCAGAAAAATGGATTGAATCATATCTCTGTATGCTCAGGCAATTGCCAGGAGGCTGTTAATAAAGATTTCAAGGCATGAGGTCTGGCCTCTCCTCCTTGGGCAGCCTGAGAATAGGACTTTACCCGCTCCGAAGTTCTTCTCTCCTCAGCTGGAGTAGCTGCTGTGCGAATTTTTTCCTTAACCTGCTCCTGAGAAATTCTGTGCCATCCTCTGACTACTACAAAAAATTAGAGTGGGGGACAGAGGGTAAAATAATAATGGACAAATGAACAAAAAATACAGTTATGAATCCCTCTGTGTTGGATAAATGTACACTGCCTAATCTCACCTTGCACAGCACTGCAAATCTCTTCTCATTCCGAAGGGTTGATGGAAGTTACCAGATATTGAGGCAGATTGCAGAAGTCCTCTGAGAAGGAAGTATCTGCTTCTAAAAATAAGGCCTTGGCTGCTAGTTTCTACCTTGCTCTCTTTGTTTTGGGAAAGAGGTACAGGAAGGGCTTCCAACAGAACCATTTTAATGGGAGTAACTATTGACCTGTCCCTGTCTCAGCCATCAGTAGTGGTTTGGTTTGGTTTGGATTTTTTGTGGTGGTGAGGTTTGTATAACATGATTATTGATGACTTTGCCAAGCAGAAAAAACTGTTTTCAGGTGTTTCTTCTCCTAGCCCTGAGAATTTTACTTTAGGATACTTGGGGTGGCCCCACAGACCAGCCAGCATCACTCAGCAGTGGTGCAGTGCCTCTGGGGCACCAGAGTCTGCTGTGAGCCCTCCACTCAGCACTGCATCCCAGCAGGTGTGACCCCTGCACCCAGCACTGCATCCCAGCTTATTAACACGATGACACAGCACGAGGGCCAGGAGGGCCATCTGTGCAGTGACAGCTTAGTCTGGGGAGCAGTGCAGGGGGAGAAACTCTGATTTCTTGTTGGAGAAACTTGGTGGAGATGACAGCCCTAGACTGTGACCCCGGCTCTGAGTGACCCTGGCAGTGTGAACATTCCGTGCTCACACCAGAAGCTTCTGCCTGGCTCAGCAGTCTGTGCCCAGATTGTGCTGTCTGCCATAAAACAGTCACAATTTATGGTTGTGACGCAAGAATGGGTGGTAAAAGTTTTATGGACTTCTTGTGGGAGCCAGAGTTACAGCTGTAATTCTTTAAGGCAGTGTCTGTAGCCTTCTAAAGGGAGAGCGTGTCAGGGATTTCAGCAGAGTGATTTCTGAAATCCCAGTGATGGTGCCCTCAGCATAAAAATCCACCTTGCATCTGAGGACTCTTAAATCCCGTCTGTAGCCGTGCCCTGCCTGGGCAGTGCCTGTGGATCCACGAGGTGGCACTTGGTCCTCATATTAGTCTGAGTTTGTTTTTTCTCCCTGCTCCAACTTCTCAGCTGCTGTGAATGATAACAGTGTGGATGTCTGGGTGTTACTTGTTTCATTTTCAGTTAATCATTTTCTATTTTAATTTGCTGTTAATTTGGAAATTTGGTAATAAGCTCTGAAAGCAATTAATGGAATAGACTCTGCTGTGACCCACACCTGATGTTATAGTTATAGTAAAAGAGACCCCTTTAGGAAAGAAAACTTGTACCCAATATATAAATATTTTAATAGCATCGAACTGGATTTTTAGAAACTTCCAAGCATGTTAAATTCCTACTTCAATATCCAGCATCATCTAATGTGTGTGATTACAGCAACATATAGAAATCCAGAGTGATGGGGAATTATTCCAAACCACTCAAACCTCCACCAGGAAAACCTCAGCAGAGAGCTGCTGCTGACTCTGTCACAGAACAGACAGCCTGGGTGATGGGGACTGTTCTTTGGGAACCCTAGAAATGATAAAATAAATTGGAGTGATTAATTCAACAGCACAGGTTCATCTTCAGATACAGAGGATAAAATACATATGCTGGAGCAAATGACACGGGGGTGGAAGAGACAAGGGGCTCTATGGAACCTATCTTAACTGGCTAGTCTACATAAAAGTACCTCTAAATTTCATATTTTCATCCATAGAATTTTTTTCCCAAATGACTTGTTTTCCCCTTTTGGGGGATCAGAGGCTGAAGGTGAGTGTTTGCAGCTGAAACTTCAAAATGTATTTTCTTCCCACTCACGGGGAGCTACACAGGGAAAAGCAGGTTCTCTTCTTGGCAGTCCCAGTTGCTTCCAAGGCAGGTTACAGCCCTGCCTCTGGCTCCTGGCCCTTAACACAATGTCCCAGCATCATTTCCGTGCTGTTTGCTCCAACTGTTTGGCATCTGCTTCTGCTTCCTGAAAGGCAGCTGTAGCTGAGTCAGTCCCTGCCTTGCCCTGAGCGTTCCACATTTACACACTGAGATCATTCACTGGTAAATTCTTACTGGTTTTTGCACAAAGATCTCTTTTTCCTGGACTTAGTTTGGCTTTTTATGCAGTCCTCTGTCACTTCAGAGTTCCTTCTCAGGAATTAGCAGTCTGATGCCACAGGGAAAATGGACCAGAGAACATTCTATGGAAAAAAATGGTGCTTAAAACTTGGTGTATGGCTTCACTTTCCCACATGGCTCTATCCATAGTGATGCAGGGTCTTTTCCCACTGCCTGCAGGTCCTCCAGCAGGAATGTTCAGGTCTGCTCCTGTGCTTCCCCACCTGGTGAATTTCCCAGCTATAAATGGCACTGCTGGGTGACAGTGTCCACCTCCTGTTCCCAGAGATGCTTGTGCCTGTGAGACAATGAAATTACTCTAAACTGAAATCGAAGATTTCTGTCTTACACAACAGTGTTTTTATTGAAACTATAAATCTGCAAAATGGTTTGCACTTGCCAAAATATCTTGTGCTGCTTTTTGTTTCAGCTCAGACCAACAAACCCAAACGCCAGGCCTGACTGGATGGTGATGTTTTAATTTCTAACAATTTCCTTCCATTTTAATTGAGAAATTTCATCCTATAGCTTTAAGAATCAGTTATTGATCATAAGTTTTCTTGGAAACCCTCCCCCAACCTAACACTTCAGTCTGTAAAAACAGACTCTCCTTTTTAGAAACTGCATTTGCCCTTCTCCATATGGAATTTCTGAAAATCTCTACTCCTGCCTGGAATTAGTGTACTGAGTTGATCACAGCTCCAAAGTCCACTTCTGCTCCCAGTGCTCCTTGGCATGATCAGTGCAGGATTTTGCCCTTTTGTTCCCATGAAGTGGCCTGTGCAGGGTTCATACTGAAGGGTACCAGCAGTTTTAAGTGATGAACTTGGCTAATACATTAAGTTCTAAAGACAAATTAAACCAAAAAGAGCATGAAGTAGTGTCATATAAATATTTAATGTAAACTTATGGATTACATTCTTCTGGAGACTGCTATCAGAGGCACTTTGAAGCCACTTGTGGCTTGTGATAGCTAGACAGAGGCAGCTTCAGCCAGGAGTTCAGGCTCCTCTAATAAACCCCCTCCAGGGATCATTTTGAACTGGTGAAATTTTATGATTAGCTAAAAAATGAGAGTTCTGTAGCCAGAAATAAATGCTGTTGTACTTCCTCTCTGCCCTATTGAAATGGACATAACAGGTATTTTTAGTACCCATCTCCTCCAAAAGGAGCAAACATGATTTGGGGAGCAAAGCACGAGTGAAATGCTGCTGAAGAAAGGAAGCCCTGGGAGCTGGCAGCAGGCTCCAGGTGCTCTGGAGCAGTGGCTCTGGGGGAGCAGTGGCTCTGGGGGCAATCTCTGCGCTGGGGGCCGGGCCGGAGCAGCCGCCGCTCGGTGCGGGTCCCACGGGCCGGGGCTGCGATGCTGCGGAGCGCAGCTCCACTTCTCGGGCTGCTGCCAGGGCTGCGGAGCAGTGCCTGCTCCTCACTGCTTTTCCTCCCCACCTCTGTACTTCCCTCGTCCCATCTCGGCTTTCTGGGGTTGATCCCGACGGCTGCGTGAGGAAATTCCTGTCCTGTGCGCAGGAATTTCCCACAGAATAGCGAGAGGCAGCTGGAAGACTGAACAGGACAGAGAGCACTGAAGGGGCAGAGGAGAGGGTGAAGTGAAATACCGCAGGGGAGGGTCTGAGTGGCCTGTCCGCGGAACTAAACCGGCTGGAGAGATCGTTCCGGCACCCACCGCTTTGGCAGAGCTGTGCACCCAGCAGCGGAGGATTGCTGGAGCTGTGCCCGTTTTTCGCGTGGGGATGGCGAGGCAGAGGAGGGTGAAATCCGAGCTGCCTGCCAGCTCCTCTTGCACCCTCTCTTATCAACGAGGAGATGCAGCCCAGAGCAGGAGGTTTCCTGCATGAAGTGAGGGCTGTGTCTAACGTGGCTCCCTGATCGAATCGGGATTGATGTAACTGGGCAGGAGCACTCTGCACCAAGACGTTCCTCGATAAGGAAGAACTCCAGTCCCTGCGGGTCTCGGATTCCTCTCTGCAGGGGGATGCACTCGAAACCTACCTCTGCACAGGTCTCCAATGGCACAAGCAGGTGGTTCCAGGTCAGCCTCACTAGTTCACCACTGACTTTGGCTTGGCTGGCACTTCGAACAAACCTTTTTTGGGGAAAAAGTTAAAACTAGCAACTTGGAGTTAAAAGAGTCTTAAGTAATTGCAACAATGGCAACTTAGGAGCTACATTTCCAGAAAGTTTTATCATGCCAGAGACATCTGTGTTTTTCACTGTACCGGGTTTTATTTTCAATCATTTTTCTCATTAAAAAAATGTGTGTATCTCATTATGTCTTCATGTCTGAGCCAGCATTTAATTCTCTGATTACATATGGTCGGTACAGCATGTGCCATTACACCCACCAAAATAATGGAATGACAGTTCCCTTTGCAAAGTAGAAGACTAGAAATAACTTTCTGCTGGAAGATGCTATTAATTTCTCTCCCTCTCTCTTTTTTCCTAATAAAAGCGAATATATAAGTGGCCATGATTCAGATCTCAGAAAGTGTTTTTTCACTAGTCTGTGACTTGGGCTGCACTGCAGCTTTGATGTTTATGGTATATTATACCATAAGAGTTATTTTAAAAGGCTACAAGAACTATCTGCTCCTTGGTTTATGTATTATTTATCACTCTTATTCTTTCCTTTATGCCAAAATTATTTTTTTTTCAGTCTCTCCCGCTGATGTCCCGGGATAATAGACCTCCCGTATTTGCACCCGGAGGATGTTTGGGGCTGCCGAGGCCGAGGGGGCTGTGCCGAGGCCGAGGGGGCTGTGCCGGCTCCGCGAGCTGCTGATGGCTCTGTCAGCCCTTCCTGTGGAGCCACGGCTTTCCTGCAGCACCGGCATTCTTCCCAGTCATGTTTCCAATTTCATTGCTGCTGTTCACCTTGTGTTAATTTCTTTTTTCCCTTTAGCGTTTCCCCCACCTTGGGAAAGCTGCACTCTCCCTCACCCAGAACGTTTCTCATGGTTTGTGAGGAGGACTCAAATTCGCTGTGGAAGCAGGGAGAAGCAGCAACAGGCTTCTTCCCTGGCTGTACAGCAGAGCACGGAACCAGCACTCCTGGCCCAGTGGCATCAGCTGGGAGGGCCAAGGGAGCTCCCATTAGCCCAGGGCAATAAATATCAATCTGCCACACACATGTGCAGCAAATGCCTGGTGATGCTGCAACAGCCCCAGAGATCAAGGAGGGGGTTTGTGGGTGGACAGTTTCCCTTCACTTAGGATGGAGGAGGAATATTTAATAGAAATATAGAAATAATTTTTTTTAAATTTAGTCTCTTATTTCTTCATCCTCCTTGTTAGTTATGTCTTCTGGCATGCACTTGTAGGAGAAGCCAGACTGTCAGCTCCTGGCTTGTGCCTGATTAAATTCATGGAAGGTATTAGTGCTGCTCATCCCAAACACGAGACAAAGCCTGTAGGGCAAGAGCTGATGCAGAAGAGCCACAGCATGACTGCTTTGTTCTGGGGAGTCCCAGCAGTGCTCAGCTGGGCAAGTGGAGCACCAGGGACCCCTTCTTCATATTGCTCTGTTCCCTGCACTTATAGAGTGATCCGTGTATTTTGTCAAAACTGCAGTGACCTGTTTTGCTGCCTTTATCTCCCTGCTGTGGTCTAAGCATTGAATGTTGCTCCTGGAGATAATAAAGAACCAGCTCTACATTCACCCCAAAAGGTGTCAGTTGCAGTTTAATATTATTTTTCCCTTATTGCTTTTTTTTCTCCCCTTTCCACATGAACTCTGATGAAATCCCTTTGAGCATCTGTTTCCTTCCATCACCATTTTATGAGGTCCCCTCTTGCTTCAGAGCAATTCTTTGCAGACCTGTTGTGCTGCTTACCCTGGGTCTGTCCATGCTTATTGCTGTGCTGTTAGGGCAGGGATTGAACTGTTTCCCAATGGGAAGGCTCAGTCACTGGCATGAATCACATGGAAGAGACATGTGACAACCAGCCCAAAAGTCATTGCAAGCCTCATCCTGCCAGGGTTGTTTATTCCGATACGCTTTGGTGAGTGGCTCTCAACACATAAGACAAGCCCAGGAAAACGGGTGGGTGTTTGTTCAAAGGAAAGTAAAGGCCAAATGTGCTTTTAGCAGGGTTCACCTTTCAGAGTATCACTTTCTGTGATCTGTTTTGTAGACTGTTCCTGCTCTTTGAAGCTACAATACTGTGTTTTCCCCCTGATGTCGACAATGTGCCTGGGAACACGGCCCCCTTTCTGTCATTCCCGCGTTTGTTACAGTCTGCAGTGATGCATCCTCTTTACTTTTTCTAGCAGGTATTTTATAAATTAAAGAAAAGGCAGACTTCTTAGCAGAGCTTGGTTATTCGTCAATATTATTAGATTCCCCCTTCTCTCTCCTGCTGCTAGGAATAGAAACCTATGAAATTACTGTGGAGGATGAGCTCTTAAAACAAAGCACCGAGTAAAGAGGATGGGAGAAGCTCGTACAGCTGAAATGCAGGAGTGTAGGGGGAGTATTGCACTGAATACATGGTGTGTAAGCTGGCAGGACCCTGGCAGGGGAGAAGCACAGGATGGGCAGGGAAGGGATGCCATGGGCTGTACTGGAGGCTTGTTTCTTCCCTGCACGAGGCTGGTCATGTAAGGGAAGCATCTGACAGGGAATAACAGGAGCTTTCAAGAAACATACTCGATTTTTTCCTTGCTCTCAAAGCAGAGGTTTACAAACACCAAGAGAAAAGACCATGCCTTCTTAAAATCTTGGAGGAATTCTTTTTTGTCACATTGCAGGGGCACAAACCCCTGGCTCCTGCACAGCCGTTTGCAGATGGTGTTGTGTTCCAGCTGGTTTGTCCAAAAAGGACTAGGGAGTGCAGGCAGCCACAGAAACATCTGCACTGGTAGCACCTTAATGCTAACAGCCCCCACAGGCAGGGCCATCCTTGCTGGGTTTATCCTGGAGGATGTTGGCTTGCTGACCCAGCCTTGGGAAAGGAGCTTGGCACCAGAGGAGTTCTTTCCTAACAGCCTATTTATCATTCATCCCTCCTGCTCAGGTTCACATTCTTTTTCAGTGGGAGACTTGAAGAAACTCAATCTGCCATCACAGGATGTACCCAGACTGCTGGGAGTTTGAGCAAGAGCTGGCTGGAGAGAGAAGTACTCAAGTCCCCATTTTTCCCAGTCATGGCCAAAGGTAGAACCTGTGTCTGTCTCTGGGATGTGCTTTCTAGCCTTGCCCCAGCCAAACATAAGCCTGGGAGCCTTCTTGTGCAATGCCTTGTCTCTCTTTTAGCAAGGAGAGAAATAAAAATGCAGCCCTCGCTCCAAGCCCTTCAAATTACATACAGATGAGAGGGGTTTAACAGGGCAGTACAGGAGGTGTCGAAGATCCTGTAATCCCACCTGTGCTGCAGATACAAACTGATGAATCTTAGGCATGAAGGAGGAACTGGAAAACCTGCAAAGTGCTAGTGCCATCTGCAGCAGAAGCTGCTCCTGCAGAAAGCACAGGGAGAGCAGCTTCCAGCCTTCAGCAGTGACCGCTTTGCTCTTTCACCAGCTATGACACTGGGGAAACACAGCTGCTGTTATGTTTCTGCAGCAAACACAGCTTGCAGATGTGCCACCACCTAGAAAAGTCCTGAGCTTCCCAGGAAGTTATTGTGCTGGCTTTTTCCAACCTTGCTGGCATGGGTTAATAAGGCCACAGGGTGCTGGATGAGAAAACGTGCGGCTTTTCTCTTCGCAGTTTTCACAGGCACAAGGTTCACCTGTGGTTCAGTGTTTAACTAAAATTAGGGCTGACAGCTTTTCCCTATAAATTAAATTAATGAGATATTTGAACTCCTGCTAAATTACTTGTGCAGATCTTTGCTGTTAGATATTGTCTCTGGGCTTCCTTCCCACAGACACCCTCTGCAGCTGCCCTCACGCCCCTTGCCCATGCAGGGATTAAAGGGCTGGTCATTACTGAATTGCTGCTGTGTGTGTGCTGGGAGAGGCGGCCAGAATTTTCACAGAGAGCCACTCCTCTGCAGGGGAGAAACTTTACTTATCAAGAGAAAAAAAAAAAAGGGGGAAAAAAAAAAGCAGTCTTGCCACTGTAACCTGGCAGGATGTGTTGTTGATGTTAGTCTGAGGGCACTGCACAGCAGCAGTGCTGCCTGTGGTGTTCGTGTCCAAGCCAGTTCTCTCCACTTTGCCCATGTTCACAAGGTTTTCACTCAGACCTGCTTAATTCCTCCTGTCCAGCCACTCAGAGCCATCTCCCTTTAGCAGCTCTCTCTCTCTGCCCCTGTCATCAACTTTCAGTTCTTTTGCAGTTAAAAGGGGCTGGATTAGCAGAGGCTGGTGAAGCTAATGAGTTCATTTAGGCCAAATGGGATAAGGGATATATGTAGGCAGAAGTAGGAGCATTACCCTGCAGCAGAGTGTAGTGAGTGGGGTCGGTTTGCCTGGACCATCAGGTGCAGGAGCTCAGAGGCTCAATCCAGTTTGGAATCAGCTTGGAGAGGTATCAGGACCTTGATGACTATGGGAAGTCTGTCTGGGATAGTTCTGTTCTCTGAGTAACTCTGGAAGGGGAGGTGAGGTGGGTAAGAGGTTAGGATGTTTCCATCTTCAAGAAATGCAGGTTTAAAAAGGAGAATCTACTTTGTGGAGCAAGCAGAGCAAGTTATTTAATAAACAGGAACTTTGTAGGAGACAAGCTGTTTAAGAGCAGAAATTGAAGTTGGTTTGATTTGGTAAAGCTCCCTGAGTGCTTCCTCTGCTGTAGCTTTGCATAGAAGGACTTTTCTTCATCACAGCACAGTGCTCTGAAACAAAGGAAAGAGGCATTGTGACCCGGGAGCTGTGGTTGCCCAGCTGAGGAGAAAGCACATTAGCTCTTTGTTGCTTGAAAATTGATCTCAGCAAGTATCACTGTCAGAGGAATTAATAGCTGCAAAACAGATAAGAGTGCTAAATGCAGGTAGTGAGGCTATTTTGCACATATATCATCAGGGAATTCTAGCTGTGGTCTGATACCTCATGGAACTAGGTATTTCAGTGCTGTTTGTGGCCAAAATATGTGGTTCATAGTTAAAACTATGTTTGCTTGAAAGCATTTCAAATTTCTTTTCATCTCATCATCCATACTACTTGCACTGCATCTCCACTGCAGTATGGGAAGGGTGTAGAAAGTGATGCTGAGTAGGTTACCTTCTTTTTCTATCACTTGACCTCTGGTTGCATGAGTGGAAACACCCCCTGAGGGTGCACACTGCAGGTGTGGAGTGCAGGTAGAACAAACATGAGCTTGTCTGGAAGTGCTCGTGAGTTAAAGCCAACTGCCCGACTGTATCCCAAAATTCTAGTCCAGGAAAAGTAGGATTCTTGACCATTGCTCAAGCAAATACAGGATTTGTTGTGCCACTGGCAGGTTTGCAAGCCATGCTGAGCAGTGAATTTCCAAACAAGGTGAAACTGTGACCAAGTAGAGCCATTTGTCTGAAGGATCAGTGTTCCAGCAGAGGGATTTAGCGTCCAGGATTCCCAGCTCCGAGGGGCCGAATTGGACTGAATGTAAAGTTGTGGGTATTTGGTACTCTCTTTGCATCTGACATTCCCATCAGATCAATGTTTCCATGGGGAATCCAGATGTTGTTTTATAATCAAAGTATTTGATATTCTTTGGGAAAACTTAGAACTCTGTTTCTTTCTGAATTGTCAAACAGATAGTTTAGTCATTAGGTTGTTTTTTAAAATAGCATGTTTTTCACTTTCTCTGGTGCCATATTCTATTTATGCAGACACAATGCAGGGAATATCAAAAGAAGCTGATTAATCTAGAACAAAATATGACAAATATGACTATATCATATGGACATGGCCTATAAACCTTGCAGCTCTCTCTGTTAGGCTGAGAGAGGCTGAGAAGGGGGAAGATGAGCAAGGTGACAGGAGCAAGAGGAGAAAGGCTAAGGCAAGTGGTGATGGGGAAGCACATGTGGATTCAACTCAACAAATACAGTGCGTTTACTTGGACTCTGTGTGAGTTGTCTCCATCTGAGATGTCCAGATTGAATGTCACTCCATAATTTTGAGCAGTCCAGCTGCTGCTTAATTATTGGCATAAGGATACTTCAGGCAGACTTGGGTAATCTTGGCCTTTTGGGCTGATGCAGAGTTTCCTCAGGATTACCAATGAGTTTTGTGTCCTTTCCTGTTTACATTTTCATCTGAGATTTACAGCAAATAAGGAGAGATGCCAGAGGGCAACTTTTCAATTCTTAGCAAAATAAAAATATGTGCCAGGATTCATGCATATATTCATGTGGACACCTGTGTTATTGAAACACATTTCCTTTGCTATTTGTGATCTATTTACTTGAACCACTCTAAAATTCAACTAATGCATAATACTGAAAAATCTCCTGTGGAGCCAAATAGAAAACACAAAACTTTTTTGTGCTGGGAAATTCTGCCCTATATATTACCTACTTTTCCCTTCAAGCACTTCCAGCATGGAGCCTTACCCTTGCCAGGCTCTGGTGCAAACCCAAGGAGTCTCAAGAGGCTCTGACCAGAGTAAAGCCTTAGGGGTCAATACCTGTTTATAAACCTGGGCAATTTCATTTTCCACCTAGTACTGAATTTACCTGAATGTCTTGTCTGGTTATTTAATATTTTCCAGTTGGCTAGAGGAGCTTACACTCCTCCCAGGTTTGTGTTCTGAGTGAATAACTCTTCCAGGGAGATATCAGCCCTCTGAGGACCTTCTCCCTGTGACTTAGAGGAGCTGGTGCTTTGCTGCTGGAAACATCTGACAGACTGTTAAGCAGAGAAGTGCAGTGGGGAGGAGTAGGACCTTTATTATGGTGTGATGTTCAGTGGGAGGTGTGGTGAGGTCCTGACTCCCTGCTCAGCCACCCTCCTATTTAACATATGCCTAAAATGTAGCTCTAAGCACATGAGTAGAACTTGCTGCTGCAACAAATGTGCCTGAACAGCGTTTGGAGGAAGAACAGCAGTGGAGGCTTGCAAATCAGAGCCAGGGAAGAATACCAGAGGAGGTTATTAACCCACGTCTGGAAACATCTCCACTTTGGTATCATACTACCCCCTGTGTCCTGCAGGCACAGGTCCCTGGCATGAGGGTTTTGCTTCAAAACCACTTTGCTATGAGGAGCCTGTGATGCAGCCCAAACTCACACTGCTCAGGACTAATGAAAATAATCAAGAGTTTCCATTCTGTGAAATTAGAGTGCACTGAGCCCTTCCCATAAATGGGATTTCAGCCTATGAAAACTTGCTGCAGGGAGGTTGAGGCAATGGCACTTGTTTGATCTCCTCCAGCCAAGCCTGGGTTTGAGGTCTCTTACTTGTGAAAAATAAATAAATCAAAATATTGGAAGGTGCCATGCTGATAATTGATTTTTCCAATATTTTTCCCCAAAGCTTAAACCATTTCCAATAGCAAGAAGTTATAATGAAGCCTAAGTGTATTTATGAAGTGAAATAATTAACAATAGATTAGCCAGTAGAATCCAATTTCCTTTTCCATCAGTGATTCTAACGCAGACTGGAATTTCATTGATGTATTGGGCATCATCATCATCCTCTTAACTCAGAGAAAAATTATATTTGCCATTCTCCAGTGGCTGCACTTTGCAGGAAGAATGGCATCTTATACAAAGGATCAAGCCAGAATTTTAATGGAGAAGGTATTTACGAGAAAATAAATGTGTAAATAAATATTTCACAGGCATCTCATGTGTGCATTGTGTTTCATTATGTTTAATGTATGAATGTAACTAATTTACTTGTGTGGATTTTTTCCTCTTAATGTCTTGAGGAGCTTAATGTAGAGAAATAAATTTGTGTGAATGTCTATAGTGTTTTATAAGATCATAGATGGGAGAGGTAGAGGAATCCTTCTCCTAGGAGTTCTCTTTCTTAAAGAAGAGAGCTTTTATGCTCCACACTGTCAGCCCTGCTGTGCCTTCCCTGTGCTGTGGGAGGGATGGCATGAGGCTCTCAGCAAGGGGCTCCCTGGCAGTGGCAGGGAGGTGGCTGTAGTTTTGGGTAACCAGTTTTTGTCCAGCAGAGCAAGCTGCCCCAAGCAGAGCAGGGGTCTGGGTTCACCTGGGCACCCGTGTCTCCTGTGGCAGCTTTGCAGCTCATCGCTCTCTTCTCCCAACCCCTTGGGAAACACAACAGCAGAGATTTCTCACAGGGGTCTCTGCGGCTCCTCTCTCTGGAAAAGAGTCCAGTTCAAAAAGTCTAGTTCTGCTTCTTGATGTCTGAGTGCTCTGCATCTTCCCCCTCTCCCACTCGATCACATTTTAGCATTTTAAATAATGTTTACTAGGGGCTGGATGTCCAGAGATGACAGAGGTGTTGTTGTGATGTGTGCAGGTGACTGAGACAGGCTGCTTGTGGCAGTCAGGGCAGTGCCCTCTCACCACAGGGTTGCTGCTTTAGAGCAAGATGCTTCAGGGTGTTGTGCACCTCTGCCAAGTATGTTTATTTACATATTGTGGTGCTTAAACTTCTCCTCTCTGAATTTTTCTATGCCTGAATAATATGATTTAGAGAGAAGTCCCAGGAGTTGCTCATGGCCAGGAAATCAGCTGCTGTGCTCCTGGGGGATGTGGTGGTGCTATTCCATGTGCAGCCAGGTAGGTGCCAACTGTCTTTTGCTGAGCTGTTATCAGGGCTCTTTCCATAAAGAGAACATTTCTCCAGATACCAGAGCACTGCCTCAAACCAAAAATGAAACACTAGATTTTTATCCTAGCGATATAACAAGACAGTGATTGATACCAAGCAAAAAAATCCCAACATTTTATTTAAGGAAAAGTAATTTTGGGGAATGTTATTTTAAAAATGAAAGCATGGGAAATTTAAATAGAAAGCAAACTGTAGCTTTTAATGAAATCAGTTTCTATTTTCCTCCCAGTTAAGAATCCCCAAACCAGTCCATTTCTGAGCCAGCTCCAGGTGACCAAAGGTAATTCAAACAGACGTTTAGATCAGATTGCCTTTGGACTTGTCTTGACCATTAATACATGCAACCATGATATTTTCTCATCAAGTGAACTCTAGGGAGGAAAGGTAGGCTGCTGGGTTTTTTAATGCTGGTGCTAAAATTATCTGCTAGTTTTGAACATGTCTGTTGTGGTAGTTGCAATGTTAACTCCCACAGCCACCTCTCTCTCCGACACAGAGGCTGGGGAGCCACGTGGCTGTGTTTGTAGTCCACCAGATCAGCTCAAACTGTGCATGAAGGAGACTTTGCTCCAGTGAACCAAAGCGTCTGCCTCTGTCACACACTCCAGGAGAGGGCTGAGCTTACTGGAGGGCTGGAGGAGATGCTGGTCAGAGGAAGAGTCACCAGAAGGGATCAGTCCTTAGTGCTTCTGCCTTTTGGCAGGGTTAAATAAAAACTGCAGCTTTAAATCAGGTTTAGCAGCAACAGGAGTTTGATTCCTTACCTCTCCTGAGTATATGATGTAGCCAGTGTGTGATGCCAGGTAATTTTTGTGTTTCCTTGGAATAGCACTCTGGTTTTGTTTTGCAGAAATCCATCGAAACATCACCCGTACACAGCCAGGACTTAACTTCAAGTTCCACTCTGCAGTCGCTACTGACCTGCAGTTCCTGCAAAGCCGGGTCTTACGACACCAGGGCAGCATCCCCAGCACCCCACCAGCAATTACAGCGCCGGCGAAGTTGTTTAATTGCTGCGTTAATAGCGTGGGGCTGGGTTAACTGCAGCGCTCAAGTCTCCGCGTCTGGAGCAGGAGATCACCGCTGTCGTTCCAGAGAGAGCCTGCAGAGGCCAGAGCAGCGAGCAGGGCCATCCATCACACGGCCCAGCCTGCTGCTCCGGAGCCCTGGGCCGGGCCGGGCTGGGCTGCAGGTGGCGATGCTCGGCAGGGAATGCTCGGCTCCATCCCCGGGGGAGGCTGCGCTCCGAGCCCCGGCGCTCAGACCGGTGCTGCGATGTGCGGACCGGGCCCGCTCTCGGCTGCGGGATGGGCAGGCGAGCGCTGCGGAGGGGACAGCGCTGTGGCACAGTTACTGTCGGAAAATGAAAGGGAAACCTCTGACCAAGGAGGAGCTAATGGAGGAGAAGGAGGCTGTCAGTGCACAGGCAGCTGGGTATGAGATGAGCCCAGAGCGATGTGTTTTCCCATCCAGGCGGTCTGGGGGCATCAAAGATGGGATCAGCGGGCCGGCACCAGTCTGCAAAACCAAACTCTGCTGGGGTGCTTAGGAGAATGACTGTGAGCCCGCATGCAATTCTGCCTTGCGACAGCCCCTTCCCAGTGCTTAATTACATGCTCTGGGGATTGAGGCTTCTGGCTGTGATACCCTGTTTCTCCAAAGGAGGCTTGGGAGCCTTAAGAGAAAACCAGTTGTCTTGAACAGCTCATCTTGCAACTAGAAAAGAAATCTGTTTTGTGATTAAGTTATTCAAATCAGAATGTGCCATATGCAGTTTTTTCCCAATGGGATGCAGCCAGCAGATGCATTGGCAGCCCCTTCTCCCCTACCCTCCTCCAGCTCACATTGGGTAAAACAAATGCTCGTAAACCAAATAACAACCACTCTTTGAAATTCGGGCCAGCCTCTGCTCTACCTGTATAACTGAGGCTCTGGGATGTGTCTGAGAGGAAATGTCCACACACAGGAAACCTGCAGGGCAGGGAATTGAGTGCATGTCTCTCCGTTTTACAGTGGTGCTGTAACAAGTGGCCCATGCTGGAATAAGAGCAGTGAAGTAGAACAATATGTAAATGTATGCTCCATTGGGGTGGACTAGAAGGTGAATATATGGGACTAGGGATTGAGTTTCAGGAGGGGGTCCATGGCTAAATGAAGTTCCATGAGATGTTTCACAAGTTCTGGCAGTTGAAAATCACTAAGCCTGTTGCCCTGGGGTTTTGCCAGCAAAGCTTTAGCTGTCCGTGTGGACCTTGCAATGATAGGGAAGGAGTGCAGCACATCCCCACAAAACATCCTTCTCTTCCCTGGTGAGATGTGGAGAACACAGGTATTGGTAGGTGGGAACAGCTGCACCATTCTCTGTGAGGAAAAATATTAACACGATTTAAAATGAATGGTGTGCTTGAGATAAATTACCTCCTGCAAGAGGTAATTGCCTCAGAACTTGTATAGCCTGTATTTAAGAGGATCGATGAGGTGTTCAGGCTTCTACAAAATAGGGAGAGATTTAAACATGTGAAGGAAATACAAGCTCTCATCTTCCGTGGCAGCCTGGATTTCTCTAATCCGTTTGTTTAGGTTTAATTGGAGACAGGCCACGAAATGTCTTAGTGGGCTGTGCACAGCTGAGACAAATTCCCTTGCCACGTGTAACCCTGAGCACGGCCGAGCCCCTGGCTGCGAGGGGCAGCTGCGGCGCCGGGGGCTCGGAGCCTGTGCCGGCTCCGCTGTGCCGGGGGACACGGAGCGCTCAGAGCTCTGCGCTCAGAGCTTCCCTTTGCAGCCTGCCAGCAGGAGCCCCGCTCCTCCTGCGTTCCTGTGGGCATCAGAGCACCCCAGAGCCCTTCTCTGCTTGCTCCTCACTGCCTTTGCAGGTGCATTTCTTGAAAGATTTGCTAGTTAAGAGATCATGTTGGAAGTGATTGTCACTGTAACACCCACTTTGTAAAAATGCTTTTGTAATAAAGTCATGTTTATGAATGAAACTAAGCTGGAATTAAACAGGTGGATTTTTGGAGTAAATATATTGGCAAAACAATACAGAATTAACTGATGGAGCCCTGGTGATATGGCATTTATATCTTGTGGTTTCCATAGATACACGTGACAGTGTTTTGCAAACACTATACACCACCTGAAGTACATTATTCAGGAATAATAATTACATTTAAGCGTGTTCTGCACAAAACCCCTCCTGAAGTATTTGTTGAGTGATGGAAACTAAACAGGTTTTCAAAGGTCATTGCAGTTTATCAATTCTAATCTTAAATTTTTCCCAAAGTAAAGGTGGAAGGAAAAGGAGGCACAGACAGCCCCTGGCCCAAGGCCTGTGCCTGTAATTTTGTGATATGGTCCAGTGCAGCTCAGTCCAGCTGCAGCTCAGCCTGGCTGAGACGGGTGTGTGCTGGGTAAGGGAATGAGAGGTTGGCTAGGGAGACACAGCCTTGAAAGAGGACCGGGAAGGAGCACAACAGAAGCTCGGGAGAGAGCAACTAAGATGACCAAACAGATGCATCCACATCCAGTTACAGATGTGTGAAGCTGGAGGATGGCTCCCTGCAGCACATGAAGGCTCCCTGACAGTGAGGGTTTGCCAAGAAGGGGACGTTCAGCCTAAAGCAGCACTTTGGTGATGATGAGTGTCCAGGAGCTGCAGTGTCCAGGTGAGGCCGATGGTTTGGAAAAGGCTCCAGGGCCAGCACAAAGCCAAGGCAGAGCTCTGAGCCCAGGGTGGCCAATCCCTGTGGGCACAGCAAGTCCTCGAAGCCCCTGCCCACCGTGCAGGCTGAGCTCTCACAAATCTGCCTCGTCCTGGGTACGAATAATTGACAGTCAGAATTATTGTTCTCCCTCCCTAGCTCTTCTTCATATCGACTGTGCATTTTGCCCCTCTATGCTCTAATTAAAAACCAAATGAGAGGGAGAGAGGAGGTGGAAACTAATAATGCCAGTTACACATTTGGCTCACAAAAAAGAAAAGCACACTCTAATGTGTTTGAGGACAATAAAGAGGAAATGATTCACGCTTAATAAAACTCTTTGCTGTTAATCTTTGTTAACCTAAGGGCTCTGTTACTTAATTGAAAAGTCTTCTCACTTTCTGTTGTGTTGTTGAAAAGAAAGAACTTTCATTATTATTTTTTGCATGGGTTATTTATTGAACCTGATGCCTCTGGAGCACTGGGGTGTTGTGGAAACTGGGCAGCCTGGTTGCTGTTATGGTAAGAATATTTTATCACTGTCATGATCCTTCCCCTTGCCCATTGCAGCACTGGGAGATCCCAAGCCACACACCCATGTCGTGGAAGGGTTGGTCACAGCTTCCCAGGTGTTGTTAAGGAAGGCTGCTGGCATCACCTGCTTGTTAAGGTGATGAAGATCTGCTGCCACAGGGGAATCTGGGTGGGTTCCTACCATATGAAGGGCTGAGGAAGAGTCTGTACTGGAGAGTTCCAGAAAGCTAAACATCCCAGAGCTAAACATCCCACTGCCACCTCACTAGGGAGATGGGAGTACAAGGAATGGATGTGATTAGCACACTGTGTTTAAAATCCCATATTTTTCCTGCATGATGCAGAGTCTTTCACAGCTTTCTCATGGTGTGGAGTAATGCCCAGAAATTGAAGCTATGCTGCTGTAATCGGGAAGGAGCGGGGTGTCACAGGGGGCAGAATGGATTTGCCGAGAATCCCTTATACTTAATGATTTACTATCCAGCTGCATCAGTTTCACCCTCTCCCTTGTGCCTGGCCTTCAGATATCTGAAGGTTTGGGTTTGTTTCTTTCACTCAGGCTTTGTGGCATTAATGCTGTCCCTGTTTGTCTGAGCAGCTGTGCGGGCAGAGGCCGGGTGACTCCTCCTGTTGTAACTGATGGCTCGGGGGGCACAGATGCCATGGTGTTCCTGGTGCCCCAGCCACCTCCTGTGGTGCTGCTGCAGGTGGCTGATTCCAGGTCAGTGAAGGTGTATTTGAAGGAAGGAAATGAGGAAGAAGAGCAGCCCCAGAGGTGGTAGAGGATGCATAAGAAGAGAAAAAATATATTTTGGGGAAAATTTAGTGTCAGGAACAATATGCAACACAGCAGCAAGACGTCCCTTTGACCCCTGAAGAAATTCCCAAGAAATGCGCTCTCCCTTAGTCTGGGTGATGGCTCTTCCCTTCGCTGCAGTCTGTGGGCCTTCCCTTCTGACCCAGCTGGACCCAAGAGTTCAGAGGGAGCCAAGGCCTCTGACTGAGACGTCTCCAGTCTGGGAGGGTTACAGGAGGGTCAACCCTTGATCTAATATCAAATCCTTCAAAGGAAATTTCCCCGTAGTTTTAATGCATTGGGTTTTTTACTCCAGCAGGACTTTTGTCTTATTATTTCTGTGAATCAAACCATGTTTCTGAAATCTTTTAATTTTCTTTCTGAGGGAAAACTATTTTAAAGTCAGAGCTGAATAAAAATTAAAGCATGAACATTATCTGACTGGATTGTAAGTCCTTTATAAGACATTCAGAGTGAAACCAGCACAGCTGCATAACATCATTCTCTGTTAATGCAATCAATACCCCCCTCTTGCAGTGTTATTACAGGCACATTTCTCTGGTTCTGGCCAGTGAATTTTGAAATATTGTTTGCATAAGTTTGCTGGTTTCTCACTGTGTTTATTTGACAATTGTTTTAGTTCTCTCAAAATCAGATTTTCAAATAAAGCAGTTTTTCCCCTCTGTGATACCTTTGAAAATTACACTCAGAAAATCAAAGCTTTCAGAGGTCATTTTACTTTCATCTCTTGTTTTTGATGAGGTCCTAGCACATCAAAAATCTACGCTCAGAGACATCCATCTCTACTCAAACATTTAAAATACCAGGAGGCCTTCATGGTACAGAAGGAGTGCAACCAGAATCCTCAGCCCTCAGCACTCGCTGGAGCTTGGGATGAGGACCCAAATCATGTCAAAACTTGAGATGCTTGGCTGAAGCACTGCCTGTCTGTGGGCACTGCTGCTGGGACTGAGCAGAGCAGAAGTATGTCTTGTAGGGCTTGATTGAAACTGGACAGAAAAGGTCCTGTAGGAGCACATTTTCCACAGGAAAAACCCTGAGTTGAGAGGATTCAGTGCTGGGTTGCCAGCAGCCAGAGGTTACCAACCCTCTAAAGGCTTTCTGTAGCTGGGGGCATTAAATAATTCAGTAGTGTTTCCATCCAGCCTCACAGAAAATTTTCACATGTGCTAAAAAATTCTCCAGACCACCACCAGTAACTGAAATGATGAGAGAAACCCAACCTGAGTACTATGTTATGGCAAAGATGAATAAGAAAATTGCACGAAGAAACAGCCCCCCTGGCAGAATCTGACATTTAAATGTATTTCCCTCCTTCAATTTAAAATGCAAGAAGTGACAAGATGCAAGAAGGCACTCACTTGAGGTTCAAAGAGCTGCTCATGTAAAGGATCAATAGATCCAGCACTGTATTTAGTGTCATATTAAAGGCTGGACCAGGCAATTATTTTGATTCAACACTGTGGTAAGTGAAGCATCAAAGTGTGACAGAAAATTCTCGTATTTTCTTGTTTCTTATGTAACTGAAATATTTCATCTTTAGAGGCAGGTATGTTATAGACTGATATGCTGTTCTTGACAAGCATTGCAAATGATTTGTTAATTCAGTGTTAGTTTTACAGATTTTTGGTGTTTTGCCAGTTTCTGAACCATGAGGTATCTGTGCCGTGGGGACTCTCTGAGCAGCACCTGTGGCCTGACACCTGACACCTGACACCTGCCACACCTGCCACGTCTGCCACCTGCCACATCTGCCACACCTGCCATGTGCCACCTGATACCTGATACCTGATACCTGACACCTGCCACACCTGACACCTGCCATGTGCCACCTGCCACCCGACACCTGCCACACATGCCACCCCTGGCACCTGACTGGAGCATTAGGGTGCAAATGCTCTTACTGGCAGCACAAGGAAATCTCCTGTTGGCCCAAAAGAACCAGTTCTGGGGTTGGATCCATCTTACCTTAACAAAATAAAAGATGAAAGTCTAAATTTACCCAGGGTAACATATTAGATAACCATTGCTCAGCCACTTTGCTTTAAAGGCTTTAATAGTTCTCTGTCCACTAACAGCAGCAGCCAGTCCCAAATAAAGCCTGCAAAGAAAGCTTGTGCACTTTTTGCCTTGTTGTGCAAGTAAAAGCAGCAGATGTTGTGCCATTCTTGGCACTCCGTGGCAGAGCTAGGGTGCCACAGTTTGTGACCCAGCCTGCAGCAGTGTCCCACGTCAGTGACTGGCCAGTCCTGTTCTTCCAGCTGAGACAAACACCAATGCTGCCCTGAGTATAGAGTGGCTTCCCAACCCAGATGTGTTGTCAGAAGCCTGCAGCCCCTTCCAGCCCCAGAAGGGTGTGTGGAAGCCAGTGAGGCAAGGTGCAGGGGAGCTGCTGACTCCGTTGTGTGAGCAGTGTGGGATGTTCTGGATAACTTGTGAAGAGCACAAGGAATTCCATTCCTTCCCAGGGTCCTTACGGCCTCAGATACCTGCAGAAACATGGGCTTGGGCTTGGGAGTGGGAAAGGTGTCAGAAGTGAGAGGAGACGAGCTTAGCTTCCATGTGGGAAGGGCACAAACAACCCCCTAAAAACACAGCAGCCCCTCTGAGTATCTGCTGCAAGCTTTTAAGGAAAATTTCTGCTCCCAGGAAAAAGGGCCTTTGGACCTGAGGACATGATGCTGTTTGGAGCTCTAAGGCTCCTTTCAACTGCTCTATGCCTGTGGAAGAACCTGTTGGTTCTACCAGCTGTGTAAGTCTTACCCTGCCTGTTGCAGAGCAGCTGCTCCCATTCGGGCTGAGTACACCAACTCTGAAGCATTTATCTCCTTGCAGGTCCTCATTATTCAGTATCATCTGAGCAGGCTGTGAAAAACACTGAGGCTCTTCAGTCCCCTGTGCTGTAATGAGGTGATGCACAGGCTTGTCCTGACAGTCCTGGAGCGTGAAACTCTGATAATAACCCCAGGTGCCACCTATTGCTGTTATCCTGAACTGCCCCTGGAGCTGCTCGAAGAAATGGATTTGTTTACTCAAGGAATGTAAATATACCAGATTTGTATATTAGTTTCTTGTGAAGTAATTCAAATTCCACTTCAAAATTCAGCAGAAAGTTCTCTAGGTAACTGCTAACTGAGACTCATTTGTGCACGTGTGGTTGACAAAAGCACATTTCAAAGAGCTGTGTGTGTTTTGTTAATGTGTAGTTAGAGGTGCCTCTGCAGGCTGCTTGTTGTCTGTTCTTGGCAATAGTTCTGCCTGAAAGCCTAGTGCAGTCTCAGGCTTCAATGTCATTTCCACTGGGGCTTCAAAAGACCAGCAACAGGACTGATCTGGCCTGCAGAACACGGCATGCAGCTGGAATCTGAATTACTGGGAGTACCAGTGGAAAGCTCAGAATTTACATCAGATATGATGTATTATGAGTGAGATTTATAACAGGATTACAGAAAGCATTTAGTTAAAGCGACTGGCAGTAAACAGGGATTAAAATATTTATCTAGCTGTAAAAATATGAATAATGGAGTAATCTATGTAGTAGAAGCTGTGTACTTTATACTGATGACAAATAGCACTCCTAATATTACTAATATTTAACAATGTCCATGTATCAAAATCCTTCCATGCCTTTATGTTCCAACCCAAATCCCCTTGTGCCTAATTAGTGCATAATACAGAATTTCCTCAAACTAAAGACATGCTCACAGGGGGTAGATCCCCTCACAATGCAGCTACCTGCCTTTCTGCCTCCTACCTCCCTGGGACATCAGTTCCTTCCCTCCCCTCCCTTTCCTCTGGGAGGGTATGTGGTGCCAGTTGCAAGGTAGCTGGCTGCTAATATTTCCTGCATTATATATTGTTCTGCCAACGATTGCATTTCTTCTAATTTAGCTCTGTGTGATCAGTGTTATTTTATAGGAAATTCTGGTCTTTCTTTGGGAGGTGGTTGAGATTTTAGACTTCCACAAGTCCAGTCTAATATTTGAAACATTTTACATAGAAGAATTCTTCTTTCTGACCCAGATCCTGCTGCAGTTACCTGCTGCAGTATCCCTCCAGTTCAGCTTCGACATGTAATCTGTAAAACAATTCATAAATGTAAAGCAAACACTGCCTCAACAAAAATATATTGGTGGCCATGGGCAGTACCAGAGGTTTCACTTTTTACTTTTTCCATTACCTCCTTGCCAGGAACAGCTCTCAGTATGATGTACACCTACAGTGATGCTTGCAGGTGTGCAGTGACATTTTGTCCTGGACAAGTGGCAAGTTCCCCTGTTGTTGTAGCTCTGTAAAACTGTGCTTGAGTCTCCCTGGGCTGATAAAACCATCGGGTGGGGAAACAGCAGCTTCATCTGGAGCATCTGTGCCACCCTCTGGAGGCTGAAGCACAGACCCTGGAACCAGTTGCTTCTTGAGGCAACGTCATGGATTCCAGGTGCCACCAGAACTCTCAAACATCCTGTTCTGAACCTTCTGGGTGAGATAAAAATATTGTTCATTCCTTCTTTAGGCCTAAGGAAGGAAACCTCAGTGCTTTGCTGCTCTCTGCTTTTACTCTCCAGTCAGCTTAAATTTTTTAAAATATTCAGCAGGGAGGATTAAGCAGTACAGCTGGCCTTGATCCTGTGTCTTGCTGAATTCCCAAGGTGAAGGTCATGCTGCACATCGAGTGTCTCCCAACAGCTGCTTATTTCCTAAGCTGCCTTCTGCTGACAGTAAAAATGCTGCCCTGGGAGATGGGCATTAATGCTGATCTTTGGGTGGCCAGTTCATTTCCCTCCTGGGTCAGACCACCCCATACTCTGGGAGCTTGGCTGCTTTATTTCTCTGCAACAGATTGATCTCACTACACCGCATCAACACAAATTACTTAGTCAGTTTTGGGCTTGAACTCTATCTTTTATGCATCACTTGTGAGCTGTGTTTTTGATTTTTGCTAGGCACAATAATTCATCCCCTCCTGACATTCTGTGGGGCTGAAGTTTGCTCTTCCTCTCAAACAGTGCATCCCCAAGTGGAGTTTCAGCCTTTGTGAGCCAGCATAGAGCTCATAAAAAAATGATAATTTAAAGAATATGAGCAGTGGCAATCAAAGAAAGTAAATTCAGTATTAAAATAAGGCAAAAATGTGTGGTATTGGAAAACTATTGCAGCTAACTAGCTAAAAATTGTGTAGTAGGACTTGTGAAAGGGAATCTGTGTTTATAGCAAGGGACACACAGAGGGTAGTTGCTAAAGGGTTACCCAAATGGTAAAAAAGTATGAAACATTGTCATTAAAAAAAAATTTGGCTGCTAAAATGGGAAGGAACTCTTCCTGTTGCAAAAGCCTTTCTGCTCCTTCCAAGTAGGGGAAAAATACAGGAGGGGAAATGGTGTTTATTGCACAGTTGTTTTGGGAAAAAAGCTGTTTTTACAAGGTATAGACAGGAAACAGAGCAGGAGTGAGCTGCAAAACCATGAGGTGTCTCTCCCCTGGATTCTACTGGGGACATTCTTCAGGGTTTCCCATCTCTACAATTACTTTTGATCCCTCATAACCTGGCAGAGTTTGGTTTTATTAAGGCAGTATTAGAATGTATTCTTTAGTTCAAAATATAATGACTCCTGTGTTCTCAGGGCTTTGTGAGAGCACTGCCTAGAACAGCTTTGCAGCAGCAGGGGATGGATTAAATGGGGAGGCACTGCCCTGCTGTCTCAGGGGCAGGGGCAGGGAATATGCTGTGCAGCCCAGACTGGTGACGGTGTCTGCTTGCTCAAAGACTTGTCTTTGTGAATAATTGTGACATATTGTTCATTAACAGTGTCAACAAGCAAAATATATGCAAAAATGCAGCACAATAATAGCTGATGGTGGGCAAAGGGCCAGCCACAAGTTCCTCAATAGCTTCCAGCACCCAAGAAAGTCTTGTCATGTTTGTCATGTTTGCACTGAAACTTTACCCTGTTTTTTCTTTTCCAGGGAAATCAAGCAGCAATTCCTGAGCAGGAATTAACTTTGCTTTGGATGGAACTTGTCTGAGTTTGCTCCCTTACAGGTGCCAGTTTCAGGTAGTCAAAATGCTTGCTGGTTCACAAAGGGTGAATTCAGGGATATCTGGACACAGGGTTTGAAAGGGCTTTGGTGAAACTGAAATTTCAGATTTCCAGAAGATGCCTCTTCCCACAGTGTGTACTTTGCTCGTGGAACCCAATAGTATGGCCAAAGCAAGGTGGAAACCCCAAACTCAGCAAATTGCAAGGAAAAATCCCATCTTCTCTTCTGAGGAGTGCATGCAAGTGGCTTCCAGACATAAATGAAGTTCTCAGTGGGGACATGTTCTCCAAGATTGCTGCTCCTTTCCTAAGAAACAAACTGAGCCTTGGCCACTGCCTGAACTTATGGGCCAAGGACGAATGCCTCTCCAGACTAATTCACTGAGTTTATTGCCTAATTCACTTTACTTTTTTATGAAATTCAGAAATTCTGGTTAAATTCAATCTTAATTTCTTTCAAAATGGAGACTGATTTGTCAAAAGAGTGTGGAGTGCCGAAGTTACCAGTCTTCCAAAGCAAAAGTGGTTCCAGAACAAGTTTCTGCCAAGCATTGGGATGCTGCCAATTCCAGTGCAGTCCTTGGACTAATATCTCATGAGCCACCGTAAGACATGAATGTTTTATGCCTTCGGGAAGCTCGCAGCCAGCTGGCCTTGGTGCCTGTCCAGCTCCTGCAGCGCCGGGAAGAAACGCTGCCCGGCAAAGTGCCGAGCGCTCCGGGCCGCCCAGCTCCAAAGAGCCAGTCCGGGGCTGCACGGAGCTCTCACCCCTGAGCTCTCTCTCACCTCCTGAGCTCTCTCTCACCTCCTGAGCTCTCTCTCACCTCCTGAGCTCTCTCTCACCTCCTGAGCTCTCTCTCACCTCCTGGCTGGCACCTCAGTTTGGAGCAGCTCCTCCTTCCCAAACCCCTGGGACTGCACGACGAAAGCTGGTCAGGAGTTACTGGGACGTACCCAGAGCAGGGATTTAGACTGGCCTGAAACACATAATTCATATTGTTTTAAAGTGATGTAGCTGATCAGTTTGTTCTGCTAACAGTTTTTAATGGAGGATGCTGGAAAATGATGCATTTTAACAGTAACAGGAAAATGAAAGGGAAAACGCAGGAGAGGAATTTGGTAAGAATTAAGAAATATCACAGCTAAACTTTTATTTTAAGAAGCATAGCAGGCCTGAAGTATTAGGGAAAAGCTATACCTGAAGTGATGGTGGTCTCAGGAGGTGCAAAGTCTGGAGCTTCCAAACCTCTTCTTTTCCTCATTATTTCAAAACTCCTTGGGACATTAGGTCAGATATTTGGCAGGTTTCAGAAGAAGAAAGAGAGTAATTTTTAATTGCCCAAGTGGAGCACTCAGTCGCTCTGGGAGTGAAGTCTCTCGTGTTTCTCTCTTGAGCCCCGTGGGGGTGACATGTGCTGCACCACCTAGGTCAGCACCATCTGAGGCTCCTTCTCCCTGCCTGCACAGGGGATGGCAGTGCTGCTGCTGTCTGCCATAGCAGCAGGTTTAAATCATCACAAAGGGCTTTTCAAAATGCTGTTCTCAGAAGTAAACAATCTGGAGCTGCTCTCTGGGCTATGAGATGCCCTTGGCTTCAGCACGGGCAGTGCAGCTGCTGCCAAGGCTGGGGATACCCCTGATTGGTCTCTGTGCGAGACCGACCAAGATTTCTGTGAAAGGAACTTCAAACTGTTTAAAGTGGTTTGCTAATAGTTTCTTCTGAGACTGGAAACCATGGAAAGAGGTTATACAAAGTACCAGTTCTTCAAAATAGAATACAAACTCTGTGGACTGCAAAATAAAGTTTTAAACAAAATAACATGTTTTAATAAATGTAATAGGAGGTGTATTTTCAAAATAATACAATTTATGAATATCAGGGGTTGAAGAGGGAAGGTTTCAGTCCTTTTTTTCAGTGCTGTTTTTGTTTTAACCCAGGGCAGACCTTATAGTTGTACACAATGCTGAGCTTTTTGGTCTCTCCCTGCAAAGCCATGACGAATGTCACAGAGCATCAGAGCAGATTTCATGCTCAGTCACTTTTTTGGATCAAACTGGAGCACTCTATGTTTATTCTGGCAAGCTCCTTTTCCACCCAGAGAAAAATGCTTGGAGCGCTGTGGGGGCAGACCACCAAATGTCTTTTATTCCTGGAAAGTAGAGCAGAGCACCCCCCATATCATCCCATTTGATTCTTAAGGGGGAGTAGTTCCCCCTAGTGTAAATTGCAGCGTGTATCCAGTCATGCTTCAGAACTCCCAAGCCAACATCCAGCTCTTGGGGGAGAGGGAAAATAGGATATTGGGTAGGAAGTAACTCCAGCAGAGACAGGGGAGCTGCCTGGGAGAGAAGTGGATATCACAGAGCATGGACATCAGCTCTGTAAGAACAGGGAGTTCCTTCAGCTCCAGCCCAGACCAGGAGCAAGCACCTCCCTGTGCCTTGTTAGTTTTCCAGAGCCTCATCAAGCAAGACACAGATCTCAGGAATGTCACCTGCTGCCGTGCAGCCCGGCAGTGACTCAGCAGTGCAGTGCTGGAGGCTGCTCAGCAAGGACATACTGTTCTCTGTGTCTGACTACATTACTTGTTTCTTTTTTTTTAAATATCTTCTAATTATGTTCTCTTTGGTATTGATCCTGTGCTCTTTTAGAAGCCAGATTCATCCTTTGCTTCTTAAGGAGCAGAAAAGAAAACATTTGGAGCCTGAGCTTCTCTGTGGTCCCCCAGCCATGTCTGCTGGGTTCGTTTGCTGGCTGACAGTTGGTTTGGGACTCTTGATTGCCTTTTTTAGGGATGTGATTTTACAATATGTCAGAATCTCATGTCTGTCTCTTTTCCCTGCAAACCACTTGTGGACAGTTGGCCAAACAGAAGTTTTATGTTAAAAAAAAATAATTTTTAAGTGATGAGATTCTGTTGCCAATTCTCCTGTCATTCTCCTGTCTTGGACTTGAAAAGCATAATGATTTTTGAAGGCTTTGTTTTTAAACTCTGCTCTTGCTTTCCCTTTGTGGCTGCTTTGACAGGCTCCTCTGATGTATACTTCAGTGTATGTCTATGTGAAGCTAATGAGAAAGAAGATGTTTATTTACAGAAATATGGGTTCCATTTGTAAAATTATTTTCTGGTAAGGAGAACATTGCTTTCCAATTACCTTACATGCTGGGAGGGCTTTTTTATAAATTTCTTTACAGCTTGGTCTTTAAACTGTATATTGCTACAGGCATATAAAACTGCCAATAAACCCAACCCCACAACTTTAGTGATCACTATAAAGCACGAAAAAATTCAGGTGTTATTTTAAGTCAAGAAACAGATTTACACATCATAAAATAAGTGTATAAATATCAACACCAATTAACAAATCTGACTAATAAGTACTAAATAGAAAAAGATTGAGTTCATAAATTCTCAGGCTCTACTTTGAGTTGTCTTGTGACCGATTTACATGAAGTAAAACTTTGCGTAAAATTAAGAACAACAGAGCTTCCATCTTGTCTCTCCTACAAGCCCCAATCCTTATTATGTATGTCCTGATTAGACTTATTTTTATCACTTCATCTTTTTGTTATTACCCTTGGCACTATAAAACATTGTATAAATAGAAGCAGAGCTACTCTGTGGTGTATGGCCACAAACCAATGCCTCACCCAATCAAGCACAGAAGTCAGCAGTGTTTCAAACTGTGACTCAGGGCCCAAGCACTGAGACTTTAAACTAACTGTCCTTTTCGGGGATGGGCTGAAATAGTCCCCCCAGAGGCTGTAAATATGGGATGCTCTTCCTGCAGCTCATGTGGACTCCAAACCAACTCTGACACTGATAAGGGTAGCAAATACTTCAAGAGGTAAAATTTTCTCAAGAAATGGGCTAAATGCCGAGTGGCAGGCAGTTAAATTAGCCTGGAGTGAGATGTGCATTCCCCAGAATCTCTAGAGTGCAGACATCAGGACAAATTTCTCAGTGCCTGATGCGGTCCTGCCCTCTGGCCAGCTGGAGAGTCACTCCAGCCTGCAGATGGAACTCAGTTAGGTGTTTCTAACTGGGGCTTGCAGGTCATGTGGAAGCCACTACTGGAAAGAGATAAGGAGAAGGTCTGAAGTGCCCCTCTAGCTGGTGTTCAGGACCGAGCAGTGCTGGTGGAGAGGAGCCCTGGTAGCACCCTGGACATGAGTCCTTGTGCTGGCCCTGCTATCTCACCTTCCTTCTAATTCCATAGAGCTGATAGACCCCAAATGTATGTTTTCAACCTCTTTTAGTGCTCCTGCAATGCTGTAGTGCCGAGGGTAACTGAAAAGACAAACCCTCTTTCTTCTCCTTAACTGCAGCTCCTTTGTTGTTTCAAGCACCCCACAATTTCCCTGCTGTGTTTTGTGTGGCTTTGATGACTGTTTTGCTTGTTCTGTAAACAACCGGGCAGTTGCTGCAGAGGCTGAAGCCTGGCCCCAGGTCCCTCAGGGACAGGCATGGGGATCCTGTCCTGCTGACACCCAGCCTGAGCAGAAGCAGCCTTATTTAGAAGTCAGGTGGGTTGCTGCCTGAGGTCCTGAGCACAGCTGGCTGAGCTATGCAGGCACCTCCAGGCTGGTCTTATCATCGGGACGTGGGGAGAAAATACAACCTCTCCAGCACTGTATTTGCAGGGATAGAGAATCAGGCATTATTTTATCTACTGGCCAGGATGTGCCAAGGAAAACATTCCAAACACACCCAGGATTTGCAGGATTTCCCCCCAAGTTTTCCCCAGCCCAAGCCCCCAGAGCTGCACTGTTGGAGAGTCCCTTGGGCAGAGCTGAGCAGCCCCAGGGTTCAGTTTCCATTGGATCCCAATCTCCTGGCTCCGATGGCAACGAGATCTTCATCCATCCCTCGATTTTCTCCTCAGTCCTGCCAGGGCCAGAGGGCTNGGGCCATGTGCTCCCAGCCCAGGTGCTGTTCTGTCCTGTCCCGTTGATGTCCCATCGATGCCCTTTTATCTCTCTGGGTCTCTCTGGGCTCCTCCCACTCTGTTGGGATGTTCAGCCCATCTCCTCAGAGTGTTGCTACATCTCCTAAAAAAACTAAAGAAAATTCCTTTCCCAAGGCAAAGTCAAGTCAAGCCCAGCTAAAGAGACAAAATAAAAATTTTAAAGTTATATTGTTTCCACCAGTCTTACCTGGGAAAAAGTGATCTCCTGTTCTCCTCCTCATTCCTCTTTGCAAGGAAGATGTCTGCCTCTGAGAGCTCATGGCTGCTCCTGCTCTGACTCTGGTGGGTTGAACGGGGTCAGTCCCAGGGAGAAATCTGCCCTTACCTTACTGGACCCTGGCTCATGCAGAGAGCCAGGTGTTTTCCTAACTTGCTTGGGCAGCAGTAAAATCCCTTGAGGTTGTTTCCACTGCTGTTTCCTTCCTCTCATTTGAACTTCCAAAGCTGAGATCCTCTGTCCCAATGTGTGGCTGCAAAGGTAGGATCCTCCTAGACCCAACCACCCTTCAATCTCTAGGGCTGCCTTGGATGCCAGGGCAAAATTACAGCCATTATCTCCAAATCTACACTTCTGCAGCTGGCCAGTTGTCCCCTAAATCTTGGAATCCCCCTCAATAAAAGGGGAAATATAAGTATTCTTGGTAAACAGTGTACCCTCTCAAAGAACATACTGGCACAGCAGTTGCTGAAACTTGGCTGTGTTCCTGTACGAGACTAAATGGAATATGTTATTTCAATTTTTGATTTGCTTTGAATGAGATTTATGCAGTCCCATTACCTTGTCTTCAGGGAACTGGTTTCTAAGACTTCCGTTACTTGTTTACTTCTAGATTCAAATTTATCAGACTTGGTCTTTTCAATGCTTTTGAGGAGAATTCCATTTCTTGCTCTTTTATATAAGATAAAAAACTATTTCCCTCTTTCACTGGGAAAAAAATCACCATCCTGAGATGTACAGGACTTACCCTTACTTTGGTGGGAGAGGAGTATTTTTAGCCAATCAGAACTGGAAATCTGACTTAGAAATGTGTATAAATCAGGATGCAGAGTAAAGCATCTGCAGAGCTGCACAAGAAGAGCAGCAGCCGGTGGGCACAGCCCCTCCAGCTCAGATCCTGCCTTTGCATTCTGCTCACAGGAGCTGTGCAGGAGTCTGTGCTGCTGGATGGGAGCAACTTGCCAAATGGTCTTGGCAGCCAAATCCACACAACCTGTCCCAGAGGGGTAAATGAGAGCAGGATTTGACCTGCTTTCTTTTGGTAAATCTGTCTGTTTGGAGGAGCTCTGCATTTGTCTGGTTGGCACACTGATGTTCAAGAACTACTTGTGAGGATGTTACCAGTCTGACAGCAGCCTGTAATCACTGAATGTCATGCAGGGCTGTTGGTAGATTCGGCAGCACTGGAATCTCGGGGCTGCTGAATTCATGAGCCACTTGAGGGTATCTTAGCAGTAAAATGACACTTGGTATGGCTAAAGCAAGCAAACACTTCAGAACACTCTTAATATAAAGTCTGTGAGGTGTCCTGCTGAAACAAATGGAAGCATTAGTGTACTTACACAAATATATCCGTGCTCTTGAAGGCTTAAATATCAATCCAGTGTGAGAATTAATTTATGTTCACATTGTGGTATGTTAATTCATGTAATTATCCATGCTCAGGGTATATTTACCCACCTAAGTCAGCATGCATGGTGATATCAGTACCATAGGTTAAACCATCACAGCCCTTTTTCCTGTTTTTGTAAAGGAAGCTTTGAGACAGACAGTAGATGTGGTATTAACATGATCTTTAGTTAACATGATCTTCATTAATTAATAATAACATTTTATAAATTTCTTTACAGCTTAGTCTTTAAACTGTATTAATTAATATGATCTTCATTAACATGGTTAATAATATTAATTAACATGATTACATTGTATTAATTAACATGATCTTAATTAACATGGTATTAACATGATCTTCAGTTTATTCTGTTGCCATATTTATGTTATTTTTAGGTTAATGCAGGTTTTGGACCATAACCCTGGGAGGGTGGATGATGCAGGTCACTGTAAAGTCAGCTGTGTTGTATGGGATTTGCTGCATTAGCTCTGTCCCCTACAGCCTCTTCCACATTTTCAGCTCAGCAATGCTGTTGCTTTAGGCTGTCATAATTTGATTAAACCCTGATTTGTCTGGAAAGATGAGTCACCTGTAATCAGCACATTAAATGAAAGACCTAGGAGATTTGCTACTGAAAAAAAAATCTCAAATTCAATAAAGGTTTAATTCCACATTTACAAGCCCTGATGCTTTTGGCTCTCTAGTCACCGTTTCCTGTCAACCATGAAAGCCTTTTTATTTCCCAGAGTATGAACACGAGCATGTGAGGAGCCCAGGGCTGAGTGGTTCTGTGGCAGGACACTGCATATTCATAGACATATTTCATTAGGGAACCTGGGATGTTCATGTTTCCAGGACATTTTATGGAATAACACTGCTAGCAAGCATCTTATCTGTCTGTTGATGTCCAGAGAGATTTGACCAGACAGCAGGTGAAGTAAGTCAGCACTCACCAAGTTTCCAAACTCTGGTGGTCTGTATTTGGTGGTGTCCAGGTGTATTTGAAAGGAACTTAGTTTCTGGAATAATTCCAGCCCTTAGGAAGCTTTGGAGAGAATGCTGCTATATCAAATTTTATGGCTCCCTTCACTGAAGAGCCCCCAAGAGAAGCCTCATTGTGAAGTCAGGGACATCGTGGGGCAAGCAGAGCTGTTGACCAGCTCACCCTTTTTTGTCTCATGTCCCTACAGCCACTGACCCAAGGAAACAAATGGGAACTGCTGAGCTTTGTGGTCCTTTTCTCTATAGGCAGAATCCATATGTTGGCCAAGGTGGTCTCCTGAACAACTCAACTAAAAGTAGAGAGGCCAGCAGGGTCATTTCCCAAGCAGATTCCCTCAAGAATGACTTTATTATACACCTCTGTGGTTTCAGAAAAACATCAATCAGACACTGAATTTGCTTCTTGGTGAGAAAGGATTTGCTGTGTGCTTTTCTGTGTAAGTCTGAAGTGCACTGACAGTGATTCTAAGGTGGGGAAGAAAAGGCCAAAACAGTGACCAAAGTGCTCTGGCTCTGCAGAGACAGTGGTCCCTTGAGTCTGATGTACACCTGTCAGAGGCAAGGTTCAGGTACTTGAAGCTGTGCAGGAAAGGGGAAGAAACATCTCTGTGGGATGGGTGTTCTCTCCCTTTGTTGTGTAGCTCAACACTGTTATGGTTTGAGGAGTTTTGGGGGGGAGGGAAGCTAAGAAAGAGGTTGGAGCTAAAGGATCAATGCTGCTGGTATGTACTTACTAACATGCAGCAGTATTACCTCCAGTAATACTCCTAGAGCTAGAAAGTCCAGTACTTAAAGGATTTGTGGAACAATGGTTTCCTATAAAGACAGAGAGGCAACTTTATATCAAGCATGTCCGAGATTTTTTTCCACTTGGCATATGCAGAGTCCATTAGACTCAAAGTGATCCAAAGATAATGACACAAGCAAAAGAAAAAAAAGAAAATTGAGGGAAGAGCTTTTAACTCCAGTGATCTGAAGTGTCAAAGATAAATAATACATAGATTTGCATTGCTTTCTAAAGCCGACTGCTGAGTCTGATGGAGATTTTAATGCTGAGAAATCACGTGTGCCCCATGGAGGATTTGGAGTCAGGTCAGGGCGAGCGGAGGTGATGGGGAGCTCCTCTCCTCTCTACAGCCCTGGAGGAGGCTGGGCTGATGACAGCAGATTCCCTCAGCACCCTCCTTTGTCAGGTTGCTGTGTAAGGCCTGTTTTAATCATCTCTTTGCAAGAATTAATGGAGTCTGCTCGTGCAGCCAAGGCCTCGTGCAGCAAAGTGGAGGGCAGGGGATGGTTACCTTTGTGAGGCTGAGCTCTCTGTGCTGGGGAAGTGAAGCAGCTTGAAAGAGGAGGCAAGGTTGTCCTCTAAAGGTTCTCGCTAGATGGAATAACATGATCCTGTATGACTTCTTGCAGGCTTGTTTATGGCAGGAACTGATGTGGGGGTGGAATGACTGAATCTAAAGGAGGCAGTGCTGTGGCACTTGTAGGGCCACCCCAGGGGGTGTGGAGATGTGCTGGCACCGGGGATCATGAAGGAAAGAAGGAGGTGAGAGGTTAATGTGGTAGAAGATCCTTGGAGACAATCTGTGACAAAGAGGAGGAAGAAGGGCAGCACCAGAGAAAGTGGGAAGAGTGAGGAGGAAGAGTGCCCGGGGTGGGCTGTGCTGGCTAGCCCAGTGCACCCAGGAGCAGGGTAGTCCTGTCCTGGTCACAGGTGTCTCCTCTTGTCACCTGGACCTGCCCTACACAGCCTGGGCACCATTCACCCAGGGAAGAGCCCTCTGGCCATGCTCTGCTTGCTCAGGTGAACAGCTCCAGCGGCTGGGCGTGGGCTAAAGTGATGCTGATGGAGTCTCTTACATTGAACTTGCTCCAGCAAGGCTTGATGGGCTGCATAGAGGCCCACTGCTGACAGCCTCATCCACATTCCTAACCATGATAGCTTTGCACTCACAAAAATCGGATTGCCTGGCTTCACAACCTTTGATAGATACAGCATGTGGCTCTGTGTGAGTCTAACAAGGGAGATAACACACATCCTACAAGCTCGTGGCAGTCTTATATTGATTTTAAGTAATTCTGGTTTCTGTCTTTTGACCAACTATCACTTTCTGTTGTGATAATTAAAGTGCATTTTCACACTCTGAGGCAGGAAGTCTTGATTTTCTGTGTATGATACACTGAGTTCCCACATTGCAAGGGGAAACTATTGGGAAATCCATAATTGCAGGGCTTTGGCAACCTTTAAATATTTCCATGGTTACAGAGGGGAAGGAGTTTCCCATTGGCTGGTGCAGTAATTATTTCAGTGACAAGGATGAACATGATTTTTGAAGTTGTTTGTTAGAGTGTTATCTGGATTTAAGTCAATTTTGTAGCTCTTAGAGTACAATTTCCATATGAGCTGTTTGTTGTTTTCTGTTAATAAGAGACATTAAAACTTTGGCCAACAGTGCCAGTGGAATGATGTGGAAAACTTTACCACTGGTGTTTTTCTGTTACTTTCAAGTGAATGAGGAAAGCCATATTCTTGTGACTTTTTGTCTTCACCCTGGCTTGTGTCTGGATTTCATGTCCATATTAAAAACTGTGTTGTTACTGATAAAAAATCCCCAGAAAGGAAAAATCAAAGTTGTAACCAACAACTATGAATTTATGCCTTCATTGTGTTCATGTGGAAATGAAGGTGCTGAGATCCTGCATGGCCCAGCTCTGATCAGCTGGTGCCTGGCTGATTTTAGGGTGTCCCCATAATGCTCCTCATAGTCAAGATGGGAGAAAAAATGTCTGTGGACAGGCTGGAGGGGCAGATGGGGAGAGTGAATGCCAGAGGTTGTGTGTGTGTAGGAGGATGCTGACACTTCCCTTCTAGAACCTTCCCATGAACAAAAGAGGACGACATTAACTGAATAAGTAGCTTATGAAATATTGCTCAGTTTTCCAGCAGCAAGGACATGACAGGAATTCTGGAGAGAGCTCCAGCCTGCAATGCTCTGAGGCTGCTTGTACAAGGGATGTGAAATTATGCCAGGTATTGGAACCTACTTTCCTTTTGTGCTTGTTTCTGACTCCTCTCATTTTCTTCAAAGAGTGTCTGCACAGAACAGCGTGGGTGTCTCTGTGCCAGGTGACTTCTTAGTGCATTTGCCACTTGGGCCTGACAGTTACTGGAGTTAAAGATTTGGAGCTCACTACTTGTGCCTATTTTTTTGCCCATTATAAGTCTAACCCAGCTTGATGAACAAATCTCCAAATTTGTATTATACAATGAATCTCAGCATGTTTGTTTTCTCTAGGGAAGTAAAGACAAATATTAATGTCAGACTGGATTTGAACTGAAAGCATCACACAGGAGTTGTTTTATGGGGTAGTACTCTGGCTCTGAGCTGTTTGAGCTTTTTCTTCTTTTTTTATGTTCCTATCCTGTCCTACTGACTGCACATAGCCCCAAATTGGGACAGCTAGAAATTTTCTTGTTGAAAAAGCTCAAATGCAGTTACCTTTCCTATGTCTCTGTGCTAATGCCAAGGGCACATGAATAGAAGCAATGCTTGAGGCACAAACCTGGAGCAGTTCACACTGTGGCAGCTGCAAACAAAGAGACAGACTATGTGTTGAAAGCTGGACACTTGAAAGCATGTCAGGGTTAGCCAGAATGCAACTCAGGGGGCAAAGTTAGTTCATTTTAGGGGGCTGTGTGTACAGGTTGATTTAGTTTTTAATTGGGACAGCTCGTGCTGCCGCAGGTTAAGGCAGTCACAGGCCCATGGCCCAGTGAGGAGTATGTTCTTGAGAGAAGCCAAAGGCTGCTCTGCTGACAAAATCAATCACATCCTAGGAGCTGTACTGATGCTGACAGCATCTAGACCTCAGTGTGGGCATAAAGCAAAGCCCAGAGTGGACATGGGAATATTCCCACGGCTGTGGTCAGCTTTACAATGACCCTCAGGTGGACTGGCAGGGTGGAGGAGATGCTGTGCTTGCACGGGCAAGACCAGCCCAGCCCGGCGCTGACTCCGCCCTGCAGAAAGGTGGGCAACCAAATGTGCTTTTCTCATCAGGCCCTCTCATCACCCACAGCAAAATTTTGGAACAATCTGGGGTGGGAATGAAGCCTCCTTCCCTTCCCCCCACCTGTCTGTGTTGCAGGCTCTGGCCCATCTCCCCTCTCCCCTCTGATCCACGTGCACAGATTCATCCTGTCCTGACGCGATTGGGGATGACTCGGAGCAGTGGCACACAAGATTAATGGAAATGTTCTGTAGTCCCTTCAAGTCTTCCTGGTGAGATAATGTAATGCAGATTGATTTGCACCATTCCTCTCGCCTGTCCCTGCTTCCCAGAGGCTTTGACAGGATGGCAGACTTGCTTATCTGCTCTATTTATTTATTTTCAATAAGGGAAGAAGGATGTTAAATATCCCAATTGGTAGTTGTTATTTGCGAGCTCAGTTATCTCTCAAGTGAAAAATGTAATTTTTTGTTTTAAAAAATGTGTCCTGTTCATATTCTACTGTGCCTGTATAAGCATAGATACATATATAACCACTTGAAATTCGGTTACTTTTCCATGGAAGAGGGAATTGAGAGAAAGGGCCCTATTTATATATTGTTGGAAGAAACCTCATAGGAGGGGTGGATCTGTGGCACTGAGCACTTCCTCAGGTGGAGCCCAGTCCCCATGGAGAGCGTTTGGACTCAGCAGTGCCAGCTGCAGACAGCTGTGCCCCCAGCAGCGCCGGTGCCAAGGGCAGGGAGGGATGTCCCCCATGTGTACAGGGCTCTTTGAGCAGCTCTGCACGGCCCCATCTCCTGCTCTGTTCTGAGTGCCCTCAAAGCCCGTGTTTGTGCTGCCCCTGCTGCATGCCCAGCCCTGACAGCCCCGTGCTCGCAGTGAAGGGAGCTCTGCTTTAATCTTGCTTGTGTGTACCTATGTCCATATCCCTCCATCGTGCTCCAGGGACTTGTCCCATGCTGTAGCTTCCACACAGCTGCTAAAAGAAAGAATGTTTTAAATAAACACTGAATGTAGACTTGAGAATCTACACACTGCTCTGCTGAGTTCCCCCTGCCCTGCCCACCCTGTCCTGGGGAACATTTTGTCTCCTTGAGTGTTGGTCCCCTCATGGTCCTTAAAAGCTAAATGAATACAGATTTAAATCTAAACATATCCTTTCTAGCAGGACTGACTTGAACCCCCTCCCAGACTTCCCTTTTAATTGCCTAATTATTTCACTGAGATGACTTTTCCACTGGTCACTATCCCAGTAGCTAAGAGCTCTCACATGTGGCCTTTTCCTTCTATCTTTTTTCCTAAAATAATTTGAGCACCAGCTCCAGCAGACTTTTGTCACAGCAGTGACCAAGTCTGCCTGGTGGGGAGAAAACAGCCTCTCAGAATGGGTCTAATCTCACCCTTGGGGATGATGCTCAGCCAGCACTTCCTTGTGAACACAAGTTAATTTGTTTTTCCCTTCCTTTGCAGTCAAAAATCTTCTTCCTCACTCTCAAGTCTACATTCAGTGTTTGTTTAAAACTCTCCTTCCTTTAGCAGCTCTATGGAAGATACAGCGTGAGATAACTCATTATAGTGTGATGGGGGTATGGACATGTCAGGAAAATTAATCCACGAACGCCAGAGGTTTATGTCCAAAAAGGAGACAGAGGAGTCCCTTTTTCTTTATTCGAATAAAGGGAGAGGCCATGGGGCATTTCCCCTGGGATCTCTCAAAGTTTTGGAGGACGCAGCCTCCTTTTTATCCTAAATCCCGGCCGCATGTCCCTCTCTCTTTCCCCATTGTCTGAGGTACTTGAGAGGTACAGACTTCCCGGAACGCCTAATACCTAAAACCCCCTTCTACTGTATATTCCAAATACACACATATCTTCCTGTCTATTCCTGGTGTTAATCAGGGGGATTTCAATGGAATCTCTCCCATTGTTTCTCTTATCTCTCAATGCTAATTTCATCAACCAGCAGACCCACAGCTGGTTTGTAAAGACAAGTTTCATATTCCTTTCAGACATATGTACACACCAGATCCACAGATCAACAACTCTAGAAAGAAACAGCAAGGCAAGAAATAGTACAGCAAAGACAAGTGGGAGAGCAAGAGGAGGCATTTCAGACTCCATGGAAAGGACGTGGCACTGCTGTGGTTGTTCACTGTTGAGGCTCCTGAAGGAGCTCTCAGGGACGAGGAGTCCCCGAGCACACTGAGGGGTGTGTTGGTAATCAGACAGCTTTGAAGGAGGTGTGGGAACCAGGAGAGTGGCCCAGGCAGCCTCAGAGTAACTCAGAAAGCTGCTTGGAAGAACCCTCTTATTGTTTCCTTACCCTCATGAATTTTGGCTTCAGGAGTTTACATTTGTGGTGGGAAAATTGTTTCCTCAATTATCAAATTAGAAGTCACCTTCCCTGCTCTAATTCCCCTGACAAAGCAAGGAAAGAGCTTTGTGTTATAGCTGGAGGCAGATGAAACTTTTTCAAAGGTAGCTGGGGCCACTGGTTTTCATTGCCTTTGCACTGTTCCTCCTTAGGTCTGGAGGAAGTGTTAAGCATACCTGACAGAAGAATAAATCATTCTAGACCTAGTTTGATGTTGGGAGGGTAGTTTCTCACGAGCACTTTCCTTCAGCTGTGTTGCTGCTGTACGGGTTGCTGCCCTCATGGAAGCAGCTGATCTGCACGGACTTTCCCTAGCTACTCCGTTGCAGTCGTAGGGCAGAATCCCAAACGTTTTGATTTGGAAGGTAAGAACAAGCCATGGATTTTCCAGCGAGGCCTGTGAAGGTTGCTGGGACAGAGGAGGGAGGCTCCTGGACGCGGCATGAGGCACTTCCCGTGGGGCCAGCGGCAGCGGCGGAACGGTTGCCATGGCAAAGTGAGAACCAGCGCGTCCCCGAGGAGGAGCCTCCCTCGGCGGCATCCCCAGGTTTCCCAAACCTTAGAGCTGCTCTTGAATGCGACTGCAGTTTTTGCTGCTATTGCAACAGAAGCTTCCCCAGAAAGGGAGGCAGCTGCGGAATGTGAGCACGGCCGGAGCACGGCGCTGCCGTCAAGGGCTGAGGAGCGGCCTCTGACCCGGGGAAGCAAGAGCCGAGCTCGGCCAGGCACTGCCAGGACCGAGGCTTTCGGGTGGCACAGCCACGGCTGTCACGGTACCCTGCTTTCCCTGATGCAGGCTCCAGGAACCAGCCTAGCCTGTGGCACGGCTCTGTCACTCACTGAATGTTGTGGGTTTGAGGCTGGTGGTTAGTTCATGAAAATGGTGCTAAATGCGTTTCCCCCCTGCTTTTCCTAGACCTGAAAGCGTCCTTCAGGTTTGAATCTTTTAGCAATGCCCTGAGGAGAGAGTTTTCTGTAAACACCAGTATGTTTTTCTTTTATTTTTATCATATTGCATGTACCATCAAGGTTGAGAAATCAGTATTGCAAGCAGGGAGGGCTGAGACAGCACTGTGGCTGCCTGGCTGCCAGAGCAGCTCTTGAGGGAGTGGGTGTTTTTCCCTAGCCTGGCTTAGGCACGACACTTCAAAATTTGTGCCAGGCCAGCTCGAACATGCTGGTGTGAATGGAATTGGAATATCAATAAAGGCTGAAGTCAACTCAGTGATCCCAGGGCATTATAGTGAGAAAAAATTGCATTTTCTGAGGGCTGAACTGTAGCTGTTCCATTTAGAGAGTACTTTAAAGTAGGGTCACAGTATTTTTCTGTTACTAGATGACCACTTTGTTGTTGTAAGCTGGACTTTGCCTGCAACACTGGCACATGTTCTGGATACTGACTTAATCTCAGGAAGAAAACTAATCCATTTTGAGAAGCAAAGTGTTGCTTTCATTGTATGCTCCAAGTCATCACTGTTGCTTCTCTCAGTGTGAGAATCTGAGCCTGCCACTGTGTAATTTCAGTGACTAAGATGGCTTTATATTGTCACTGTTGTCAGCAGTTCCAGTTTTCATTAAACAGCTACTTTTTGGTGTGGGAAATTTAGCATGCACACTGTCATACTGGGTGCAAACCTCCACCTTAATATACAGCCTAGTGTAGCCAAAGCTCCTTCCAGCTGTCCCCAGGTTGTCTCTACCACTTCAGACAGACCAGCAGAAGGCAAAGTGCAGGGCTAGCCCCATGCTGTAACTGGGAGGGGAGCTTCAGGAATCAGTTTGGTAGGATCCTGGAGAGTTCACTGAGGGACTGGGACAGTCTCCTTTGCCTGACCTTTGTTTCCAGTCTGGCTTCTGGCAACCACTTATTGATGATTCTTTCTGGAGGGAAGAATTGCTTCCTGGGCATGTGGAGAGGAATTTGAACGGTGATGGAATCAGAGATGTGGCTTTGCTCCCTTCTGTGAGGTTTCTGGTCTGCAAACAGAAATCAGAGTGCAGCTGAGAGGGAGAGCACTTCATTTCATTCCTTTACTGCCACAGAAGGCAGCACAAATCCAGCTGTTAGGGACATTTCCCTGCAGCTGTGTTCTTGGTGGAGGCATTTTATGGTGTACCTTGGCATCCTTCAGGCAAATGCCACAGAACTGATTCTGTATAGCAAAAGAAGCCCTTGGGTTTGGGTCCTCTTCAAGAAGAGCAGGGATTGTCCACCAGGACACTGGTCCCTGCAGCCTGAAGGCATACAGGTGCTGTGGGAAGGGATATTTCTGTTCTCAGGTGTTTTTCTCTTTCCTTCTCCCCCGGGCACTCTACGGCAAGCTTACACACAGTGGTGTCACAGCAGTGCCCCCAAAACCATTTTCCTTTCCATGAGCCCGGGAGTTTTGTCCAGCTCAAGACTGTGGCTCGGTGGAGTGTTTCTAGGTGGGTGTATGTGAGAGCAAAGTTTGACTCAAAATTCTTAAGTTAGCCTCAGATGAGAATCCTGGAGGAGGAGGAGAACAAATAGAGATAACTTTAGCTTTGCTTCAGAAAACTGGGGGCTTTTTTCTAGAGACAAGAATATGTTTCAGATTTGTTGTTGCACAAAGTTGAGTTTTGTTTGGAAGAGGCCATTTGGCAAATTGTGTGATTATATTAAGCTCACAGGTGGTGACTCACAGGCATAAATTATTTCCAGGAAACAGATGAAATGATATGTTGTTTCTTCTACCGTGGAATAAAGGAATAACCTTTCTGCCTGAGGGTACTTTTAGAAAAGCAGATAAAACCTGGAGTCAAGACCATTTAAATCAGTAACTCCTGCCTTTAATGTTTCCTTCAGATTTCCATGCTGTAGTTTTTGAAGAAGAGGCTGAGAATCAAATTACTTTCAGCCAGAGAGATTTGAAGCCTATTTTAAGTTATCCAAAATGTTTCCTGTGCACCTCTGCTGGGGAAGTCCCTAAATATCTGACTCCTTGTGGGAGGAAGCTGCTTAAGCAGGTGAAGTAAGAGGACTGGAAATAGTCATTGTCTCTCTGGAAGTTTGCATCTTTCTCTGTTAGCCACTGATGGGATGAAGAATGCTGACATTTGGGAAAAGCTGAAGGAACTGGTCCAGTTGTAGAGTATCACTTCTGCTAAGACTTTAAAAAAAATCATTTGAAATCACTCACTCATCAAAGAGAAAGCAATTCATTTTTGCAGGTCTCTTTGCAGCACAGAAATATTTTATAACAATCACATGAAGAGTCATTACAACTTGTGCGTCCTCAAATAAAATTAAAAATCATTTACAACCACATTAAATCCTGGTGATAGAGAAGACATAATTTTAAAACCTTAGTATTTCTGTTTTGGAACAATTACAGAACCTTGTATTATAGAGGATGATGTGATTATTTTTCATGTGGCAACACCATTTAATTAAGATTTAAACAGATGGTTAACTGGAGTAGTACTGTAGGCTTCATCAAAGTAAAATCTAAAGGGCACAATAGTATTTCCTCTTCCAAGTGGTTTGTTTTGATTTCTACCAATTAGTAAATTAATTTCACATGTCAGAGGAAAGCACTTTCACAGTATAGTTACTGTGTTACTACTTGTGTGCTGAAGTGTGCTTCACAGAACAGGGACTTAATTTGTAACCCCAGCGCAGATACAAATCTACCAAAGAGCAAAGTCCTCGATTTGTGAGACTTAGTGGTAACCACTGAGAGTGAAAAAAATCCCAACAAGCTATCTTTGATAACTGGGAAAAACACAGGCACGAGCTCAGGGGAAAGGCAGCGTCCAGCCCCCCTGCCCTGCCCTGCCCTGCCCTGAGAGTGCCCGGGCAGCTGGGACACAGAGGCTGCCCAGCAAAGCAAAGAGGGCGCTCATGAGATAAGGACAGGGACAAGCGATACTCTTTATCTCCCTTCGGGCAGGGAAGCAAAGAAAACGTGCGGATTTAGCCCAAGAGTGGCACTGGAAATGTGCAAACAGAAGTCAGTCAAGGAAGCAGCTGTCCCCCGCAGCCTGTGCCCTGCCTGTGCCCTCTCTGTTCACTGCCCTGCTTGCTGAAAACCCGCAGGAGGAGGACAAGGAGTATTGCATGTTTTCGTAGATGAGGTTTATTTATTTTTCCTCTACAACACAGGTCTGTGCAAAAGGCACCATCGCAACACTCCCATCAAACCTTCCACAGTCAAAAAGAAGAAAGCACAATATCTAAATCAAATTGAAACGAAATTTCTGGGACTTCTTAGGGCAAAGCATTATTTTGATAAGAAAACTTGCCTATTGAAAGGGAGAGGCCATGCTGGCCACACAGCTCACCTCCAGAAGAAGGTGAGAGCAGCCCTGCAGAGATAAGTGCCCTATTTCTGGGCATGGCTCAGCAGCAAGGCTGTTCTGCAGCCCCAAAAGAAGATTTCCAGGAAGGAAAGGTCAGAAAGGATAAAGCTGCCATTTGGGAGCTGTCACTCTCTTCAGTGTGCTTTCTGCCACCGCACTCTTCACACTCACATGCAGGTCAAGAACAAACCTGAGTTCAAAAGTCGCCTTGCTCTGGCAGAGATGCATTGGGAAACTGGGCTGGGATTCGTCTTGTCCAGCTTCAGTTAAAATCTGGTTTCCTTGGTACTTTGCAGGAATAAATCAGCAATTCCAGTGGGCCATTCAGCCCTCACTTTCACCCCCTTGGCTTCCAAGGGAGTCTGAGCAACTCTGCTGACCCAAAGCCCTGGTGCTGTGCCCTGGCCACACTGGCTGCAGGTGAGACTGGAGCTTGCTCCTGCACACTGGTCTTTGCAGGATGGTGACCTCAGATCCTGGATGTGTGCTAGGACGTGGGTGTTAGCACAGCAGCACCTGCACACAGCTCCAGCAGGCTCCTGGGCTCTTGTGGGGATGCTGGCAGTGAGTTCCTGCTCGCCCTCAAGTCCCTGGCAGCTCCGGCCACGCCAGCGCTGGGCGGTTCTGTCCTGGGCTCCCTGCGAGGAGGAGACGGACGGGCAGGAGCGGGAGCGGGAGCGGGAGCGGGAGCGGGAGCGGGAGCGGGAGCGGGAGCCGGAGCGGGAGCGGGAGCAGAAGGTGTTACAGACCAACCCTGCCCACAGCAGGGAGCTCCAGCCTGCACTGGCTCTGAGAGCCCCTGGAGCTGGAGCTGCTCGTCCCAAAGACAGCAGGGACTAAAGGTGCACCACGAGTGGGTGAGCAGCTGCCATCAGCAGCAGAGCTGGGAACACGAGGCAGCTTTTCAGGAGAATGCTCTGTGAAATTAAACAACAGAGCCAAACGTCACTGGAGACATCCCATTTATAATCAGCACACGCAAGAGACAGGAAGACGCTCCTTGTGCAAGACCTAATGTCATTAAACTTTACCCGGGCAAATATCAGAGTTGCTGGAAACAAATCCAACCTTTTCTGGAAATACAAACTCCTGCCTTAAAGTGGTAATTTCCCTAAACATTCAGGTGACAGGTTGGAGAGGTGTAATTAGAAAACCCTGACAGACTTAAAAGGACTTTTTTTCACCCACAAAGATGCAAGTGCATAAGATGCTCCTACTGCCCTAAGGTTCAATGAATTTAGTAGTTTTGTTGCTTAAAGTGATAATCAGACCATGTTGAATTTAACATGGCACCACAGAAGTCAGAAGAAAAATTAACACCTCAGTCTTTCTTGCTTAACTCTTCTTAGTGTAGCAGGTTCTTTTTTTGTTTGGTATTTTGTCCCAAAAAAGTTGTCATCTCTCCCCCTGTCCTTCCACACCCCTCACTCTCTCTTTGCATGTTCTTCCCCCAGCTGATTTCCAATCTTCATTCCTTGCAGAAGAGGTGACTCACAGGATCCTAGTTGCATCAGCATTTCCAAAGTGTTTAACAGCAGGAGAAACTTGACTATGGCATGAAAGTTAATAGCTGATGAAAGCATAATTTAACATAATATTAATAGGCCAGATTCTCCAGTGATACAAATTGAGGAGAAAATGAAATTGCACTGGTTTTCACCATCTAAAGCGAGGCACAGTGTAGATCTCTAGTTAAAAGCATCTTGTGTAGTTATAATTTACACTGTGAGTTGTCTGGAAGACAAGGAATTAAGCAACAAGGCTAAGCATTTTCCATAAATAGAGGCATCAGTGGGAGTTGTAACAGGATTTTTAAAGTAATTACTATCCTGCCTAGGATATCAGGTTCATCAATACCAGTAAAGCTTTTCTATTGTATTGGAACATGCAAACCAGAGCAGACCCTACATTTGGCGCTAATTATTGAGCCAAACATCTTGCAGAACTCCTGCAGTTGTGAAGAGCATGCAGATGGAGGGTGAAACCTGCAGGGCACATCTGAGGGAGGGCTCTGGGTTTGGGCCCTTGCCTCCCCTTGGGGCACCAAGAAATGGTCCCTGCTGCTGGGGTGCCTCATCCCTCTTCTGACAGCAGCAGATGGCCAGGGCTGCTCTAGCCCAGGTTAATCAGAGCTCCATTTGGAAGAGGTAGTGCATTTGAGGAACAGAAATAGGATTGGGCTGTCAGAGGAGACAGCAGGACTGGATGTGCTATGAAAATCCACATAGGAACCATGGAAAAATCAAAGAAAAAGTTCTGGGATCTGGGGGCTGGAAAGTGAGAGAATGGCAACTTGCAGGCATGTTAGTCAGGACTTGGGGCAGGAGGCAGACTGATCCCCTGGGCTTTCTGCAAAACAAGGACATTTCCTACAGGTTTTGCAGAGAGCAGTAATGTCATAGAGCAGTATTGCAATATTTAGGAGCTGGGTGTCATCTGTTATTACACTGTAATTACAGACTCCAGGGAGTAATGAAGTCCACAAGCTACCAGGCATTAGAGAGGTGCACATTTCCCCCTCATCTTTCTGTGTCTGGGGAAAACTGGGTGCAGATGGCCCTGATGTGCTGGGTGGTGAGCACGTGTGTGGGTGCTGCTGTGAGTGACATTGCTGGTATTTCTGTTTAAATGAGGCTGTCTCTTGTGGCAGTGATCTGCCTGCCCCAGTGCCGTGGAGGAGGAGGCTGCTGCAGACACCAGAGCACGCGTGAGGCTGCTGCTGCTGGGAGCAGCTGTGTAGGAGTAAAGACTGTTTGGGAATCCTTACTTTATTGGGGTGTTTTAGATCTTGCAGGGCTGGCTCTGTTTTTTTGGCTGTTCAGGTTCTGCCCTTTGGAAGAGGTGTTGATTCCCCCCAGAACACCTGTGATTTTTGTGTTTCAGATGTTCGTGCCTCCTTCAGTTACTCAATAGAACCTGATTTCAGTTCATTCCTTCTTATGGAGAAATCCCTTTTTCCCCCCCATCTTGTTAGTTCCATGGTGGTTCTTTAGGGCTGTGGAAAGGGAAGAGATGAACCAATGCTGAGGCAGTTTTGTGCATCTGGCTCCATGAATCTGTGAGGGGAACATGCTGCTGACCAGCTGCAGTCCCTGCACACGGCGCTCCCTGCACGGGCGCAAAGAAGTGTAGCCAGGAGCCTTGGCCATGGGCTCAGGGGGAGTTCTGAAGCACGTACAGATGCCTTAGTGGCTTTCAGTAAGCCAAGCAGCCACCTAAGCTCAGTTAAAAGGTCCACTGTAGGTATGGATGACACACTGGTAGCTTGCTGCTAAGTCCTGTTCCTGATTTTAAAGAAAGCTGATTAACTGTGCACATGACCCTCCTGAAGCACAGGGTGAGCCTGGTTCAGTGCTGTGCCCAGTGGATCTTGTGGCTGCCTCAGGACACCAGTCCCCTGTGTGTGTGTGCTGGCTCCCTGAGGAAGAAGGCATCTTCTGGCAGCACCTTGGCTTTGGAACAGCACAGACGCCTGAAATCAGGGGCAGCACCTTCCTCTGCTCACACTGCACAAGGGTTTGGAAGCCTGACAGCTCGCTCCACCACAGGCTCTGCATGCCCAGCACTGCAGACCCAGGGGGCTCTGGGGAATGTTGACTCACAGCACTCAGCATTGCTCTCGGTGGCAATCAGTGCTGGTGCAGTAATGAAAAATATTCCAGAACTTTCCCTCTGGGGTACCTATCTCATTGTAGGCTGCATAAATCCTCATCACAGGTTTGCAATAAAACTTTGGTTAACTTTTTGCAGGTGATTTAAAGTATATGTCTGACAAGATTCCCTGTGCCATGTTTCCCTTGGTGCTGGAATGTCCTTTGGCATTCAATAAAAACCCAGAGTGCTTACGTTAATTTGATTTTTGCAATCAAGCCACCTTAAATTGCATTTATTCCTGTGTGGTGAGTCATGCTGTAATGATCTGATTTGTAGATCAGGTCCAAGTTCTGCAGGGCATTGTATAAACCTGAGACAATTTCCTTCTCACAAATCTTGGAGGGCACTTTCAATTCCACAGTAACAAAATAAATTAACACATTTTTGCCTACTCCAAGTGGAAGCCAAAGCTTCCAATTGTATTTAAAATAAAATTTACAACATTTTAGTCAAACAGGCATGAAAATTGTCAGGTGGATTCTCTGGTCCCAAATGGGTGAACAAAATAAAGGTCTCACAGTGCTGAAGCCATAGTGGGAGTAGAGATGACAGAAGTTGTTTCCATGGTCTGTGGACAAAGAAAAATATGTATTGAAAACCAATTCAGGGAAAGTACATCCTGTCTGGCTTACTATGGACACAACACTTGTACTTCCTCCTTGCCCCATGTGCCTTGCCCAGGTTTAACAGGAAACCTGCCAGTGTTGGTTTGGGGCAGCCCTGCAGCTGGCACCCCCTGGCTGTGAGCTGGAGCAGGAGTTCCAGTTGTTAGTTCATTGTTTCTGAAATTTTGGTCCTCAGCTGCAAGTGCCCAAATGAAGCGTAATTCACATGACTGGATTGGAAGCTGGAGGCAACAAGCCAGCAGTGCTAAACCCGGGCTAATTAACTCTGTCTCAAGACAGCCTCATTAGCTCTGGCTGGGTCTCCTAACCACAGAGGGTCTGCTGCTTCTGTGCAGGGGAGACTGGGAGCTCATGGCAGCTGCAGATTGCCTGTGGGCCATGGAGGAAGGGGACTAAAGAGCTTTTCAGCCCAAGCAGGAGCACTCTGGTGCCACACTTCTGCCCTGCAGGCTATGGGATGCCTGGCTTTCTGCTGCCTGTGCTGGCCTTGTTCCCTGCACAGACCCCACCCATGTGGGGCTTCTTGCCTCCTGCCCCCTCAGTGGTGCTGCTACACCACGAGCTTCTTTTCATGTCCACACCGCTTGGCATGGTTGGAATTTCTGCCTCTCAGGAATGAAGTCCCTGACAGTAAAGCCAACATGCTGAGGAGCTGCTGCTCCTTCTTGAGTGATGTTCACACATCAGCAGCAGTTTCAGGAAGTTGTTCCATCCCAGTGTAAGGTTGGAAGTGTTCTGTCATGTGTGTGCCCTCTGTGTGCTGGGATTTCAGTGATGGACAAACGGAGCAGTACCAGTGGGAGGAACCTGCAGGCCAGGCAAGGATCAGTGAGGGGCACTGGCTCACAGGGGGTTGGTGGCTTGTGCTTCTGGTGGGAAGGGTCTGCTGGTGAGAGACACAGGAATGAAAAACATCTTTCTTTGCAGTGCACTTGGATAGAGATATGACCAAAGGCTTCCCTTCTTTCACCTTGCTGGGTTGAGAGACTCCCTGGGAAGACAGAGTAATCTTTTCCTTGCCTTAGTGAGATTTGCACTTAGGAAAACAATTTTTCTCTTTTCTCTATTGGCCTGTTTTCCATGAACACTGCTGACTTGGGTCCTGTGGTCCTTCCCTTCCCACTACCCAGGCACCCACGACCTGGGCAGAGACTCCAGGATTTGCTGCTTTAGGAGCAGTGACCCCTTGCATTTGTTTCAAGTCACATTGTTCTTTTTCCATGATAAACCCTTGGAAATTCATCCCATATTGTAACAGCCTCTTTTGGTTACTTTAATCCTAAATTCAGCAGTTTCATTAAATTACTCATTCTCTCCCATTTTCTTTGTGATCACCAGCCATGTCAGTCACAGCAACTCTTCAAAGAGGGAGGCTGAACTCTATATCAGATAGGACTTCTTTCTTTTTATTTATAAAGCAAAGCATGAATTCTAACAGGTCCACTAGTCATACCTATTGATTTGATACTTAATCATATGAACACAATGAATATTCAGTGCCTGCATGATATAAAAAGAACAATCAGAATAAGCTATTAGAGGTGCTGGAATCTCATTTAAAATCTAATTAGGTCTAGAACAAAACTAGAAGAGTCCTGTCTGAATATGAAGAAATGGATGTGTCTATATAATGATTGAAATGCCTTCTTTTTTCATCCTTCTCTTGGCATGTATTAAGAAACTAGCTTTTTTTTTTCCAGTTCAGACCTAGAAAATCATTAGTTTGGCTGGTACTCTCATGCTTTAACTTCCAGGTTAGAGCTGATCACTCCATGCTGTACAACTGCTCATCTCTGTGCAGAGCATGCAGTTGGGGTGGGCAGTGCGACTCAAGCAGAAATTATTTTGTAGCTGTCCCTATTCCACTGCACTGACTGGCTCATAAGCTCCTGAGTTTGCATTGCTTTAACTGACCTTGTAGATTTCTGGATTTTATCACCATATCAGATAAGAGCTTTGTGAATTTTCTCCCCCTTTTTAATTGAGAAAACTTCAGTTATTTATGGCCCTTTTACATAAATATCATGGCTCAGCTTACAGGGGTTGTCTTGCATGAAGGCAGATTCAGGCTTTGCTCATCTGGGCAGAGTTGAGCAGGTGAATTATTCACCTCTCTTTAACAGTTAGCCTGGATCTAATCCATGCTTGACTTCTCCTGCTGAGGTAGGCGAAGGATGTGAGCAGAGGTCACCCAGTGATGAGCTGCTGGCCAGTGTGACTCTCTGGTTTGCCTGGCATCAGCAGACACGGATTCAGACTGGATTCTGACATTTCTGACTCGAGAGGTGGGCAAGGTGGACTGCACTGGTGCTCCAGACCCTGAGGTGTGACCCAGAAGGCCTCGTAAAAGCCATGCAGATGTCTTCTCTGAGCAGTCAGCTCTGGGTCTGGCACAAAGGATGATCAAGGGGCACCATGCACCCACACAGTGCTGCAGAGCTCATCAAAACAACAGTCAGGGGCTGGAGAGGAGGGCTGGAGGGCTGCAAGACTGCTCAGGGCTCTGCCAACCAGTGTGTGGAAGGATGATTAGGTGACTGTGCTTGATGGGTTCAAATTACACTGCTGCCTTTTAATCCTCTGTCATTCAGAGACTGTACCCAGGTTTTTCTTGTTGTCTCATTTCCAGCCCAGAACACAATCTCAGGTTCCTCAGGTGCAGGTTCTTTACTCACTCTTTGAAGTCCAGATTGTGTCCTCTCGAATGAAGCCCCTGAAGGGTGATATGGGGTAGTTAACCCGGAGGGAGGGGTTTGCCCAGGAAGCTGGCTGCCTGCCTGAGCACACCCCATGCTGAGAGGTAGTTTCCTAGAAATACAGCCCTGGATACAGAAATGTCATTTCAGTCATGAATTCATCTTGTGGTTGCTGAACATTTATAGCTGGGAATGGTCTTTATGCATCCAAAGCCTGTTCCTATCCCACCTTCAACATTTCTTGATGATGCAGAAGCTAAGGCTGCTGTTCCAGGCAAAGTGCCATTCACAACAATACACTTGGGCTGCAAAAGGCTCAGCCTCAAGCAGTGTTGCAATAACTTCAGAGCTGCCAACTGCAAGTATCCCCACCCCAACTGGCTGTCTAGAATTGTTATATAAAATGTAAGGAATTATATTTACAAGTGTATTACTTCACATGTATAAAGGGAATTAAAGAGAGCCAGGGAAAATCATGGTGACACCCTGTCTGGATCCTATATTCACAATAGGGACTGACTTGCAAGGACATACTCCCTGCCAGACTATCCAAATACTGCATTAATGTTGTTCACTGTGGATGTTAAGTTTCAGAAGAATAACCCAAGCTGTGCACATCTTCCCCCCCCCCCTCCAGTAGCTGGCTGCTTCCTCCCTTCTAGCACTGCAAATTCAGGTTATCAAGGTGTAGCTTAGCCATAGCCAGCCAAAAAAGATCCCAGGACTTCTCTTTGCAAGGGAAAAATGGCACTCATGAAGAGCATGAGATTAATTCCTGAATTAGGGTGTATTCCTCACGGTTTGAGGATGATGAGGAAAGTCTTGAGGTCTTCTTCGGTTTGCTTATGGTTTCCTTGCTATTTTTCTCCTTGCTGTCATGAATTAAACCTTACAGAAGTGGGCACTTGCCAGGTATGACTTTAGATTTTTCAGGGATCCTAATTTTTGCCTTTTTACCTTCCACAACTATGTTGTTCCCAGGATTTGATTTTGATTCTGTTCCATCTCATCTGAGAGGAACGGGTTTAATCAGAATCTCTTAACCCACTTTGTTTAATGGTAGCCCTTTATAAGATGCTAAGAAACATACCACGGTCTTGTCCTGGCAAGACAAGAGGCTAGATGAAGGGAAGAATTCTAGCTTCTAACTGGATTCTGACTATGGAGCTCTGAGACTTTGTAAGATTTTCCAGTGATAGCCTCATTTAGCCTCTGTAAATGGAAGCTGGGCAAGAAAATACAATCTATCTGTCTGCCCTGAAATGTGCTTATTGATTTCAGCAATAGTACTGTAATTGTTCTCACAAATCAGCTAATTGAAGTCCTTAATGAAAGGTGACTTAAGCAGCAGTAACTTTTGCATTTGCCTCCCCAGTAGACAGCAGCTGACCAAATCTGGTATTCCTTGTTAACCAAATACTATTCTTCGAGCACATTTGAGCGAGTGGCTGGAATTAATGAGATTTATCACGGTGCTCGATGCTCTCCTTCATCTCTTTGTGTGTTGGTGTCATCGTCCTCTGACAGAGAAGTGCTTTTTGTCGCCCCCTGGCAGGGGTCCTCTGGAGAAAGGGCAGACCTCAAACCTCGTCTGAGAAGGTGCAGAACATTCTGCACTCGCGGGTTCTCGGCTCTCGTGGCTGGGCAGGGCTGCGTCCTCCTCGTGTCAGGTCTGTGGGCAGGGTTTGGTCTGGGGTCTGGAGACAGGACCACTGCCGGGAATGCTCCTTGTTACAGGAGGTTTGTGGCTCCTCAGTGCGTCTCTGTGCTCCCCAGTGTTCCTCCATCTCTGCGGCCGGAGAACGTCCCCGCTGAGGCAGAGCGGGGCCCCTGCGGCCGCGTTGGTGCCGAGCTGGCCCGGCGGCGCTGCAGCCCCGCTCGGGGCCGGGCATCGGCAGCTCCGAGCCAGGCCCGACAGAGGCAGCTCTGGTTTTCAGCCCCTTCGGCAGGAGCCCAGCAGCTCCTCGCTCTCGAGTCCACGCGCGGGGTTTTCTGCCTTCGCTTTGCAGCTTTCACTGAGAGGAGAGGGCTCTAAAGCTCATCTGGAGGTTCAAGAAATTAACATGCTTTCTCCTCTGAACTTTCAAAATCCAGCTAAAAGCTAATTATCTCAAGTCTCTTCTCTCTAATGACTTTCCAGTTTATTGATATTGCACAAAAATCCGTGGATAACCCTCTCTATTAGATATAATTATCTAATGACTATTGAGCTTGAGAAATTATTCTGTTAATTTTGTCTTTAGTCTTCTATTTCCTGTCAGAGATTTGAAAAGGAAGCCTGCAATTCTCTCATAATTACTGCATCTTGTTGATTTCTCTTCCCATTTTTTAAAGATAAGCTTGTGCTTAAATATGAGCTTTTGAAAGACAGAAGTAAAATGTCTCTATTAAAGTGTCGTTGTGGTTTGAATGCAAAAGTATCACTGACTAAGGGGAACCCTGAATTTTGATTGAAAATTCACCACTGATTAAGCAATTTTTTCTCTTGATTAGATTTTGAGATTGTCTCTGCATCTCATCCTCACAAGGATGAGTTCTTGTTCAAGTGGAGTTACATTGATAAGACTGATCATGTCCCATACACAGCTGCTCTGGATCCTTTTTTAACCCTTATCAGCTGATTATAAAGCAACCATTAATATGTGAGGATATGAGAGACCATGTTGTGGTGTCATGATTCTGCCAATGTCTCACAGCTCTGCCTGCTAAGTGCCCTCAGTCGTGGACCAGCCACTCTTGCAGAGCTTTTGCTGCCATATCTTGTCTTCTAACAGATAAGGAGAAATCTTTCCTGTGGCTTTTTAAGGTCCCCAAAATAGTTTTAAGATATTTTATTTCTCAAAGAGAGGGTCACTACTATTGTGCCCATTATGGCTTTCATGCTATAGTGTTACTGGGGCAACCACCCACAGCCTGTGCACCAGATTTTGGCTGTTAAGAGTTGGGTATTTTGTCCTAAAAATTTGCAGTCCAGTGGATCTTCTTCTCCCTAAACAGTAGTTACTTACAATTTAATTCTTTAATTTCTTACGATCAAAGAATAATATGGGTTGAAAGGGATCTCTCTCTTTGGCTTTTATTCTAGTCTGAACAGAGCACATTATTTCGTTTTATCCTCAGCAGAGCACATTACTGCATGTTCATGTTCTCAAATACAAAAGTATTCAGTTAACTCAGCTGAGAAAGTAGGTCTGGATCTCAGTGCTGGATTTCCTTCCTTGTCTATCCTTGATGCTTCTTGCTCCCTTTTGTGGGTGCTAACTTTTTCACAGACCAGTGTGACAGCAGGGACAGCTGAGTCCCTCAGTTTGATGTTTCCATTGCAGTATTAGGCTGAATGTTAGTTGGCAGCAAAATCTATCCCTATCCTTCCAGAAACTCATTAAAACCAAACAACTCTGCAAAGTGATTTCTGTTTGGACTATAGCAAAGTGATTTCTGTTTGGACTACATTGCCAATTTATCAGATATGTGAAATGCAAAATGATTAAGTAGTTTCTTGTAAAGAAATCTCTCTAACTATAAACTTTAAAAAAAAAATTCTAATATATGTTCACTTATTTGATCAACTTTGTAGGTGTAACTTCTTCCAACCAGGTACTGCATTCCTAAGAGAGAGGACATAGATTTTCTTTGACATCACAGGTTTTTCCATGGCTCATTATAATTGCAATATTTTATGTAGGTGTTTAAAGCAGAGGACTGGGAGTGCCATCATTGCAGTATTTCAGGCCATGTACTGGCTGAATGGTGCAGCTGCTTCCATTGGGTCTAGCTGGGAGGGACGAGCTTTGCCTCCTCCGATTCTCCTTCCCCTGGAGCTACAAGACTTCAGCCTCTTCGGTTCTTCAGTTCCCCACCAGCAGGGAGGCTCCAGCCAGAGCTTCTGGAGAGCAGCAAGCACACAGTGCTCAGTACTGGAACTGCACAATCCACTGAATACACAGAGCTCTTGGGGCAGTGGATTCAGGAATCACACACAAAAAGCTACTTCTCGGCCAGAACTTGGTCATAGCTACTTAGTCCAGCTGAGTTCAACCCCACAGAAATATTTCGGATTTTGAACTTTTTCCCCCCTATATGTCTAATTATGAGTTTTGTGCTGTCAAGGGATCAGGAGGAAGGAAGGACTGTTCTGAATTCCCAGGCAAGCCTGCTTCAATCTGCACTTACAGTTTGAGATCTAATCATAGAGGAATATCTACTCAGGTTTTATTTTAAGCCCCCTTTGTGGAGGTGGCACACTGAAATCACCTGGGGAGACTCTGGAGAGGAAAATCCCCCTGGGCAGCTCCATCAGGTGTCCCACAGGAGTTCCAGGCAATGCCAGGAACTCTTTCAGCACCAGCTCTGCCTCTGGCCATGGCAATGGGTGGCCAAGGGGCGGCCACAGGGGGGCCAAGGGGTGGACAAGGGATGTCCATGGGGTGACCAAGAGGTGCCCACAGAGCTGGACAAGGGATGCCCATGGGGTGGCCAAGGGGCTGATGCTGCCAGGCACCACATGCGTAGCAGCACCTGGGACACCCTGGCTGCAGGGGGACCCTGCCTAGCACTGCAGAGGCTCCTGCAGCAGACCAGATTTTCCTGACTCTCTTTGACACACAAAAATCAAACAGGAAAACATTAAATTCTGCAGGGCAAACGAATGGTGTTTCACTGGAGCACTGGTGCTGAATTCAGGCACAGGAGCACCATCTGCCTGCTCTGTGCCATGACTGCCGCCAGTTAGAATTGGACGTGTGACTTTGACACCCCTTTGACAGAGACTTACTGGCACTGCCACCAGGCAATTGTAAGTGGGACAGAGCACTTAAGACTGGGAATTTTCCCTTGGCTGCCAGCCCAACAGCCCCGTTGGGGATTGCTGAGTGACCAGGCATAGAAATGGTTAATAAAGATACTGCTTAGGTTAGACACTGCACACGTTCTGTGTTAATGAAGAATTTTTCTGTATTAAAACCCATGTTGGTTTTTTTTTTTGTATTTATAGACATAGTGGTGTTCATAATTGAAGTCTGACTGCTCTTAGGACTCAGTAACCAACTCTTGGTGTCAGTGGGGATCTTTTCACCCACTTCATTTCATTACAATTCATCCTTGTGAAACACAGGCAGCAGTGTCCTGTCTCTGCAGGCACAGTGTCATCACTGGTGTATTAATGTGCTGTTCATTGTGCTCTGCAGCCCACTGGCATTCAAGACACATCTCCTTTAATTTGAATTCTTTTCTTGGTAAAGAAAAATAACATTTTCACAGCTTTTTTTTTCCCCCATTTCAAAATACAATTTTTTAGCTAAAACTTGTTGCCAAATTCTATTTTGATCCTGTGGTTTATTTTTAAACTGGAGAGCAGTACATTCAAGAATCACAATTACGTGAAGATAATATTGATAATCTTGTTTTGCAGTTTAATCGCAAAACTTCTACATGTGGTGTTTATCCTCTTGGTATATCACAGTAGTGACAGCAACAGCTCTGCTGAAAGCTGCTGCTCCTCCAGGGAACTCTGCAGAGCGCAGGTGTGAGCAGGAGCATGCAATGGATCTGTCGCGGCAATGCGTGGGTGGGTGGAGAGCAAGGACAAGGGGTGCACAGAACCTTAAATTTGTGCTGCACATTAAGAGCTATAAAGAAAGAGAACTCCTGAAAATGCAGCTCCAAAGCCCTAGAGAGGCTGCCCGACCCTGGGGATTTTGCACAGCATGCAGTGGGTCCCGTCCCACGCCTCTGTTTGTGTGGAGGGTGGCTGGGAGCGGCAGGAGCCAGCAGAGGGGACGGCACTACGGGAGGAGAGGGGGCAGCAGCTGAGTCCCCGACCTTGTGCTGCTTGCACAGGGGCAAGAAGCAACTGCGAAACGCCCCAGGCCTTTCCGGGTGCATTTCCTGCTGTGATGTCTCTGGACACAAGTCTTTGCAGCCCTTTTCCACCACACGCAGGTGAAGTTTTAAGCTTGGCACAGAGCCTGCCTGGCGAGCCCCTGGTCTGAGGCTTTGTAGCAGATCTCAGTTTTCCGTAGTCAACTTCCCCTGGTCCTTCCAAGCGGTCATGCAGGAGCGGGCTGGCTGCAAGTGGCACCTCATGGGTTAAGTTTTACAACGCCGTGGCAGGACACCAGCACGGCTGCAGAGTGTGCAGGTTTCCCCTCGGATTCTGCACGTGCCTATTCCATCTGGAAAGGCAGTGTAGCTCTGGCATTTGCAGTAGGTTTGGAGGAAATGAGTTTTTGATATGGTGTGCCTGGCTCATTGTCACTTAATACTGCAGGGAGCTGCTTGCAAAGTGCAGGATGGGGCAGCCTCTTCCCTGGGCTTCTGACAGGTCTGAACTGTGACCCCACTGCTGACACTAATTCAGTGGTTCGTGCCCAGGCAGAGGAGGGGCAGCACAGACTTGGTTTAAATGCTAGGTGAAAGCTGTGCCAACATAAAGGTTTTCTTTGGCACTACAGACACTGCCAGGGCCAAGACCCAATTCCTTTATTTATTGATTCATTAATTCTTGAAAGCAAAGGAAGGCATAGTCCAGACAGAACAGCCCTGAACTCCTTTGGTCGCCCAACAGCAACGTGAGGGGCAGGAGCTCATCCCTGTCCTGGCCTGTGGGTGGACGTTCAAGGGCCCAGGATTTGTCTCCAGCAGCCAAGAGTCACGTAGGGACAACACAACTGGAGCTGCCAGGATCAGGTTGCAAAGTTTGGGTTTATTGAAGCTTTTTGGTTTTTTTTTAAATGCAGATCAGGTGATTCAGGAATGGTTTAGATGCCTTTGATTCCTAACTCTTAAGAGGACACTGAGCAAGGGGTTTTTCTCTTGACTAATCCTAAATCCCAAGCCTATTGATTCTCTGCTTTGCTGTGTTTTGCTACTCTGTCCCAGGCACAATTTAGCAAGGAACAATCCTGTTCTGCTTATGTACAAAAATACCAAAGCAAACAAAAGTGCAATCACGAAGGTGGATTATGGGTTGTTTTTCCTTTGTTGAGGGAAGAATGCTTTTTGTCCATGCATTTCAAGGCACACTACTGTTCATGAGTAATTTAAAAGAGAAATATTTGATACTGCAGGGGAGTTGGTAATGACTTAATCAAAGGCAAAAATACCTCTTTCTCCAGTTGAATGTTCACATAGTTTAGTTCTTATTAGCATCGATTTTCCCCACATCTTTAGCATCTGATTTATGAAAGGCAACATAATGAATTTCAGCAATAAACAAGAATATTGGAACAGAAAAACAGACCATTTCTCCACTCAATTGTATGGCAGTGTAGAACTCCTACAGCATTTCTGGAAGGGCTCTTCCTTGGCTGGCTCACATTTCCTCTGCAGTCACATGGCAAACTTCCTGTGCCTTCCTCTCCACCCTGAGCAGCTCAGGAGAAATCAGAAACCACCTGGTATGTGGAATAACCACATCTGCCAAAACCAGGCAGACACAAAACCCTCTCCAGCCAGGCTGCTGGCAGCTAGGCAGAGCATCCCTTCTGTGCCCCCTTCCTATCCCAACACCCAAGGAAGAGCCTGGGGCTTCCTGGCAAATGCCTGCAGTATCCTGTGCCACACTGCTGGTTTTCATGGCAGACGAGGGATGTGCTGAGCTTGGGTTATGTTTTTATTTAAGCCAGCTGGGAGTCTCTGACATTCTCAATTACAGTTCGTTTGCACACACTCTTTGCAATTGAAATGCAGTTTGCAACCAGTGCACCTAAGGTCTGCTCTGGGACATGCCAAAATCTCACTGCCAAAGCCATGAAAATATGTGGCATTTGCAGTGCTAATAGAGAAGGATAAAAAAAAAAAAGACCAAACTTTCTTCATCCCTTTTAAGCAGTGACTCAGTCACCAGCTCTTCCCACAGTTCTTCACTGATGTTCTAATTGCAGACCAATACCAGCTTAGGCTGCCTAAAATAAACTTCACATTTTCATTTAATTAGTTGGACTGTCTGCCTCATTGCCATGAAAATTATATAGAAGAAAATATTTAATTACAGGGTTTTCCTAAGCATGGTCTCTCAAATATCCCAAACAGGTAAGGAATAAATTTATACAGAAATATGTTAAACGTTAAAAGACAACATGATAGTGACTGTCGATGTTTTTTAGAGAAATTTTTTCCTCTTTAGAAATGCTAATTTATCGATACTTAAGGAAGACAATGGGACATGTGGGTGCGGCACCTCCCTGTCT
>VZRX01010490.1:58573-80163 GCA_013398075.1 Notiomystis cincta
AAGGGGAAGGTGCCTGACACCTGAGAGAAGGCTGCCAGTGGGTTCTCTGGTTCTGGTTTTGTTGTCACCTTTACAGTTGTTGCCTGTTTACCTCATATAAATACTTAGTAAAGGTCTGTTATTCCTATTCCCTATCTTTGCCTGAGAGCTCCTTGATTTCAAAATATTATTTATTCAGAGGGAAGGGGGTTTCACATTTCGCATTCCAAGGGAGGCTCTTGCCTTTCTTGGTAAATACCTGTCCAAAACCGGGACAGTGACCCAGTCTGGGCCTCGGAGCACTGGATGAAGCTCTAGAGCTCAGAGCCCCCGTGCCCCAGCTGTGCCCAGCCCACCCCGGGGCAGGAGCAGGCAGCAGAGCCCTGCTCGTGTTTGGGAGCAGCAGGGGAGTGCAGGAGGTCTCTGCCCAGGCTGCCAGTGCAGCTGCAGCAGGGCGAGCAGGGCCCACTTTGGGCTCAGCACCTTCCTCTGCCCAGCTCCTTCTGCTCCAGATGCTTCACTGCGGCTGCAGCTGTGCCCTTCACAGGAAGGACTGGCATCTGCAATCAGCAGCTCAGAGCTGTGTCTTGCCCAGTCTGCTGTAAATTCTTCCTCTGGGATGGGCTTCTGACATGTAAATAGTATTGTGGGCTAGTGTCTCTGGGTGTTTGCAGGGGGTGCTGGGCATTGCAGTGGTCCTGCCATTACACTGCAATATTCTCCCAGTGAATAGCAGCCTTCTCAACAAAACATTATGCCCCTCAAGAGTCTGAAAGAAAATGAAAACTGGGATGCTGATGGGGTTTTTGATACAGAAATATACACTTCTGAAGATATTGGGGTTTCTGAGTGTGTGTTGGGAGCAGTGACTTGCAGTCATGCAAATTAATTTTGCATATTGCAAACCCACTCAGGAATATTTGCCTTTTCCACTCCTTGTGAAAGGGAAACATGGAAACCATGTCAATAAAATGCATTTCCTGTGGACACAGGGGAGAATGTGTGGATGGGGATATGGGAGAGCCACATGTATCAGGGGATGTGTCTGAGAGGTGTTGCCTCAATTGTCTTGAACTCCTTGGTGGGCTGAGGCTGTCCAGCCAAGGAGCTCAAGGCTGATGGGCCACACGGAGTTTATTTGGCTCAGCAAACACCAGGGTCAGTGTCTGAAGGATTTGCAATGTCTGAAGGACTGCACTATTTTAATGTGAACTGGGAAGTGACTTCTTATATTTATGGATAGTGGAATTTCAGGATTTATAAATCACAGGAAAATAAAAAAAAGAAAAAAAAAAAGAAGCTATATTTGATAAGCAAGCAGTTCACTGAATATTTTGCCCAGCTGAAAGGTATTGGATTCAATGATCCTTGTGGGTCCCTTCCCGTTGAGGTTATTCTATATTTTATGTTTGTTGGCAAAACTAGAAAATCTCAGATAATTCTTTTCAGCTTTATGATGAACTACCCCAGTAATTGTATTTGACAGTCAAAAATCTATAGAGACCCATGTAAGTCATTAATGACAAAGATTGTCTGTTTGTACCTAATGCACGTCCAATCCAGCTGCCTGAAATCCAGCTCTTGTAGGCTGTTTTGGCAAGAGGCTGTAACCAAAGCACCGGGATGTGCCTGGCACCAGGCAGGAGGAAATTCTGCCAGGGACAGGGATGCTGCACACCCCTGCTGCAGCTGGAGGCAGGGAGGGCAGCGGTGTCCTCATGCCTGAGCCACCTTTGCTGCTCCTCAGAAGAAGGAGCCTTTCGTGGATGAAAGCCCTGAAATTCACTTTGTGGGAATTACAGGCCAGACCTTCAGGTAATGCTGCCCCTGAGTGTTCAGAAATCATGGAACTAGCTAAAAATGATGCCTTTACTTTTTAATGTGAGAAGGAAAGGCAGTTGTTCTACTTTGTCTTACTACAATTAATTCTTTTCTTCTGCAGGACTTTATTAATAATAAATTTTTTTTATGTAAAAGAAAGAAAAAGCAGGAATATTCTTGGGGCATATCGCAGTATCAGGTTCTATTGTGTGAATTGCCAAATCATCCTGAGATTTGCATTAAAAAGCACAGGTTTAGCTACCCTAAATGCATGATGACTCTGTTGTTTATGAGTAGCTCAATTAACCAGCAGCAGTAATGAAGCTTTCAGAGCAGATTTTCCATGAAGGTCTCCCGGGAGGGCTCCGCAGCCTCCCCCTGCAGCAGGGAAGGAGGGGGCTCAGCCCCAATTTCTCATCCCATGCTCTCAGTGACTTGGGCTCCTGGGCGTGTTTAGAGGTGCCAGGATGCTGCTTTGCCTGGGTGCTGAGGCTCGTTCTCTGCTCCCTGCGCTCCTGCTCTGCCTTGCCCAGGGCTGCAGGAGCCCGGGGTGGAGGGGAGCATCGTTTCAGAGTGCAGAGAACTCCCGCTCCTCCTTGTCCCCAGCAGCCCCAGGCACCAACCACATCATTTCCCTCCCACTCGTTTTCCCCGCATGGCCCGGCGGGGGAGAGCAAGAAATATCCCCACGTTTCCAAGGCACCGGTGCGATTCCTGCCATCCGCCTGCCGCCAAAGTGAGGGGAATGCGAATCGCAGAGCTCTGTCCTCACCCAGCGCTTTGTAAATGAATCGCTTTGATCTCAGGCGGATTTCCCCCTGCTATTTTTAGATGCAGTGAGGATAACCGAGGGATGTCGATTCTAATGCAGACGGAAAGCAGTTTCAGATGCAGTTTTTCTCCAGGGGCAGAAGAGAAGAGCAGAAGGAGGAAAACAAGGCAATCTGCAGCAGCATTTCCAGACCTTCTGCTACCGACAGAGATAGGTCGCTAGGCCCCATAGGCTGCAGGGGGATGTTCCCCAAACACAAAATCCACTAGATAGCTGGTGATTGTCCTTGTTGGCTTTTTTGTAACTCACCACTCTGCTGCAGCCCAGAGTCAGGACCTGCACATCAATTAATCTTTGTAGCACAGGGGATATGTTTATAGGGGATTGCTTATAGCTACCCTTTGATTTAAAAATAATTGCAACATCTTTCCCTGCTTAAAACAGGTCTGAGATTGCTCACTTTCGATCATACCAACTCCTGCTTTTCATTTCATCTTCAAAACTAAAGCAAAGCAACAAACAGATACGCAAACCAGCCTTTTCTTCCACAGGGCAGGAGCGTGCCTGTCTGCAGCTGTGCACTCAGAGAAGAGCAGGAGTGCAAACGTGGTTACGAGGAAGGAAGAAGCAGCCCTTCCGAAGGGTGTTTTCTCCTTCTTCTCCCGCCTGCCGTTGCTGGGGAAACCGGCAGCCGCTGCTCGGAGAGGCGGCCTCGCCCAGCGCAGGACAAAGGAAACGCAGCCCAGCGCCAAACGCAGCCCGGGGCCTCCCCGGGAGCCCCCGGGACACGGCGGGTGACAGCTGCCTGTAAGTGCTCCCCAGAGGCCGGGAAAGGCGTGGGACAGGGTTTCAGTGCCCGGGGAGCACGGGGGCAGCGCTGCCAGGAGCAATGGTCCCCAGCCCAGCGAGGCTGGCAGCGAGGGAGGAGGGTGAATCCACAGGGAATTCCCAAGCCACCGAGATTGCTGAGGCTGATGGAGAAAACCCCTATTAATTTCTATTTGGCTTGCTAACTTCCTACTTGTCCATAAACATTCACGGGGACTAACGAGTCCTCTTACCCTGCTCCTTCACCCCCTGTGTGCATCTTTTGGGGTGGACCTCAGTTCTGACCAGTTGGGAGCTCCAGAACCCCTAAAGGGCATAGGTTTATTTTTTGTTGTTATGTCCATGGTGCCTGTACTTAGAGGATGGTTTTCCATGGCCAAATGTAGTGTTCGTTAGCACAAACCCAGGCACCAAGACACCTAAGCTAATAAATCCCAACTGTGAGGTCACAAATACACTAAAAAGTCAGAAGCTTAAAAATAAGAAAATTAAGATCTTGGGTATTTTAATGCATTTACTACAGGTTTCATTCAGTTTTTCTCCTCTGTTTGGAGAATTAGATTTTTAGCAGCTACTTCGGTGCTTCTGGGTTTCATGCTTTCTTTTTATCCAGTGCCACAGTTTGGGGGGGAGATGGGATGCAGGAAATGTGATGAGACTGCAGGAGAGCAGTGAGCACAGCAGGGCTGGCAGCAGCCAGAAATCAAGCTTAGCAGGGTGCCATTAGGCTGGTTTGGCTCCTGGTCTTGGCAAGCTTTGGGAAACTGAGCAGTGTCTGGAAATCTTCCCTGCTCAGGTTTGTGGGCAGCCTGTGATGCACAGATGTTTCTAACATCTGCATCTGAGAGCAGAGTCCTGATGTTGCAGTTGCTGAGGTTTGAGACAGACACTACCAGCTGGACATTTGCAGTTTTTCAAACACAAAAGCCTTAGCCCTTTACCCCCTCTTTTTCCTTCCCAACATCGGGTACCACCCCCTTCTTCAGACTGTTAACTTAAGAGCTGAAACAACAAAATTCTAGTTTGGAAAAATCTCCAAATTTGGTGTCTTTTTAGTTACCAGAGTCTAAATGTGTGTGGCCAGATGGATCAGTTAAACATCCTTCCCTCCCTGCCCCACACACCACAGCTGAGAAATCTTTCCAAACCCTTTCTCAGTACCTGAAATGCCACTCCCTCAGCATCACCAGAGTAGTCTTCTCTCTCCAGACATGTCTCCCTGGGCACAGTTAGCCCGGGAAGTGAAACATTACCCTTTTGTTCTCTTCTCCTTCAGGCTGCTGTTTCTGCGGGAATCCCTCTGGGTTTGGTGCTATCAGGATCGACACCTGGCTTTGTTCTCCAGCCCAGAGAGAGCCTGTTCCTGCGAATCTGTGCTTTCCCAAGGGGAGGGGGGGAAGCAGGGCTGCGGGCTGAGCACTTTCATCTTTTGTCCACCCCACAGGAGCGCCCAGCGTCTGGCACTCTTTATAGTCAGGCAAATATTCCCTCCTTCCTTAGCACACAGGGGAAAGAATACAATGAAAGGAAGTTGTGATGTCAGCCCAGAGTTTGGAGTTATGCTCAGATAAACCCCTCAGAGGCTCACCACTGGCTGTCTCTGTGTGGAACTGGTGCTTGGCTGCTGTGGTGGTCGTGGAGTTATCACAGAATCCTGGATTGCCTTGTGTTAGGAGAGACTCTGGAGAGCATCTCCTCCCAACCCCCTGCCCTGGCAGGGACACCTTCCACTGTCCCAGGGTGCTCCAAGCCCTGTCCAGCCTGGCCTTGGACACTGTCAGGGATTCAGGGGCAGCCACAGCTTCCCTGGGTACCCTGTGCAGGCACCCTGTGCAGGCACCCTCACAGGGAACAATTTATTCCTTACATATAATCTAAATCTCTCTTTTTTGCAGATTGAAACCATTTCCACTTGTCCTGTTGTTGTTTGCCTGTGGTAAAATGTTGCTCTTCCTCTTTTTTATAAGCCTTCTTTAAGCACTGGAAGACTGCAATGAAGTCCTGCCAGGATGTTGCATTTCACAGGTCTGAGAAGTCCCTCTGGGGGAAACAGAAATCCACCCACACAAGCAGAGCAAAACATTTTACTTTGCAGGACTAAATCTTGCACCTGCAAGATTAAATTGGATTTTTTCACCTGCAAGTGGAAGGCTTCTGTCTCTTCCCTGATCCCTGGCAAGTCCTGTTCAGGAAGGTGAGGGGAGCATGGGGCAGGCACATCCCTGCAGTTCCTGGCAACTCCCACAGCCCCCTATCCTCACAGTCCCATCCCTGACTCCTTCCTTCCAGAGCCCCCCATCTCAGCCCCATTTTTCAGTATCTACAACATCACACTCCTGCTCACTGTGCTTTGGAGAGCAGTTTTCCTCCAGTTTCCTGGAAAGATGCATCAGCTGCAGCGAGCCCTGTGTGAGCTGCTGCTCTGGGGCCAGGGCCCCTGCTCGAGCAGGAGCCTTTGCTGCAGCTCAGCATCATCTGCAACACACCAAGAAGAACCAGAGAGATGCCAGAAGTCAGGGCAGGAGGAGAGAGTTTTTAACTCAAATAACGCAGAAGCATTTCAAACCTAGTCACAAGCCAATGGGTTTTCACAGCAGAAGTTTGGATTTAGAGGGTGGACTGTCTCCTGAATCCTAAACCCCATTTACTGGGGAATTCTTAATTCTGCAAGTAGGTCATGCCTGCTGTCTCCCTTTGGGAACAGTGGAGACTTGACAAGTCTAAATAATAACTCTTATCTCTCCTCTCTTTGATGTTAGATGTCACCAAGTTGTTCCCTGCCATCCACTTTTCATTTCTTCTCTTCAACTCCTGCAAAACTCTGCTGAACACACAAGTTAATGAAGAATGAGACATTTTCAGGTCCCACCGATTTTGTAGCTGCCAGGGTGACCCATCACAATGGCCTGGGTGGGAGGCCCTGGGAAGGGCCCTGCTGTCCCTGGGGAGTTGTGGCAAGGAAAGTTCATCTTGGAGCTGCAGTTTCAGTGCACAGTGCCCAAATCTGGCCGTCTGCCAATCCAAGGAGCAGAGGGGAGGCTATGTCCAGGTGCTGGGCACAGAGGCTGTGCCAGGGCCGTGGGAGTGTCCAGAGCCACCACAGGGGCAAGGACAGCTCCTCACACCTGTGTTTCACCTGTGTGCATCCAGCTGAGTCTCTGGCATAGAGGTTTCTGCTTCCATGAGGAGCCTTGTAAAGACCTTGCCCTAATTACAGAGTAATTCCAGTGACATTTTAAATTATGGGTGAGTTTTACATAATTCTTTTGATATATGTTGTTATGACATGTAAAATTTTTTCTTTGCCAGACGCAGTGAATTATGTAAGGTCTTTGTTTTGCATTTGTCAGGAGAACTTGAACCACTGCAAATATAACAAATGCACTTCCAAAGGACCTGGTCCCGCACAACTGTGATAATACAGACAAATTTCATAAACTTTATTAAGTTTCTAGTGAATTCTATAAGCTAACAGACTAGCTTATATGACAGTGTTCAAACTCCAAAGCCAAGCATGCAGGGAATAGGAAAAGTCCTCTCCTGAAATGCAGCACTATTCCTGGGCTTCCAGGGATGCCTCACTATATGACCAAATGCTGGTTTTCCCATAGAGCCCTGTGTCCATGGTGGAGCAGCCTGCTTGATGCAGATCAGTGGACAGCAATTCAAAAATCTGTTTTCTTCACATCCTTCACTGTGTGGCCACAGCCCTTGTTTGCTGTATTCTGCTCATCCTTGCTGTACAGATTAAATACTCTTTCCACTTGGTTTTTAGTTTTTTTTTTTCTGTGACACTCATTACTCTAGTCATGTTTGTTTATTCTGCATGCAAACAATTAATTTATCCCTGTGAAGCCCAGTAAGGCAGGGGAGAAACATTATCACTTTATAGATAAGGAACAGAGGCACAGAAAGATTCAGTCAAGAATGTCAATTTATTTGGGATGTTCAACTTCAGATGCTCAAGAGCTGACAATCCCCCTGCATGTGGGATTTATTTACTGGCACTGTCAGGGCAGGGCTGCAGTGGGCAGCTGCTGCCTGGCTACACAGGTGGCCCAGAGCACTTCCCAGGGCATTGACCAGAGACAGCAGCCAGATGGAAGTGTAGGAAATGACAGAAGCAGAGAACCAGAGAATGGTTGGCTTGGAAGGGGCTTTAAAGATCACCTAGTCCAGGCCTCCTGCCCTGAGCAGGGACACCTCCCACTACCCCAGGGTGCTCCAAGCCCTGTCCAACCTGGCCTTGGACACTGCCAGGGATCCAGGGGCAGCCACAGCTTCTGTGCTCAGGATGGTAGGATAAATGCAATGTCTTCTTGGTCAGGCTCTCCAGGGGAATTTTAAAGCAAGGAGCTGAAGGAAGGCAGTGACTCTGTGGGGACTTTCTGGCCATCTGTTTGCTCTCTGACTGTTCACCAGCTCAGATTGCAGCCTGTTGTTACTGGGCATCACATCCAGTGCTCAAGGAGTCCAGCACATTGTGCTCATATCAGGGTCACAGAATCACAGGATCACAGGGTCATTAAGGTTGGAAAAGACCTCCAAGATCACCAAGCCCAACCCTAGAGCTGACAACCCTGTGCTCACCAATAGACTGTGTCTCCAAGTGCCACATCCACTTTTTTTGGAGCACTTCCAGGGATGGTGATGTCACCATTTCCCTGGGCATCCCTTTTCAATGCATGGCAACCCTTTCCATGAAGAAAGCATTCCTAATATCCAATCTAAACCTCTCCTGGTGCAACTTGAGGCTATTTCCTCTTGTCCTGTTACTTGTTAGCTAGGAGATCTCCTTTCAGGTGCTTGTAGGAACATCCTGGTCCAGAGAGCAGAGATCCACCCCTCTCCTTCTGTCACTTGGACTGCAGCAAGCACCAGCAGCACGGTCAAGGACTGCACTAGGCAGGAAAGCACAGGCAGCCACAGCAGCCCAGCTGCAGAACCCATATTGAGCTCACCAGCCTCCTTAGCTTGCTTTAGACTATAATTTGCCAGCTCCCAGCCCATAAATGAGAGACCTGAGAATGGCTATGGAAACTTTCACTTGTCCAAATTCCAAGAGTATTTATATAATTTAATCAATAAATGGCATTGATTTATTTGCACTAAGTAACTCCTTGAGGTCTGGATAATAGATAAGGGTATGCATAGTGCTGTACAAACACATCATAAATAAATGTAGCTTGCAAATCAATTGGAAAATATTAATTATTAATCTCATAGTAAAATAATGTGATGTCTTTCCATTATGGATTTTTTTAAAAAAATCTGACCTAAGAGGTTTCAGAGTAATTTATTTGAAGAAGGCTGCCCTTTAAGGCAGGTCTTACACTTTTTAAAAGGTCACAGGGTTTAAATATCATGGTTACTTACAAAGCACCCCTCCCTGAGAGGTTTGACAGCACCTTCATCAGAATACATCACAGTCCTGCTCAAACTAGGGCTCGGCCACTGAGACCAAGGCTGGGTTCTTGCAGGGAATTTCACTCTCTCACCCTCTTTGGCTGCTGGTGATGAATACACAAAGAACTGTAAAGGTTACTCCAAGGCTTGGTACGTTAACACAAAGGAAGAACAGCACTTTTTCCTCCATCAGAGCACTGGCTGGGCTCTTTTCTCCCATGGGAGAGCTGGGGACTGTACAGTGTGGTGTCATGCAGACTCATACAGGCAGGAGACAAATCTCTGACCAGAGCAAGGTCTAATTCCAGGTGTGCTGAGCCCAATGAATCTCTTCTGGAGGCAGATGAGCCAGACTAGACTGGCCATCAGGTGCACTGCCCAACCTCAGGGCTCCCAAGCTGTGCACAGCTGAGCTGCCCCCCCATCTCATTCATCCCCTGATGCATTATTATATAGCAAGAAGAAAATGCTTATTCTATACTTATTTGTTCTAATTAATTTATCTCTTCATCAGGTTTTCAAAAGAGACAAGTTTCCTTGTTTGTCTTCCTCACTGTCTCCTGGCAGTGCAGTGCAGCGAGCCAGGGCCACGTGTCCCAAATGTCTCCCTGTAATCTGCAAACTCCAGTGCTCCATGTGGGGCTTCAGACTGGATTTTTAAAAGGAACAAGGGCTTTAAAAGTAAATCGTGTGCAATAGTCTTTCATGCCTAAAATGTTCTTTTCTTTTTTACCCATGGTCTCTTTTTTCATGCACTTTTAGGCATGCATCACTTTATTTTCTAGCTCAGCATTTCCTTTTTAAGAAGGGCAGATGATACTGGAGCTGTTTGGATTAGGATGTTTCTGTTCTAAGAGAACTTGTGAGACAGGGGAATGTACATGTTTGCTGCTGAACTCTTAGTTGATTCTGCTGGTAAATTCACAGCCCAGAGCCCTCTCGGGCACAGAGGAGTGTTTGGTAGAACCCTGTTACCCACAACCCACGTGAACCAACACAAACCATCCAATTGCAAATTCCGAGTGCACATCCATGGTTTCCTTCTGGTTATACAGAAATTACATGGGGTTTGCCCAAGGTTTAGACAATAAATACAATCAGTTAAAGCCACTGCTGCTCAGACAATCACCTGGTTGTTCCAGGATGCAATCTGCTCAGGTTTGATGAGCTCAAGGCTGACCTTTCTGTGGCTAGAGCGATTCTTGCTCTCAGACCCATTTTGCAGGAGGGCAAGGAGATGGCTTAGCCTGGACTTTGGGTAATCAGAGCAGAGATCAGCTTCCGTGCCTCAGAACCTGGTGGCTGGAAGTTTTATTGGCATTTTATGAAGACTTCTGGTACTAAGGCAAATACCTAGATATGTAGGCAGTCCAACTTTCAGTAATTTTTTCACCACTTTTGAGTCATCATTAATGCCATCCCACTCAGTGGTTATTCCTAGGCCTACTCTCTCTTTCCAGCACTTTCTTGCACATACACTTTTAGTTTCCTTTAACCTTTCTGGTGATTAACCTTTTCCCCACTTCTCGTCTCATCTTGTCTAGGAAGATCCACCCAGCTCCGTAATCTTTGTCAGCTGCTTAAACTCTTCTGCATTTCCATGGCAGCCCTCAAAGACTTGAGATCTTTGTGCAGCTTTTAGTGACCTTTTAGCAGCTGCCCCCTCTTCCCTTTCTGGCCGAGGGACTGGAGTCGGGTTTCCTCTGGATGGCTTTGCTGAGCAGTCCTTCACCACTGCTCTCCACCCTGATTGTTCAAAGCCTTTCCCACTGCAAACTTTGATCAAGAAGTAAAAGACTTCTGGCGAGGCATCGTTCCCTTCCCGCTCACAAGAGGGGTCAGCCAGTACCCAGGGGAATGTGCGGCTTTTGGAAGCGCTTGCACGAACAGGACTGGCAGGGTTTTCATCTCCCAAGCATTTGCTACTTTACTGTCTTGGCGAGGGGCGTTGCTGTGTCTCTAAGCCTGTTTCAGAGCGCGAGGTGTTCTCTGAGCTCGCTGGTGCCACGGAGGGACGTGCCTTGTGCCGGGGGAGCAGCCAGGCTCACCTGGAGCCAGGTGTGCAGCCGGGGGGATGCAGTGCCCTGCTCCGCCCAGGGCGCCTTGGAGGGGCCGCCCGAGGAGGACAAGGGCCCTCAGCGAGAGATCCCGGCGGGAAGCCGGGCTGAGGGGCCGGTTCGCCTGGCCGCGGGGGTGGCACGGCAGGGACAGGGCGGGGCCACCGGCAGGGACAGAGCGGGGCCACCGGCAGGGACAGGGCGGGGCCACCGGCAGGGACAGAGCGGGGCCATCGGCAGGGACAGGGCAGCGCCACTGGCAGGGACAGGGCGGTGGCACCGGCAGGGACAGGGCAGCGCCACTGGCAGGGACAGAGCGGTGGCACCGGCAGGGACAGGGCGGTGCCACCGGCAGGGACAGAGCGGTGGCACCGGCAGGGACAGGGCAGCGCCACCGGCAGGGACAGGGCAGCGCCACCGGCACTGCCACCGGCTCCCTCGAGCATCGCGAGTGCTGATGATCTTGGCAGAAAAGGCTACAACAGCACCAGGCTTTTGTGAGTAAGAGGATGAGATGTGTGATGTGCCAGGGGTTAACCTCGAGGGCTCACCCAAGCAGAAGAGGACTCTAGCTAGCAAGAGCAGCACCCATAATCCTGGCTGCTTTATGATTTCCTTTGCTCCTTGTTTCGTTCAGCCTACCCTAATTATGTGATCATGAGATCTGCTGATTGAAAAATCTCATTATATTATCTAATGCAAAACCTTTGTTGTTAATGTAAAATAATACTTTAACCAACTCTGTGGCAGGTGGGTTCTCAGATGTTGCCACTACTTCCAAATGCAGTCATTGTTCTTTTAAATTAAGAAAGTAAAAAAAAAAAAACCCACATCTTTAAACAACAATGAAAGTTCTGCTTTTTTTTTTAAACAAGAAAAGGAGTTTAATTTTTAAAGATCACTCTATATTATTAACTTGCTTAATTATCAGAAGAGATGGTTGGATGAGCAGAGAAAACAAGGAGAAGCTCAGAAGGAAAAGTTCATCCATATATTAGAGAGACAATGAGGAAAGTAAAACTATTTCAAGCGCCATTTGAAGGAAATCATTTGGGAAAGAAATAGGATTAATTAAGTTTCGAACCGGTTGATTTTGTTATCTAAAAATATTTCCTAGATTAATACTGTTACATACTTATGCATGAGGTAATGTCTGAGGCTCCTGAGCAACAGAGTGGAATGTTGCTGTAGATAAAGGCTCTTCAAACCAGCAGGGAACTCCAGACTCAGCAGAGTCTGTGGTGTATTCTGAGACTGAGATCAGGATCAGGCCTTGAGACACTGCAGCAGAGGCACCTGAGCTGTGCCTTGTTATTTTGCTGTCCTGTCCTGGTCAGGGTGCAGCTCAGTCCTGCTGTTGTTGCTTTCCATGCAGGATGTGCCCACTCCTCAATCCTTGGGTTCCATCTCCTCTTTTACTTCCCTTTATTGGTCTTGCCCTTTTTGTCATCAGGAGAGTGAAACTTTCACTTCATTGCTCTAAAACATCTTTGGTAGAGCAGAGGGGTGGCCTGGAGAAACGTGAGACGAAGCCACTGTCCCAGAACACCCCTGAACTTGGGCCATTCTCCCTCTGGCATTCGACCTCCATTGGCCCTGGGATGGGGGGGACATCTCCACACACCTGTGCAGCGCTGGGGATGCTCCAAGCGTCTCTTGGAGAGTTTCTGTGTACCACACTACTCAATGTAAACTCTTTTACACCTTTTCTTTCTCCTGTTCCTCTTTAGAGGGTGTCTGAAAGCTTTTTCTTTCACACATGTGTCTGCCTGGGGTTCTGTTTGTCAGGCTGATTCTGATTTTAGTGTGAAGAAGACTCTGACTTTGTCTCAGACCTCATCAAAATTTCCCCAAGTTCTATGTGGTATTGTTGGAAAGGACTAAATCAGCTCTGAGTTCCTGTCTATAGGAAACTTGGATGCTGCAAAGGTCTCGACAATGGAGTTTGTGCACTCCAAGTGCAGGGCCTTACTTTGTATAACCACACTCATAAACTGAATTAAATCAATACTCAGAGAAAGGGGAAAAGAATGATCTGCTCACCCAAGCTGAATCAGGCATTATTTGTGCCTTGGTTTTCCATAAGGCATGGGTGAAGACTTGTGATGAATTCAGAGCTTTGCAGTCTATTCACCAATGCATTAATTTCACCAGGCACCAGCCACAGCCCACCCAGTGCTGCTGAGCAGCTCTTCAGTGCCTGAGCACTGTAAAGCCTCCAGACACCCCTGGGAGCTCCCCTGGGAGCCTGCCCGAGCTCAGACCAGGCAGAAAAGCAGAGCCAGTGTCTGTGTGCCCTGAGGGGTGCCATGGACAGCCCAGAGCAGCCCAGCAAATCCCAGCCCTGGGCACCACAAAGAGCACCACAGGGACACCTCTTCCTCCAGGCCAGCTGGGATGGCCCTCGCTGGCGTGGGCACCTGTGGTGACCCTGTCCTCTGCCACGAGATGGGCTCAGAGAAGGAGTGTGACAGGCAACGTGCAGTGCTGAGAAACCCCTGGGACATGAAAGTCCTCACCCTTCCCCTCCAGCTGCTGAGCTTAGGTGAGACACGCCAAATATATCTAGGGAAAAAAATTGGGCCTAAGTGCTTGAAAGTAATTTTCCATATGTGGTATTTAAGACTCTTAAATTTCAAATCATTAATAATGATCTTTGAAGGGAACCCTATAAGTTGTCTTCTAATTCCTGATGAGATAGAATAATTTATTACATCAATTTCCCTGATTAATGTAAAATGTGTTTCAAATTTGGNATGGGGTATGTCCTCAAAGCAGGGTAAGATCTGCTCCTGCAGCTGGTCAGCAATAAAAACCATTGTACAGCAAACCCAGCTCACTTCAGGACCTGCTATCCAAAAGGCATGGCCCAGGGCCCCAACAGCTCTGCTCACTCATGCCAGGGAAGAGAGAGTCTTAAAAGTTTACTCTGTGAATTGGAAATTTTATGTTGTCACAGACACCTCTCCCAAAAAGAGCTGAAAAAAGGCCAAAGCTGGAGCTACCCAGAATAAATTTATTTTGTCTAATAAATAAATTTATTTTAAATACCCTTTCTCCTGTACTTACATGTCATTTTTGCAGAGCCAAAGTCAGACAAAACCATGGTGGTTTTTGTTTTGGTCTTACATCAAGGAAGAAACTGAGCTGCAGCATTCAGAGCAGTCATTCTGTGAGCTGGTGAAATGCAGTCCACTCTCTGTGTCCTTCATCAACCATGCTGAGCCTACAGAAAACTGGAGCATCCACCCTCACTGGTCTTGGGCTCCCCACTCAAGCTGCCCCTCTCTGGTTCAGGAAGACAGGGAAAGGACAGTTTTAATACAGAAGGGTCCCTACGCCAGGGAAAGCTAAGTTATAATGTAGAACTGCTGGTGGAGCAGAGAGCCCTTATTATATCTGCAGTGATAGAAAATCAGAGCCCAGACAAGAGGCAGTTTGTTTAAGAGAGAATTGTTTATTAGAAGATAGGAGGTTGTTACATACAGATTCTGTCCTGCAAAAGTGTCCTGGTCAAGGATTTGTCAGGGAGACATTTAAACCCATTGAGCTGGCCCTGGTCTCCACGCAGAGATACTCAAGACACAGCAGAGCTCTGCCAGAGCTGGCTCCATGCTGGGGCTGGGGAGGGGCCTGGGTACCACAGCATCGCTGAGCTCGGTACACCACCCCCATCCCTCGGGAATACGGAGCTGGGGACAGCTGCAGGAGGGCACTGCTCTCCCTGGCACATCTGCTCCAGGCAGGGAACTGGCTTCCATCCATCGAGCCAGCGATGAACATGGCTGAGCAGGTGGCTACAGAGATACAACCATGCTGAGGTAGCATGAGGTAACTTAAATAAAAAAGGAAAGTAAAACAAAGATCTCTGTGATACAGAGAAGAGCTCTTCCTGCTCTCCCTCACCCCCAAACCAGGCCAAGCAGCAGTGCCCGAGCCCCCTGCAAAGACCCCTAAGAAAGCAGCTCAAAAGGCAGCACTTGTGCCCAGTGAGAGCTGTGCTCCCAGCAGTATTCTCCCAGCTTCGGGGTGACCTGTTTCCTTTGGGTTGGCGGGTGGCGTTTGTCTGCACAGCCCCTGTGATGGCTGGGGCTCTGCCAGGTGAAGCTCAGGTGTGTCAGAGGCTGCTGCCAGGGGTTTGCACCTTCTGAGCAGCTCCAGGCCCGTGGTGCCGTGCGTGGGCAGCAGTGCTGGAGGGCAGGCACGGGACAACTGGCAGCTGAAGGCATCACCACCCCTGGCAATGCCAGCAGGGCCTGAGCCCCTGTTCTGCCATGGCCAGTGTCCCACAGCCAGCCAAGGACTTGGAGTCACAGCAGCCTCTGTGCTTTTCCTTCCTCCAGGTGTGCCTTTACTGCACTCTGCCACTGTACCTGTGGCAGAGCTGAGCAGGTTTACCAGCGCCTGTAAGTTTTGATAGACAGGCGTCCAAATAGGCATTTTCTCCAACACCTAGAAGGATTCTTAAAGGAGGGTATTATCCAGAAGAAAAACTGTGTAACTTTCTAATTTATGGGTGCTGAAATAAATATTCTGGAGTCTGATTCCTCAATCTGGTCCTCTGATGAAGCCACATTCTTGTCTTAACTTTGCTGGCTGGGGCAGAGCATTACCTTTAGTCACTGTCTGTAAAGTCACATTTAACTCTTTTAAATCTTAATTAGCTCTCCAGAGACTACAGGTAAAACCCTGGTTATAGTCCCTCATTTTGCTCACAAAGTATATAACCTTTTGTCTACTACCAGCACTCTATCAGGATTATTACCTTTTCAGTCCTCAGTAATCTGACTGAAAAAAATATTGTTGGAACAAGTTTGTCGGAAATTTAACGTAATTGTCAGAAACATCTGTTTATGGCTCATCCATCACCACATCTCTCTCCTTATCTCCATCCAAGAGTGGCCTTTGTTGGCTTGGAATATCAGAAAGCTTTGGAACAAGAGATTTGGCAGTAAATGCTCACAGCTGACACCAACATCAACACAAAAGATGGGTCAGACCTCAAAGTGATGATTTGTGAGACAAGAATTTTCCTTCTACTGCAGATGATGGTGAGGGTTGGAGGTACTGGCAATGAAGAATAATGGGGATACTGCAGAGCTCCAGCTATCTCTAGGGTAGGAAACACTCAGCACTGAACTAGCTTTGCTACAAATATGCCTATTTTAAAATCATGCTTTATGTTCCTAAGGCATTCAGACTCCTTTCTTGGAACATGTGCCTGAATGAGTTCCATGTTTGGGGCTGGGAGGGTTAAGAAAAATGTTCCCCAAGGACATCCCATATTCAGTTGAAGGGAAGAGATGATCCAGACCCACTGAGTTATCAAAACCTCTGGAGCAATCATGAGCATGTCTTCCATTTTTAAGGAGTTTTGTGGCACTGGATATGCTCTCTCTTTCTTTACCCTATGGAAAGGGGCAAGCTGAGGAAGCCTGGGCCCTCTAAGAGCAGGCCAGAGCTCTTCACTTACTCTTTGCCATGAAACAACAAATCCGGAGGTTTTGATCTGAAACAATCTCCTTCCCTCCTCTCTCAGCCCTGGCCTTAAAGCTGCTTTAGTTCCAGCTTGGTCAGGTGGGAGGAACACAGAGCAGATGAAGAATATCTCATTTTGATTTCAGCCTAACATTTAGGGGTAAATTTTTGCCTCCATTTCCATTACTGTCTTCCAGAACTGGTTCTTCAGCCACCCATGATGAAAACTTGTCCCTGCTAGGACTTCTTGGAACACCTTGATGAGTGAAGCTCATCTGTCAGAGCTGCCTGGATGTTGCAGATGAGGAAAGTTTTCCTGGATGTTTTCAGAGAGAAAAGGCAGGAGAGAGGGATGTTCTCCCTCCAGAGCACAGGGATGGGAGCCTTTTTCCTCGATGCCAGGTAAGGCTGGCTGCTGCCTGCAGTGCAGCGATGCCCAGCGCACGCCGAGAGTCGGCATGGCAGCGCCGGAGCTGCCAGGGGAGCCCCGGGGCTGGGGAGGGGCTGGAGCCTGCCAGGGAGAGCACCCACAGAGCAGGGGAAGGCTCGGAGCAGAGAGCTGCAGATCAAGGGCCCAGCAGCACACGGGGTCACTCCCAGGGCTCAGTGCCACTGGAGCATGGCTGTGTTTGAGTATCTCGGCTGGCACGCAGGACCGGCTCTATCAGAACCCGAAAGCAAAGAGTGTCTGGGTTTCTGTCTGGATTTCTGCAGCTATGGAGGTACAGGGGAATGACCATCACACAGAAAGATTTTGAACATTAATTACAGTATCTTTTGTAACTTTGTAATTTAATTGCCAACCCTCTTCCCTTAAAATTAATCATGGATGTACAGCATATAATCAAACAAGCTTTTTTAAAAAGTACATCTTATTATAAATAGTTTATTCAGTGCATGGTTGTGTATACAACAAATAATAAACAACTTTTTTGTACCAGGCAGAAAGCTGCCTGTACAGAACTAATTCAGTTTTGGAGCACAGAATCCAACGATGATTAATGCACAAAATCTTACACATCATGCAACTCTATGCCAATATTCCAACTTTCTCCCATGCAACAGACATGATGACCTAAATGGAAACCTAACTACATTTTTTAAACAATTGTTTCCAATAGCATGTATAAGTATATGTTGTTTAGGGGTAACCTGTCCTAACGCTTCCTCCTACACAATATTCACGTGCCCGTTACAGTGAAAGGACTTTTACAAATAAGACATTTCTTATAAAAAAATTAAGTCACCTTAATTCCACAGTTTCTGTCTTTAGAAAAGAAGCCACAACGATAGTTTAACATGACACACAAAATGGAATTAAGAGAAATCTACACTGGAGGATAATTTTATCCCTTTCTGTTAACTTCCACTTGGGATAATAAAATACCTCAATTCCTACAGACTGGGGTTAGCACAAGAACTTTACCAGAAACTACAAATCTATAAAAATTTATATTTCATTGTGTTTAAAACCACAAGAACACTGTTTGCTTGAGCCTGAGACATCAACTCTCAGTTCCAACCCTGAATTTTGAATTATTTTTTTAAAGACATAGCTTTAAAGACCCATTGGAGTTCAGAAATCAAAAAGTTGCACTATTCCAAATTAAAGGATACATTTTTTTTTTATCAAGCCTTAGATATAAAACGGTAAGCCAAGGAAACAACAGAGTTTACATATTTGTTTTTTGTTTGCCCTATAAAACATACAAGCATTAAAATTTCCTTTGAAGAGCAAAAGTGGTCTTTTTCTGAGTTGGAAAGCAAATTCTTATCAGCAGTGAATGCTGCGAAATGTTTTTGTTTCGTTTTCCACAAAGCATAGGAGAGAGAGAGAAAGAGAGAAAGAAAAAGTGAGAGAGAAAGAGCTGGACATTTCTTCTCTGAGATTTTTTCCACAGTTGTGTTTGCTGGCTATCCAACTGCCTTGTGAAATGCACAAGCAGATTCTACATTACTGGGGTACATCCTTGGACAACCAGGAGATCTAATGGCTGATAAACGAGTGACCTATGCGAGTTCGGTGGCTTGTCCTAGGCAATTGAACGTTTGGATGAAAGACTGCGAGTAAGAATTCAACTGCATCCAGAGGTAAGGTTCTGTTTAGAGAGCACTTGGCTTGCCTAACCTGGCTACGTTGACTCATTTTGGCTCATGGATTTACCCCCATTTAGCACTCCTGAAACGCTTCTGCTCTTTGTCGGGGTCCCACTTCCAGACCTGGAGAACTCTGTGAGATCGTGGAGAGAAGGCTCTTTGTACATGGCCACTGCAAAGCAAGAGAGAGCAGAACATCAGCTCAGCCCCGGCCTGCTCGGGCTGGGGGCCAAGCACAGCTCTCCAACGCTGCATTTTTCAGCCACCAACAAGCAACGTAAGGAGAGAATCAAATGCCCGTGGCAAGCAGACCTGTTCCATTTCAAACACACCTAAGAACCTCTGAGATCCTCTTCAGTGGACTGACATTTTATAGAAGGGGAAAACCACAGCTCCTCCCTCCCTCTCCCAGTTAAACCAGCCACCTGTCCCCTGCGCTTATACCTTAACCTTGCAGGATAGACCTAAGCTGGTAAAAGTCAGCATTTCCTTACTAACAGAGCACTAGCACTGCCAGTAGCTGTGATTTAACCTGTTTGGCTCTGCTTGGACCAACACCATGTCACAGAACGTTACACTCCTGTTATATAAGCAGCTGGACACGTCAAATATGTATGCACAGGAATTAAACACAAGACAGTATCAGTTCAGACAAATGGAGCAAACCCAAGCAATTACCTTTTAAGGGTTTTGGAAGAAAGTGTGCTGCAGGTTTATTTTTCTTCACATGGTTTCCTTTCATTATTTCTCCTTCTTTGTTAAGACCCAAATACCAACCCCGGCCAGACTGTTGCTGTCTGTAGATCATTGAGGAATATGTCACATAGTAGTTTTCAAATACTGATTCTTTGAACTTGCATTCAGGCGTAAAATGTTCCTGTAAGAAAGCAACAGATCAATACGTGCAGTTAATGAAAGAGCATCCAGTATCCATTGCCTTTGAACGGTTAAAAGTCATACCTCTCATCCTCAGCTATCCAATTATGAAACATGGGTCCTAAAAGTATTAACAAAAGAGTAACACGATTTGAAACCTGTGAAATGATGCTGTGAGCAACTCTAAGTAGAATGTAATAAGATCTTTTTGAACAGTGAGTAAAAAGTCTAAGAGGAGATTTATTGATTGATGCAGCTAATGGCTATCAGGCAGACACAGAGCTGTGTCACCCCATGGGACCAGCTGTGCCCCAGCCCTACAGGTGGGAGGAGGCCAGGAATGCTTTGTGCATTAACTGCTGGCCCTAATTGTCCATGAGGCAAGTGCAGGCACAATCCAAAGCCAATATGCCGGGAGTAAATGCTTGTCTCTCACTAACCCTGCAATATTAAGTTAGTTTGTAGCAGCTGCCTCTTTGGTCTGATCTCTGCTCCCCCTCTGCCCAGTGTGTCACCCCGAGAGCTGTCAGAGACCCTCTGCAGACACTGACTCCTGCTCCAGGGCTGTACCACAGCTGGACACCTGAGGCATCAAGCATCAGACCTCCCGTTGAGCTGCACAGGGTATTCTGAGGAGATGGTATGGAGCTGAGAGTGAAAACAAAGAGCAATAAACCAGGACAGAGCCTCCTCCTCCTGCCAGTGGTGTGCTGGCTCTCCTCGTGCAGTGCCCTGACTGAATCAGTATCACTGCCCTGCCGCTCAGATGCAAACCAGATACAGACGTGAAACACGGCTCGTGGAGGTATCTCACAGCACAACACCGTCCTGACAGCACCACTCAGCTGCTTCCTACGGCCTCCGGGTTTGGGGCATCACAACTTCTGGCAACAGCTCACCTATGGACTCTAGAAGTCCATGAAGTATGAAATATGAAATTTGTGTCTGGCGACACAAATGTTAACGCCTCAAGCGTGCCTGTCGCTGCAGCACGGAGCAGCCAGATGTTTGCTGTCTTCTGTTGTGAAGGCAGCCAGCTGCAGGGGAGCTGCCCTTGTGCTTACAGAACCCTACAGAGGCGTGAAAGAAAGGAAAAACTGTGCTTGTATAATGACTGTAATTTTGATTTTAAAATATCACAGGAAATTAAACGTCTCAGGAGCTTAAGATATTCTTATCTAGTTTCTAAAATATTCTCATGTGAGAAAGGATGGTATTAGGAAAAAAAAGAAACGCACCACTCTGCATTTTCTGCACATCTTCTGCCAGTTTGTCTTTATAAAAGAAGGAAAGAAAAAAGCTCCCATTCTCTGACTGGCATTTGCTTCAACAAAGAATGTGAAGTAAGCAATTTTTTTCTTTTTTTCCTTTAGGCTAATTGGTTGTTATTTAGTTAATTGACAATTGGTTTCAATTGCTGTCAAACGGGGACAGTCACCGCATTTTTGTAAGATTTCTGCATAAAAGCCTTCCCTCACTGTTCCCTGCCCAGCACCAGCCATGGTAACAAAGACTATTACAAGGGTATCATCCAATTAGGAGCAAAATGGAAAACTACAGTGCTCCCTCTGGAAGATTATGGTTTATGTACAGTAATTTGGAGCTGTTTTGGGTACAAAAGGCCTGCTTGTACACAGCAGCAGAGGGTCAGACTGCAAACAGAGCGGGAACACTTACTCTGGCACTCTGAGGAGTGAGCAGCAGCCCGGGGTCCCCTGACCTGGAGGGACAGAAGCAGCGGGGACACGGAAGGACAGACACGGAGCCTCTCCGTCCCTCAATCCTGCTTCTCCCCCGACCCTTGCGGAGAGCCGTGCCCCTGAGGTCGCAGCCGAGCCCATGCCCAGCCCGCCTGCCAGCCCAGGAGCATCCCAGGGAAAATCCCTCCCGGGAGCAGCCGGGATTCCGCAGGAGCTGCGGGCTCTGGATGCTCGGGACAAACGGCACACGGGAACGAAGGCGCGGCCCCTCCTCAAACCGCTCGTTTACCAAGACAAATCCCCTCCAGTCATCGGGCACCCAAGCAGAACTGCTCATTCCCTGGGCTGGCTGCAGAGATTCATGCCCCCTTCTCCTGACTGACACCTGCCAGTTCCAGGTGCCGCACCTGGAAGGGCACCCTCCTTGGAACCCCACAGCTCCCACTCGGGCTGCTGGCAGGAGCTGAAGCGCTCTGCCTGCTCCCCAGGGCCAGGCAGTTGCTCACCTTTAGCAGAGCTTGTTCCCACCCAATCCCTTGCCTTTGGTTCAGCCGATGCGTGTCTTTCTTACTCGTT
>VZRX01010490.1:80183-104268 GCA_013398075.1 Notiomystis cincta
AAAAAAAAAAGGAGAGGAGAGGAAAGGGACGCTCTGAATAAGGAATGGCAGCATGGGGGCATTCCAATTAAAATGTACTTTTCTGAGCTTGGCAAGTCCACGTGGCAGCCCAACTGAGTACGGACAGGACTTCTATGAGCACATCAACTGACGATACAGTGCAGAGCAGCAACTGCAAATTGGCCATTATGTTATCTCTGCTGGCAAATTCTTTATTAATATACTGACGAAGAGCACGCTAAAGTCAGGAGAGGGCTGAATGCCCCAGTTAAAACCAATGTTTTCCAGCTCACATAGTCAATCCTATGGAAAATTTATAAATACAAGTGTTGAATTCTAGGGCCAGTTTTTCCCTGTCTGTCAGTTGTCCTTTTGGTCCACCCTCGCAATGAAAACAATGCAAATGAGTTCTGCAAAGTCCAATGTTATGGATACATTGTTACACAAACCAGGTGCAATAATTATCTCTGTGAAACAGTATTTCCATCTCTGCTTACCTCACAAATCACTGATGATGGCACCTACTTGACAGTAAGCTGCAGTCACTCAAGCCCCTCACGCATCCACCCTTAACACTGAATGAATGAATGAATAAATAGAAGGGAAAAGAAAGTGCTGGATTCACTGTAGTCGTGACTCAGCCACGCTTAGCTAAGCAAGAAGATGAACTGTCAGGCGCTGCTTCTTGGTTTTGAGCTGAGCAGCTGAACTACTGACAGGCTCCTTCATGAACAAATCTGTAGCTGCATTGAATATGTGAAAAATAATTAAAAAAGAATAATTTGGCGTATAATAATATGGTAAAAAGGCCTCGTGGCATACACTTAGAGTAGCTGTATTTCCAGGCAGCTGGCTAGATTATATCTAAAATAAATCAGGCTGCATTACAGAATGCCAAGCCTGAAAGCTAAAATACCATAAAAGCCAAGCTGGAATTCTTCCTTGCTCTATTTGTGCAGAAGACATATCTGAATCCAAAACCCCTCCAAATTATCAGCCATCACATCCACCTACACTGCAGGACTGCATGTTAATTATTCTGTGCTCCAAATGACTCTGGTGCAGGAACTCAGCCTCCCCATGAACAGAAAAGGGGAAGCCTGCTGCAAGGAAGGTATTCAGTGTGGGATGCCAGGAGCCTCTCGTTGGCATGGCCAGTGCACAGGAGGAGGATGAAGATGTTTGCTCTCTGCCACTTACTGTATTCTGAATTTGTATTGTGGATACCATCAGCAGGAGCCATCACCAAATTCTTCAAGTCACGAGGCCAACACTGGGTTTGTTCAATGTCTTTCACCACAGGCTGAATACCCTGCAGCTACTCTCCAGTAGTTTGTTAGAACAATCACAGATTTTGTTCAGATGGATTTAGTACTACAGGCATGAGTAAACAGCAAGAAAAGAAAAATTAACTTCAAAAAGTATTCAAGAAAAGTATTGTGTACTTGGGAAACTTGGAAAATGTTCCTACGTATTGAGCATGTAATTATATTCCTTGTGATCAATGACTATGTCTGTGTATGGGATTTATCCTTTATTTTCTCCACTTAATGAAAATTGGATTTTTTCCCTCCATATTCCAATTTCTTTCAGGACTATAATGTAGCCCAGGATTCCATTTTATAATCATGAATTTTTGAAGGAGCCTCGTTAAGGCTCCAGAGTAGTGATTTTCTGCACCAGTGAGCCTGCCTTTTTTTATTAACAGAGATTGATTTTCTCCATCTTGGCATGTGAAGTTCCAGGGTGTATCCTGCTGGATCATCACCCTGTAATGTGCAGTGGTATCAACAGCACAGGATGGGAATACTTCTGCTTTAATGGTATCAGAAATAACAGCTTTTAGATCACTAGTGTGAGAAGTCTGAAGAAGCCAGCATTTCCTGAGCCACCAAAACCCATTTGCTGTAGCAAAGGGAAATGACAAGTACCTTAAAGCAATGCATTTTGTATCAATACAGCACAGTCTCCACAGACAGGTTCCAATCCCACAATGCTGTCCATTTTGCTTAAGTTTTACTTATTTAGAGGAATCCTGGTGATGGCAGTGGGAGCAGCTCCCAGTCTGAGAGCATGTACAGATCCCCTGGGACTGTCTGACCTGTAACTGTACAACACTGCCAGTCACAGCAAAAGACACATTCTCCAAAAGCTGTGTGGCCTTCTGAGGACAGATGTTGGACCAGCTCAATGAGGAGCATCATTGTGGCCATGCCTCTTCCAGGAGAGTTCTCACAAAGACTTTGCCCAAAGTCCTCAGGAGGGGCTGTAAAGCTGAACAAAGTGCTACCAGACAAACTACCTGCTGATGAACAGGAATTTGTGCAAGAGTGTAATTCCTCTTGAGTTCACTTCAAGGTGTGTGTACTGGCCATAAAACCATGGAAGGAAGAAAATTAAATCAAAAATTATATAGAGAAGAGACACTGAATTTATTCAGGAAAACAACAGTGACAGGAATGATAGAAAGGTAAAGTTTTCCTGGAGAGTGATCCCAAACAACTCCAAAGAATGTATATTCCTTATTGCTAGTGCAATAAACAGGAATTTATCAAGTGAAACACAAACTGTCAGTGGTGTGTAAAATTATTTAGCACAAAGCTCTGTAAAGAGTACAATGGAGCCCAAGGAAGCAGCTGGATAACCAGTATCTCCAGAGAAAGATTTCAGGTTGTCACTAGGTATTCTCTGAATCTGTGAGAGAAGCACTGAAAAGAGCCCATAATGATTCCCTTGACACCGTTCCTTTGCACAGCAAATCAAATACATAGGCTCAGGGAAAAATGTCCACAGTGAACTGAAGTGGAAAACATATTAATTACAAATACAGAGATGCAGAGGTGTGAGTTCCGTTCATTACTCTTTTTGTACCCGTACAAACCCCACTCAGTTGTGCAAATGTGCCCAAGTCATCTTTGCCCAGGGTTTCAAGTGGCATTTTAGGCCCATCAATACCCAACTATTTAAAGCTGGGTGTGTCACCTCTCAGCCTGCTCTGCCCATGGAAGGGATGTACTGCCTGGTGACCTGAGGGAAAAGACCCAATGATTGTAAACAATGCTGAAATTTAATTGAGAAGGAACTATGCATAATGGTATTATTGCTCCCCTGTCTTTTGGTGAGGCTTCACTTCTACAACTGTGTTGATTAACCAAAGCGTTCCTTAACTGGGGGAAGAGAGCTAAGGAATGATACATACAGAAATAAGGTACTCTTTTGATTACTGCAGAGGAAATTAATCCTGTTGGAAGAAGCCTGTAATGGGTCTTAAAACTTCTGCATGATGCCCAGGAGTCCACCTCAGAGACATCAAACAGAGGTCCCTTTCCTAACCAGTCCCACCAAGTTTTGACATGCAATTTACTTGGTATGAATAAGAAGGACAGAAGATCCAATTTACCCCAAATTCTTCTCTTCTGCATCATGTTCACCTCTGATGATCCTGGAATCATTGTAGAGGGAAACCTCTGCCATTACCTGAATGATCAAGTCTTATTTTAATACATTCTAATGCTTGCACCTACCCTCTTTTAATTTCTGCAACTTTGGGACATCAGACTTACCAGTCCAGGTTCAGAATCAGTAAATAAAATAAAAGGAAGAAACTAGTCTTTAAACATTGCCTCTTTTGTGAAACTTGAGAAGGTTCATTAAGCAGTAAATGCCTGTCAGATTGTCTGAGGGCTTTAAACTAGACTAACAGAGAAGATCTATGTGTGTGTTACAATTCTATTATTACCTAGAAACCATTTTTAAAACCATATTTAATTTTTATTGTTTCCCACATACAGAAGTCCAGTTACTGCTTCAAAAACTGAAGAGGAAAGCCTGTATGTTCAGTTGTAATTAGCCTTTTTGGAGACAGATCTTACACCTATACTATTGTAGGCATTGATCTGAGTAAAAAAATAAATGAACAAAAGACTTGAGTAACTTTCCCCATGTCTACCCAAGGGTTGTATTGCATGATAAAGCTCTAGGATTCCAGGAATGCCCTGCCAGGTTTGGTCAAGGACTGGTTTCCACCACTTCAGCCTCTGGCTAAGGTCATCACCAGCTGAAAGGTGGGAGATGAAAGTGTCCCTGTACTTCACACTGATCAAGTATTCTTCTCTAGCTATGTGCCACTGATCACTTTTGTGTGGTGAGCTTGATGGACGTTGGATCAGATCTGCTGCATTTTCTCATCATCCTCTCAGCCCCATAACTGAGTCAAGCAGGGAAACCAAATCCTCCTGGCTGAGCAAAGCCCTGAGAGCTGCCCCGAGCAGAGCTGTCCCCAGCAGAGCTGTCCCAAACAGAGCTGTCCCAAATGTAGCTGTCCCAAGCAGAACTGTCCCAAGCAGAGCTGTCCCAAGCAGAGCTGTCCCCAAAAAGAGCTGTCCCCAGCAGAGCTGTCCCAAGCAGAACTGTCCCAAGCAGAACTGTACCAAACAGAGCGGTCCCAAGCAGAGCTGTCCCCAGCAGAGCTGTCCCCAAACAGAGCTGCCCCCAAGCAGAGCTGTCCCAAGCAGAGCTGTCCCCAGCAGAGCTGTCCCCAAACAGAGATGTCCCCAAACAGAGCTGCCCCAAGCAGAGCTGTCCCAAGCAGAGCTGTCCCAAGCAGAGCTGTCCCCAAACAGAGCTGCCCCCAAGCAGAGCTGTCCCCAGCAGAGGGGCTCCTGGAAAAGCTGTGCTCCCTGAAAATGAGGGAGAGTTCCTGCCGGCCGGGCCCACAGGAGAACTTGAGTCCAGCAGCAGGGGCAACTGCAGCAGGTCACTGTGTGTGCAGTGAACAACCCAGAGCCCACTGCAGGGTCATTCCAGCAGCCTTGGGACTCTGCCAGCTGCTGAATCGTGCTTCCACTGAAAACTACCAGAGACCTCCCTTTTCCTTCCACTAAGCTCACAGTTTTCCCCCGAGTAGCCAATCCTTTTCATAATTATCCTAAGCTCATTATCTCTGTTCCCTGCCACAGCAGCTTCCACAGGTGAGCCCAGCACTGCGGAAAACATATTTTAAATGTGTCTGTTGTTGTTTTTTATCATGAGCACATTCCTTGTCTTTTTTTTTTTTTAAACAGCTTTCTTGTCTCAGCTTTTAATTTTAGAAAACAGCACATAAAAGTACTCAGTGTGCCTCTTCTGTGCCATTCGTTACCCCATATCTTTCCATCGTGCCTCTGCTTATTCATCTCTTGTCTTAACTAAGCAGGCTTAATCTTTTTAAATCTCTTCTCATATGAAAGTTTCTCGGTACCTTTAATAATTTTCATTACTCTTCACTGAATTCTTTCTTTTTTTTTCTCTCTATCATTTCCAGAACTGAAACACAACATTTAAGTAGAGGCTGCACCACTGAGTTGCATAACAGAGGTAAGGTATTTTCAGTCATTTGTTTTATGACAAAAGTAAAATGGTCTTTGTTGCTCAACCTCACTACTGTGCATTTGTACAAAAGTTGTCTATTTTTAAAGTTGTGTCTCTGATAAATATAGTCCAATTTTATTGTATTTCTGACCCCCTGATTAGTCAGTGTACCCAAGCTTAAATATTAAAGGAAGGGAGAAAGTTGCACAAGGCAGCTCAAACAGCTTTCTTGCCCAGAACTAGAGCAGAGAACCCCAAAGATGCTAAGCAACCTATTTTATAACAAACCCATTATTACATAGAAAACCTGCCAGACACTGCAATCAGATTTCTAGCAGTTATAATGGACATCAAATCTTGGTATTGTCAAATCTCTCCAACACAGCTGTTGAGCACAATGTCCTCAGCTTAAGTGTGTCACATATTGCTTTTTAAAAAAGAACATATCTAAGTTGAAAAAAAATCCCTTTGAAGAGTGGGGATCATCTTCTGCTCTCAGTTACGGACAGCCCTTCATCCCACTTGTTGTAATGGCCCAGCCTGAGCCCACTGCCATTTGCTGGACATGGCCAGTGGCCCCTCAGAGACCACGAGGAGGCAGAGCCTCAGCACAGCACAGCACAGCACAGCACAGCACAGCACAGCACAGCTACCTGGTTCTCAGGGAACTGCTCGTGGTTTACTGCTCTGAGAATGGCCCTGCAGCTCTTCCCTTGGGTGCTTCTGCAGGCGATGGGCAGCAGTGTGGACACTGCATCACCAGCAGCCCTCTGACACTTCTGTGGTCCAGCCCTGCCAGCACTGGGGAGCTCCCAGACAGGCTCTGGGGAAGCAGCAGAGCTAATTAGAGGAGCATGGGATATACTGCTGTATCCTAGATACAGGACATCAGCCCTGGGCTAAGGAGATGGAGAGATCTCCTTTGGACTGACACCCACGAATTCATGCACATTTCTCTTAAAGGGCTGGGAAACAATAATCTAATCACTTTTTGCAGCAAGCTCTAGATCTGTCTGTTTAATTACAAGGAGGAACATGACCTTTTTTGCAGTGAATGCTCCTAAAATCCTATGGAAAACCAAGAAAGCACACAAAGCTTTTGTCCTTTGGGGAAGAAATGCTGAATTAACAGGAGTCAGAACAAGTGCTGGCATCCTCCCTGTGGGAACAGGGATAGCAGGGAATGCTGTCTCTGTGGTAACCTGCAGCCTGGCTGAAAGCCTGCCTGTACCAGTGCTGTGAGTGCAGGTGGGTAAATCGATGTGGAAGTGATCTCCTTGTTCTCTGCTGCTCTGCTGAGGTGCCATCCTACATTTTTGATGGGTAACTCGTGAAGGCAGAGCTCTTCCCCCCCCGGGCAGGGAAGGCAGCTCTCCCGAGCATGGTGCCCACTCGGCTCGGAGCTCCCCAGACCTCCGGCAGCCGCTTTGTTGACACTGAAGAAGAAAGATGGGGTCTGCACCAGAGGAAGAGCTTAGGTGCTGCTGAACGGGCTCTTTTTCTGCACACCAGGAATTGTCTCTGTTCAGCGGCTGTGAAAGGCTGCAAGTGGAAGATAAATAGCAGCTTGAGCTGCAGGAGAAGGAACAATGCCATGCTACGTCAAGCAGCTTCTCGCTTCGCTATCAGCTGAGGGTCTGCTGCACACGAGGGGCAGCCCTGCCCTGTGGCCTGTGTGCTGTCCTCCTGAGGATGCACATTCCTGGGGCTCTGGCTCAGCCCTTCGCTCCGTCCAGCCCTGCTCTCACACCGAGCTCTGGGCTCTGTCCCTCCTCCGCGAGAGCCCCCGGCAGTGCCCCAGCTGCCCTGCTCTCCCCTGGGCACTGCCTGCACTGCAGCTGCTGCCTTAGAGGGCAGCAACACCACCAAATGTATTTTGGGAACCCCCCGTAAAGCTTTGTAAAGGAATAAATGCAGTAGAGTTTTTGGACTGGCACTATATACAAAAAAAAACCCCTCAAATTAACAGGCCTATGAACTGGGCTTTTCTTCTGAAGCATTACACTGCAAGCATGATTGTTAACATGGATAATGTCAGTGTTGGGAAACTCAGGCAGGACATTACACTCAACAAAAGCAGTGACTCCTTCAGAACCTGATCCAAAATGTATTATAACCAAGGCAAATATTACCCATGCCTTCACTGCATTTTGGTTAGCTCCTAATGTTCAGGTAGCCTGCAAAGACACACAGACACCTTCCTTTAAGAAATCTAGAATATTTGATATGCCACTATTAAATCAGCTCACTTGCTTACTACAAAGTGTAAATATAAAAGACTGAGCATAATAATAACAATAATGTGAATGTCACAGGTTCAAGGAACTGCTTAGCTCCACCCTGACCAAATCAGCACCTCTGTCTGACCAAACAATAATGAGAGCTTTTCAAATGAGCTTGATTTACTGAAATCTATCTATTCACGAATGCCATGGATGGATGACTTTCAAACCTCAGTAGTTTGACAGTGCCAGGGCATTACTGGCAGCTAAACCTGGCTTTTTGATATAGAGCAGTGATGCTCTTTGGAATTTCTCCATCTTCACAGCTCCCTGAATGATGCCATTGACCATATGCTGCTAAGAGGATCTCAGAGGGATGTTTGTATCAGAGATGGTGGGCTAATTGTGAGATTTGAGAGACTTCAGATTGCAAAAACATTTAGTAACAAGATAATAAAGGCTTATACAAGAGAGATGAGATGTAAGAGTGGCCCTTTGTCCGAGAGCTGATGCTGACTGCTAGAACACACTGGTTTCAGCAAGTAAAGACCCCACCTAAAAGGGACACTTATGCAGAGGGATAGGCTGAATTTCTCTCAGTAAATGACACATTCACATGTCTTGTAAGCAATGTTTTAAGTCTGGGGAAGTTTTCCAGCACTTTGCAGATGAAGAACTATGCAGCAGAGCAGAGCCCAGCTGCCCTACACAGGCATCAGAGTGCCTGTGTGACTGGGTGCAACTCGGGGAGATGCTGCACTGGCCCTGCTGTCCCTGCAGTGCTCTAACGAGCAGCTGTGCAGCTTCAGGAGCAGGAGGCTCAGCCAGCACTGGAACTGCAGAGTGCTCTCCAGAACAGCGTGAATGTGTCCCTAGGAACAGCTGGGACAGATGAGGAAGCAGGAAACAGCCCTTTCCACCTCTTCTTGTCCCCTTGGAAACCAGACCCTGACACATCAGACAGGCCCACAAAGCTGCCTCCAAAATGCAGTTCCTTTGGGTTTTGCAGTTGATAGCTCTACACAGGGTTCTCCAGCAAGCCAAACAATGCAGGAAGAAGAAAGCACTTCCAGTCCCTCACTCCAGGATGTGGCTGTGCCATTAATGCCTAGAGACTGGGCTGAATATTGCATGTCCTCCTCACAGGACTCCAACGAGCCCATGAAGCCAAGAAATAGAAAGCCCTGTCCTTCCAAGAGACAGCCTGAGCACACAGATAAGCTTGCAAAGCTCTGTTTTCTTTCTCACACAGTGATATGGACTTTGCAAAGGTCTGTCATTTGGCTGGGTTGATGACTCCTGCTGCCCCTGGGCTGTGTAAAAGATTACTCTGGAGCCAGACTTTTGGGAGACACCATGCTGCTGTTGCCTAAGCAGCAGAGGAGAAACAGGTCCCTGGTAGAACACTTGCAAACCTAATTTAAACTTGGAAGACACTCAAATGTCTCTGGGAGGTGCAATTTAAAACCCTGACCTAAGATAGCCTTGACTGCAATCACAAATTTCTGGGAATGCTGTGGGGCACTTGCTCCATGAATCAAACACTGCAGATCTCTGTATTAACAACATTTCAACAGGAGAGCTGTTCTGAGTTCTCTCACAGGGAAAAAAAATAGAAAAACACTAACTTCAAACATAGCTGTGACTACTACCTGACTTAGACATCTGCACCAGCAAGTCTCTCAGGCTTCCTGAGAATTTGAGTCAAAGAACGCTTTCCATCTCCATCTCCATCTCCATCTCCATCTCCATCTCCATCTCCATCTCCATCTCCATCTCCATCTCCATCTCCATCTCCATCTCCATCTCCATCTCCATCTCCATCTCCATCTCCATCTCCATCTCCATCTCCATCTCCATCTCCATCTCCATCTCCATCTCCATCTCCATCTCCATCTCCATCTCTCTGGCAGTGTTACCTGTTGAATAGACAGGGAGCTCCCTGAAAGGATTTAGGAGGGTTTAAGTGAAATCTCTGTCCCTGAATCATACAAAAAGGTGAATAATGTGAGCACTTTGATTTTAAAACTAAACCTTGTATCTCTGCCTCAGGAAGTCCTTTTAAGCACAGTTAAAACAAAGAACTTCCAGCACTACATGAACAGATGCTGTGCATTGTATTACAAGGAGGGAGCCGAAAGCCAGGTCCAAGGTTTAGTTTGGGAACTTCTGCTGTATTTTTTCTTGAGGTATCTAAAGTGTCTTGGATCAGTTCTGCCTCTGAATTCTGGTTCTTTTTTTCCAGGTGAGCAAATCACAGCTGTCTGCAGCAGGCAGGGAGTGAGCAGAAAGAGCAGCCTGCAGCTGAACGTATAAAGGTGAGCCTGTCCATCAGAAAAGGTGATCATCTTTCAATTTCCCCACTGGCTGATCTTCCATTTCACTCTCCAGGGAACCTGTTACGTTAGTGCAACCTAACAAACAGCAAAACAGGCTGGGCAAAGAAGGCATGGCAGACCGAGGATGCAGGGATTTGCTGATGAATCCTATCACCTGCCAACTGGAGTCTGCAAAAAGAACAAGGGCTGGCAAGTTCAGAAATGCACTTTTCCTGCAGCCACTGTGGCAAAGCTGATGGGGGTGCTTGTGCATTAAACCCAGGCAGCAAATACCACACAGCCATTTGCTCACTTCCCCACCTTCACAGTGGGATGAGGAGGAGAATCATGGGGAAAAGACAAAGCAAAACCTGTGGATTGAGAGAAGAACAGTTTAAGAACTGAAACAATGTAAAATGAACACTAATAAGAAAAAGGAGAGAGTTATAGGGATTAAACCCAAGAAAAACAATACAGGTGCGGATTGATACCCAGCACATCCCTGAGCAGCAACTGATCCCTTCCAGGTAACTCCTCCCTGTTGAAATACTGAGCATTCCACGGCATGGAATATGTCTTTGGCTAGTCTGGGTCAGCTGAACTAGCTGTGGCCTCTCCTGGGTTCTGTGCACCTTCTCACTGGCAGAACATGGGAAATGGAGAAGTCCTTAGCAGAGGCTAAGCACTCCTGAGCACAAGCAAACCACCTCTGTGGTCCTACTAGCAGGACCCAAAATGGCACTGTACCAGCTACTGAGAAGAAAATGAACCAGCACAGGGGCCAGGTCTTTCCTACCACACCCCAAACTGAACTGCAGAGGTGTTGCCCTGTTCCTCCTTCAGTGAGGGTGGGGCTGAGCCCAGTCTGAGAGCTCTGCTGAAGACCTTGGCCAGTCTGGTCCACACCAGGATGTCACAGCTCAGCAGAGCAGCACAGGCTGTCCCCAGGTGGTCCCAAGCATTTCACTCTGTCACCATGTGAGGCAGGTGAAGTGAGCTTTAACATCAAGTACTGCATAGAAGAGGATTTCAGTTCTTGTCTAAGCCAGGGAAAGTCGGCCCCAGATCAGCCTTGGCACTGGGAGTCTGATGGCTGAAAAGGAAAGAAATTACCTTGGGTACATCCAGAGTTTTTGCTTTGCAATATTTGCAGGAATTTCCTTCCCCTTCATGGAAACAGCCCCCAAACTTTACAGACTTATTTTGGCAAGCTCCCATTAAAATGAATCATGACTTTGCCTGAATTAGCGCTCCAGGACTGAGCTCTAAATTATTAAAAGTGAATTATATGTAAGAATTTATGTCAATTTTCCAAACTCTTCAGCAAAGGTAGACAAAACTCCTTCTTTGAAACTAGAAAGTGTGTGGCTGAACCCCTGGTCTGCTTTGCAATCTCTCAGCCCGAGCTTTTTGGTGAAATACAGTGCCTTTCAAGCCTCATATTTTAATCATTGTTCTTCTGTACAATGGAGAACTTGGGTATCTTTGGTTCAAGTACAGCCTCCACCACAAGCAGCCTCACACTGTAAGTGTGACCACGAGCCGATGCTCTCCTCGTGGGAAAGCTGTTGGTTCATTCCTTTTCTCCCTCTTGCAAAATATTCAAGAACCTGCCCAGGCAAATGGACCTTCCCAGGGTCGCCCCTAGTTCTCCCTGCACAGCACCTTTTGGGGAGGCAGAGAACACCCCAGTTTGCTTTGGGCACCTGGAAGATGAGGCACACCTACAGCAGAGGCTGTGGCAGACAGGTGTGAACTCCTCCCTGCTTTTGGGGTTTCAGCCATGACCCCCCCACAGCCAGGGGAGCTGGGGTGTTTTGCTGAACTGGAACCACAGTCAGCAGCCTGGGGCTGCTGGAGCTCGGGGTGCCCAGGCTCCTGCACAGACTGAGCTCGGGTACAGGACTTGCAGGAAACCTTCACAGCCCAGCCCCAACCCCAGCCCCGGGTGCCGGAGGGACCAGCTGCTCGTGCTCACAGCAACACCACCGGAAAATTATCACCTTGGCAGGGATTCTTGGACTTTCCTTGCAGTGGGATGCTTTTAGAATTATTCCTAGATGGCTCTGCCTAGGATTAATTTGGTCTACAAATGAATTGTTTTCTTTCTGAAGGCTATAACAGTTTGTTGGTCTCTTGTCTTTTTAAGCTCCAACTGGTGAGATTCAGCTCTTCGCTTCAGTGTCTCCCACCACTGGATGTTTGTTATGGAAAAGCAGCTGCTGTCAGAGCTGCAAACACAGCCAGAAAAGCCCAGAATGCAAACTGGAAACTGATGAGGAAGAAAAAGATTAATTTCTTCCCCTACATTTTGCAAAGCCATTACCTGTTTTTGAATGACATTTCCAATTCAACACTGGGAACCGCTAAAGCATTTACATAAGAATGCAAAAATGCACACATTATCACTGCAGGAAGCACTTAAAATTTAAGATAATTATATAGTATGGAAACCATTTCAAAGGACTCAAACAAAATAACAACTAATTCTAGAGAGTCACCCTTTAAGATGATTATTACTCTGCACTACCGCTGATCTCCCACTAAAAAAATCCTTCTCTTTACAATTATATGCACATTATAAATTCCTACTTTGTTCTTCCACCATCAAGCTCCTACAGCTGCTGCTGACAAATCTGTATTCTCTGAGAGCTTAACCAGACAACCAAAATATTCACGCTGGGAGCAGAGGTAAACCACACGACTGCCCGGGCCAGATGCCACCCTCCCTGCCACGGGATCCCCCTGCGCAGGGCCACAGGCAGGATTCCTCTCAGGAACCTGGTGTTTCTCTGCTATGCCATGAGCAGCAGAGGAAGGAATCCTGCTCTGGGGGATGGTATCCCACATGGAGATACATAAAAACCTGCTTGGGCATGGGGGAACTACTCTGTCTTCCATCTCTGCTGCTGTGTTTGCAGCGAGAGCAGTGCGCTCTAACCTGGGATGCTGCTTCTCCTCTGTGCAAAGTAACAGAAAGCAATAAAAATGTATTTAGTCAGCTGCCTTCCAGACCAAAATATCACATTTCAACTGAAGAAATTTGGCATGGGAAGGGAGAAGCACACTTGTGAGGTGAAAATGTTCTGCCCCACCAGCCTCTCCCTTCTGTTTCCACTGCCCACCGTTGCTCTGATTCCTGCCTCCTGCCCCACTGCTGCCATTCTCTTGCCTTTTTCCCAAGCATCCCAGGGAAAAAAAAAAATATTCTGCCTATCTCTATTGCTCAAAGCAAAATCATTTTGGGAAAAACTTATCTGCCAAATCCTAATATGTTTTTATTGGATACTGCTGGGAGAGATTTACAGAAGTTCATGCCAAAGTCAAACTCTACTTTTTTTTCCCCCACAGCAAAGGCAAAAGTACAAATTGAACTCCCAGCAAATGAAAATTTCTTGTCTTAGATATAATGAAGACTTAAGAAAGTCTCATACCAAGGCTGTGACTTAAAGTGTTTTCTGAGTCTACTTATTGGAAACAACAGCAGTGAAAAGACCTGAAACTTCCCCACAAACTTCAGCCTGAGAAAGAAAACTGATAGATTTAAAATCTTAAATTCTAACAGAGTAAATTAAAACAGTATCTGGTAATGGGAAGTGCAGCAACCTCAGTAACAGGTGCTGATCCCTAGGCTGCTGCAGGTTTTTCACACTACTGTCTCAAGCAAACCAAAGCACTGGTGGGCTGAACAATCCAGACTGGCAGCTGGGTTCATGTGGAAACTTAATTAGGCTTGGACTAGAAAACAGACAATGCTGTCAGGAATTCCCATCTATTAAATCACCATGTGCACAAGCAGAACACCAGCAGAGCCCTCCAGAACTGTGTGAGGAGTTACCAGGTAACTGAGTGAGGCAGGCAGGGCGGTCACTGAGCCCCTTGGCTCACCCAGGTCACAGCTTCTCTCTCCTCTGCTCCTCTGGGCTGCTGCACTCCAGGGCTGCTCCTGCTGGCAGGGATGTGCCCATGAAGCCTCCCACCCTTCACATAGAGCTATGCTGAGCTCCTGGTTCCCTACACACAGCAGGAGCTCTGCTGCCCCTATGGAACACATACCCTTCCCCTTCCCAGCCCCTGTCCCCAATGCTCCAGCCCTGCTCTTGGTCCAGGGGGCTGGGACTGCACTGACACCTCTCCTTCCACGAACCTGGTTCTTCTGCAACATTTGTTTGGGCACAGAAAACTATCCTGAGGAGTATCTAGGGATGTTCCCTCGCCTGCCTGAGCCCTGAGTGGTTCCCAGGAGAGCAGCCACCGAAGTACCAAGGTGCTCTGTGCCCTTGATTTGCCTCCTCATGGATCACAATTGTCTCTCCCGTTTTCTCAGATGAGAGAAGACAGGAGTTGCCAGACTACACCACCACCTTTAAAAACAGGCTTGCCAAACTCAGTCCCAAACGAGTGATAAAAGTCCAGCTAAAACTGACCAGCTGCCTAGCCAACACCCAGAGTGCAAGGAGCTGTGAAGACAGGGAATCCCACAGAGAACAAGATGCTCTGTCTTTACAGCAGAGCCCAGCTCTCATGTATTGTTGCCACTGAAACCTTGTCATAATTGAGAAAAGACAAAAGAGCTGTGCCAAGTGATGGTCTAGATGTCATCCTCTGCTGTGGACACCACCTCATCTGACCTTCCAAATCAGCCAGCTCCATTTGGGGTCAGGACACTGCAGCTGCCAAATTCAAAGTGACACTTCCCAGAGTGGCCTGGGACACTCTTCATGACAGACTTGCTGCTCAGGGAACTCTCTGGGAAGCTGAACACACTAAAATAGGCAAGGCACCACATGCAATTTCCTACTTTGTAAGACAACAGTTATTACAACTGTTAGAAGTAATGAATGTTTGCACTCCATTGTGAGAATGGATAAATAATATCTGAATATAATCACATTTACATATTGAAGTATGCATAGAAAAAAATGTCTTTTAAGAGATTCACTTTTCCTGCTCCTAGCAGCTGCAGTCAGTGCAGCTTTTGCAAGAATGCAAAGGGCAGAATTACTTCTGCAGACAGGAAAATTATTTATATATTTTTAAATAATTCATGTGAATTATATATAAAAAAGGCTTATAACCTAAGAATTGAATGATGTATAGACTAGCTCACCATTGGAGTTTTAATATGATACCTCTAAAATATGCATATGGATCAGTGATTTACTAATAACTCACTTTTACAATACAGGCACACAGAGATGCAAAGCACAACAGGTTTAAACACTTTAAATCCTCCAATTTCCATTCCACCTGCTATTAAAAAAAAGTATTTAAATTAAGTTGCTTTTATTATCCCTTTATAAGTCTTAATCCATTAGTGGGCTACCTTCTACCACAGCACATAAATACATTAGCCTTGCACGTCAGAGACCTTTACAATATTATTGTTGCTCATTTACTCTTAGTTTTCTGCGTATGCTGGGCATATCCCAGTAGGCAAGAAGAATCTACTTGCCCTAAGAAATTCCAGATCAAAAAACAAATACTATAAAGATGAAAAATATTCATCAGAGGCAGCGGGAAATAAGGGGAGCAGAGCAAGGCAGAGACAGACAGCAATGATGTAATGTTCAAAATTGTTTTTAAGAAGTAAATTCTGAGAGCTGAAGCACATTTCAGATTCAGTAACAACTTCAGCACTCCAAGGAAACTCCCTGAAGTGCTGCAGCGCTTTAGGAATGTGTTTTGCTGGTTTGTCACCAAGCTTGGCTCCCTGTGCTTGTCCCTGGTTTCAGAAACAGATCTCATCTGCCAGCAGCACCTCCCAGTGCTCAGATGTTATTCCCACGAGCATTTTCACAAAGAAGGAAATGAAAACCTCGTTCTTACATGTTTTGCCCAAGGCTAATGAGGAATTTATTGCCCAGCATGGATTAAAACCCCAGAACACTTCTTGCACCACTGTTTTTGGTACAGACTTTTTCTGTCTCAGCTGACTCCACAAGCTCTCCTGCACACTGAGGGCAAGATGAGTTTTGAGGTTCTTGATTTATTGGTTTTTAAATCTGTAAAATGCCCTGAAATAGCCCTAGTACTTGTACTCTCCTCACCATCTCCTGCTACATTGCTAAACCTGTCTTTTGTCTTTTTCTGTAAGACCTTTCACACTCAGAAGGTGCAAAAGGGTTTAGCTAGGACTAGTAGGGGTGTGTCCAGTCTCCAGTTCCACAGGGACCATGGTCATTTCTGCTTTTCCAAGGTTAAAAGGCTCAGGAGCTGAGGGTCCAAGCCTCCTGCCCGCAGGAACGCAGCGCTCATTCCAGCCGGGAGGAGACTGCTGCAGTATTTACATTCACATCACTTCCTGCTTGCCCCTACCCCAGATTCCAGCTGGAGAAGCACTGACCTCTGGCTTCTGAGAAAAGCTACATGCCCAAGGCAGCAGAGGCACCCCTCATCCTTGGAGGTGCTCGGGACCAGGCTGGACAGGGCTTGGAGCACCCTGGGGTGGTGGAAGGGGTCCCCACACTCTGCTGGGTTGGAACAGGATGATCTTGGAGGTCCCTGCAGCACAGACCAGTCTGTGACTGTATGATGATTCCATGGCACCTTCAGACTGACTCTTCTGCACCTTTATTAGTGCTTCCTGAAGGGAGAGCTTCCCTGCACAACACCTTGGTGCCTCTAACTGCTCTGTCCAACTGCACAGGTCACAAGGGCAGTGAAACCTTTAGGACATTTTACCTGATAAAGCTGTTTTCACCCCCAGGCTGGCTGCATGAACTAAACTCTTGGCAAAGGCAAACTGCTGGCACCAGCACCTGGCTGGCATCAAAAGGGAACTGGGCTACACCAGCAGCAAGGGGCTACCATGGTTTTAAAAATCAATTAGGCACTCTGCACTATAAAGCTTCTCCATCCCTTGACAGAATGAGTCCTTGGAGTGTTGGAAGGGAAATCAGTGGGAGGAGCTGTTGGTGATCACTAAACCAGTAAAACATGGTTAATGTGCATCACCAGTTGCCCACTGCACCAGTTACAGTGTGTAGCTACAAGTAAGTCAAGTACTTTATTTGTGTAATTACAAGGAACTGGTCCCTGGGGGTCACACAAATAATTCAGTATACCAGCTAAAAACGAGCTTTCTGAGAACATTTACACTGGTATAATCCGATGGGATGCAGAGTTCAGGAAAATAAATGCCAAAGGGGATGAAAAAACAGCCAAAGCTAATTTATTTTTTAAATCAAGTGAATATTAGCAATTTTTTGTCTGTATTTGCTCAGCTTTAATGAACAGTCTCTTTTTCTCTTCATTGCTATTCTTCTTGGGCAATATGTCTCAACTTGAGGAACTGCATCCAAGGTTCAGCACAAGAGTCAAGGACTGAAATGTAGTTATAATAAAGCTACACTGCACTACATGTGGGAGGCACCTTTGTCCATCCCCTGAATGGGCAGTCTTTCCAGGAGCTTCTGAAAAGCACTCCCTGTTATGAAACTAATCACCTTGTGTCAAATGGCAGAGTGACAGGAGAGAAAATTTACCTGGGTAGTAACTCAGCAATAATGGTACGTACAGGGGAGGAGGAAATGAGGTTGTTGCAGACACAGCAATAACACCGTGAAGCAAAATCCAATATTGGAAGAGATAAAAGTTTTCCATTCTAATATTCTTCCATGACAAGTATGAAAGAGTACACCTAAGAACAAGGGGAAAAGATGAAAGATAGCAACGAAAGACGCCTTTGAGAAGTGAGCTAACAGGTAATTGCTGCCTCCCAAGAAAGAAGATGAGAGCACTGGCAGGGCCGTGCCCGGTTCAGCTCACTGCCCCGCCGGGGCATCAGCCCGGCCGCGCTCGCTCCACGCCTCCCACGCGGAACACGCCCACCGAAGGGGCAAGCAGGGCACTCAGGTGGCACGGGGTGACAAGGCAAGCCAGAAATGAAATGTGTAGCACTGACATGTTTTCTAACAGCAGTGACAGATTTTAATAAGCAAGCTATTCTTCGGTTTTGATTTGAGGTGTATATAATTAGGTAATGTGGGTGTTGAGTGATAAAACCCACAAGAAATACACAAATTAGAAGCACTGATTTTTTGAAACCATGGCCTGTTTCAGAGTAAATGGCATGACCTATTTTTATTGTATTATTATATTTGGAAAATAAAAGGAAAACTTTTCTTTTTCATCTCTTCATCACCATAGGAAAGATTGGGGACAAATGACATTGCTCTTTTAAGGTCTCCTCTTTCAAAACTTAAGAACCTTTATCCTTTACTGTTAACTGGCTTCTTCCTAGAAGAGATGAGCTCTATCTTGTTTTTTCCAGATTTTCCAGTGATCCCTTTCAGAAACTTCCTTGCAAACTCAGTTAAGTATTTCTCTGTTCCAGTTTTGAATAAGACCAGGGAAAGCTACCAATATTCTATGACTGATGACCAAAAGCAAGAATTTACAATGGATTTCAAGAATGTCCTTTGGAAGGGAATATGACTGCTCAAAAACCCCAAAGGATCCTCTCTGAATTTTCAGGCATTTCCTCACACGGTGAGGCTTTGAAAGTGAAATATCCAGTACAACTTTCTTCACAGCCTGTAAGAGTTCCTACTCCTCACTGACACCACCAACGGGCTGAGCAGGGGATCAATACAGCAACTCACAAAATACATACTTCCATCTATCTCAGGAATTTAATCAGTTCCGTTTAAAATAAGGTAGATTATCTTAATTAAATTTATAATGTGAAGTCCTTTGGTGTGCAGGACAATATCTTGTTCTAATATCTTCACAATCTTTCATATGGGCCTCCACTGGCCACCAACTCATGAATTACCATTTTTAGAGCAAGTTATCATCTCTCAATCATATGAATGTTATGTAATGGCCCATCTTTATCTCCAGTGCCTGCTATGGACAGAAGTACAGCGTTATTATTTCCCAAGGAATGCTCCCACAGGCTGGCCAAGGATGGTTATTGAAACACTATCAAACACACATCTGGGGAAGCAGAATGCGCCCAGATCTCTTGTCCTACACATGGTACGAAAGCTCTGCCCAGCTTTTCCAAGTTCTGCTCCATCCCAAGTGCTTCACCTGCCCAGCACTGGGCTCTCCCCTCTGTGCCATCCCCAGCTGGGCACAGCCTGCCTGAGCCCTGCCAGCCCCTCTGCTGGGCTTCTCTGGAGCCCAGGTGCTCCCCAAAATTCACTTCTTTTTGCAGCACCTCTATTAAATTATAAGGTACCATTACAGCCAATAAAAACAAAATCAGTCCCATGGTAAACATCAGAACTACAATACCTGTTCTTATTTCAAATCAGTCTGAAAAACATCAAAATCTTGTATCTTTTCACAACACAAAATACTAGAAATCTTCTCCTAATATTCTTAAAATGCTTCATTTAGGCTATTATACATCAAAAAGACTGAAATTGTAATTTTTAATTTTTTTTTTTTTTTTTTTAGCCATAATAGTAGTATTTTCCTAATCTTTCCTCAGGAATTTTAGAAATCAAAACTTCTGGCTTTTCTTCTGGATACAGCTATCTATCTCCCACCTTTCTCTCCTGAAACATATTTTCCTGAAGTCATTGTTTATGCTTATGGATGAACAGCCCTGTTTTGAAGATGTCTTTATACTGCACCTTGTCTAGAGCTTTCCTGATACTGGTTCCCCAAAGATCTTCTTAGAGCTACCATCCATTCAAATTCATAATAGCAGTGATTAATAGGAATAAGAATATAAAGCCAGCAGCAACAAGAGCTTAGTGGGAATGCTATACTTTTAAATGAAAGCTGATTAGTCTCAGCTGTTCCTTCTGGCTAACACTGAGCTGTAATACTTCTTGATTCCATCTGCTTTACTGCCTGGCCTTTTGTAGGGAAAAGATAATTTTTATTTTTATGACTGGGAAGGCAAAGTATCAGCATTTTTGGTGACCCTCAAAGCTATAAGGACTCAGGAAGAGGCATCGTTACCAAGGATCTGCACCAAATTTTTCGTTTTATTTCACTGCCTTTTGACTTAACATGCAATTGAACCCGTGGAGAACCTGGTGAGTCCCCACGTCCCTCTGCCCGACTCATCTTCAGATCCAGTATTGCCAGGATTGATTGTCTGACCCCCTTCAACCCAAAAAACCTGGCCCCTCTTGTCAGGCAGCTCCCTCCTGTGCTGCTGGGGGCTCCTGGGGGCTGCTCCCAGCCTGTGCCTCCTAACCCTGGGCTGAGCCCAGCTCTGCCCTCCCAGCCTCCCCAGCACAGCAGGAGCCTGAGGAGGGCAGAGGAAGCTCGCTGCCAAATGAAGGCTCCCTCTCTCTGAACCAGGGTCTCTGCTCTGCAGCACTGAGAACAACACCAGCTGCCCAAACACTTCAAGGACTTGGTGGAGAAAACGCCACTGCAGGTTGGCAGAACTGTGCTGGGGGAGAAGAGCCTCCTCAGACGTGTGGGAATGGTGCTGTGAGCAGGCTCCGGGCTGGAGCCACAGCACGCAGAGCCAGCGACCTCCTCAGCTGGTCCGCGGGCTGCCCCACGCCGGGGGAGGCTGTGGGCATAGCCAGAGCAGCAGGACGTGCACTGCAAGTGTCTCATTAAGGTCCATTAAAGGGTCTGACCACTATCCTTGGACTGACTGTCAGATGGAAAACATCTGCTTTATTTAATGATTTCTCCTGATGCTTTTTAGATCCCAGTAAGTTTGAAATGTAGCCCCTTATGCACTTAGAGCAATTTCCCAATTAAGAGCAGAGCGGTTTTTTATAGTCAAGGGGGAGATTTGCAGTAACTATTGTAACCCAAGAGTAAGGAAGATCTCCAGGACTTTATCAACTTTTTTCATGCAAAATTTCATCTTGTTAAGAAAAAGCAGAATTTTAACCCACACAGCAGTTTCCCAGACGAGCTCTGGGCACGTCTTCTCCTGGTGCCACCCACAGTCCCTCACCAGAAGGCTGCAGGATGTGCCCAGAGGCTCGAAGTGCAGAACTGCAGACACTTCTGGCCATCATCAGGGCAAACAAGGACTGATTCCCAGAGGGACTTCTGAAGGGACTGACCTCAAGCAGCACATGCATTGTTTGATAGCAGGAGATGTTCCCCACAGGAAAGCACTTTCAAGGAGGTCGTAACTTAGCCCTTATCACTTCTTGATGTAAAAAAAAAATGCTTTTACCAGTTAATAGCTCAGAAAAGTGCATGACTAGTTACTGTAACCACAACAACATACTCAAAAGCAGTGAGACAGAAAAGGAAGTGCTCTATAAGCATATGTAGTTTTTAATAAAGAATGACTTAGTGCTAAGTGGACCACACGGTTTCCAAGGTTGCTTGGCAAAAGCAGAATATGGGGGGACCAAAGACCCTCGGGATGCCTCACTGTGCCCCACCCCATCATCACCTCAGCATTACCCTGGCCTTCTCTCTGCTGAGCATCCTAGCCCAGGCTGCAGAATGAGGCTGACCCTTCCCTTCGCCCATCTTCCCCCTTCAGCCTTTCCAGCTCCAGCACAAGGCTGTACTCAATTCAGTGCTTAATGTACTCCCTGGGTACTTGGGCTAAGGTAATTTGGTCAGAAGTGAGATTTGGAAAGACGATTTTGTTCTGGCCTCGCATTAACTGATCATTCATTACACTGCAAGATCAGCCGCGTGTTATCAATATTCAGAGGTCTGAAAGCTCCAAGTGCAGATGTACCACAGACTGACAGTAATTTATTGTGTGGAATGGCTGAGATGAGACTGGAGGAGAAGTGCTACCATCCAGGTGGCTTTCTGGGAACGAGCACAATGAATCAGCCATCAGCACTGCAATATCCTTCCTGTGAAACTGTGGGAAGGGAGAGAGGCTAGCCCTTGCTCCACACACTGCCTCCCCTGCTCCCCATGAGCCAGACAGCAACATGTCCATGACACAGACTTCAAACTATCTGCCTTCCATGAGGGTCATCCTGAGCAGGGCCTGAAACTACCTTTTTTTGCAGGTGCAGCTGAAACAAACAAAATTCCCCTTCCTCCTACAGCAAAACCTTCACAGATCCTGCTCACTGCACCCTTGCTCTGACACCACATTCCCTTGGTGGGAATTCCCCTGGTCACCCCCAGATTGTCTGGCCATGATGTAATGCATTTCATTCTTCCACCTTGAAAATGTGGGTAAGGTTACCCTTAGCTGCAAAGCATAGGCAGGAAGCAGCATCTGGAGTAAAGATCAATTGTCATGGCAAGTGGAACCTCAAATAAACCTGAGTCAACGCTCCAGGAACCACCGAGCCATGAAGATGCTGCTTGTTCTGGTCCGAACAACAACCTCCTCATATTCTTCCCTGCAAGAGAAATGCATTTTGTTCCTTCTCAGGAGTGGCTGTGAGAAATGAAAAGCTCAGGTAAAGGTTTGAATGGGAATGTGAATCCAGCTCCAGTGATAGTTCCTATGGAGCAAATGGGCTGAAAACGAACAGCAGAACTCTAACAGCAACAAACAAGAGTCAGATGAAATTACAGAGAAAAAACGTTGCTTCATTTAAACAAACAAATCAGCATCATTAAATTACCACCCTTTTTATCTGAGCTGGTGTAACATCCACCAGTGCCAGTGTGCCAATTCCCAATGTGTGCCCTGAGAAGGAATGTAGGAATGTGATGAAGGCCGAGCATCTCTGAGCACTCGCATCCAGCTGAGAAATGCTAATGCAATGCTTTCATTTAACCCCAGTACTTGGACCCCAATTCTGAGAAGGCACAAAAGCAACTGCTGCTTTCACAAAATTGAGTCTCTGATAAGATGCTGCAGGTTCCACACCATTTCCGGGAAGGGAGATAAGGACAGAGTTTGGACAACTTACATCCTGGGCATTGGTGACTTGGAAAATCAGCTCTGCCTAAAAAAAGCAGTTTCAGGTAAACTCATCTGCTGATATGGAAAAGTAATTCTAGTACAGAGATTGAAAGTATTTTAAAGTCTCATAAAAACAATCGGAACAAAATGCACTTCAAACTTCACATTGAGTCCAGCATCTTTGTCATCCTTGCTTTTAGGGCTGGACTCATCCAGCTCCATAGGCCACAGCAGGGTCAGATGGGAGCACTCTGGGCTCCAAAATTACCGTGGTTTCCAGAGGCTGCTGGAACATCTTTTCTGTGCTCAGGACAAGGACCAGGCCATGTCACCCATGCTGGCAGCAGCCCTGCAAAGGGGCTGGCCCCAGTGATGCAGCACGAGCGTGGGGTGCACTGCTCCCACGCAGACAGGCCCTGGGGGCACGTTTGTGTCCTTACATCCCCTCCTCCCTCGCTCAGACCAAAGGGGCTGGGTGTGCAGAGCTCTGGAAACCAGTCTGCAGGCTTGCAGACACAGAGCCTGCCTTCCCTGCAAGGTTTAGCCAAGGAGAAGCTGATCTCGGCCAGTCTAGGGCACCATGAGCTGACCTGCTCTGTGGTTGCTCCTTCTCAACAGATAAAAGATAATAATGACTTTCCTGAAGGTTTTAAAACTTTTTTTATCACAAGCTGCAAATGTTGAGACAAAAATCACCAAAAAAGCCCAAACCCTCAGCTGTCATGAACTAGCCTCTGGTAAGACTATTGTAAATGGGTCGTTACCATCAAGTGTGACTTGGTTCATGGGGAAGGTTTGACTGAGTACTTAATTTAGGTTGGAGGCAACAGCCTCTGTGCTAACCCTCTACTCTCATATTTCACACCACATTAACAATCTCAAATGTTTTTCACTCTTGCTGATGCTTTTCTTCTTGGCATCAAAAAATATCAGGACAGCTTTAACATGTACCTTCAAATCATCTTCAAGCTGAAACAAATCTGAAGGGTGTGCATTTCTCCACAAAACACCCCCAAAATATCTGCTGTTACTTCTACAGCTGAAGTGAAGTTAGAAACTTCAGGGAACATCTTTGTTAAGCTTGGTAGGGGAAAAAAAAAAAGCAGGATGAACTGTAGTGAAAATCTCTGCCATCAGCAGCTCCTGGAGACAGCAGAGGATGAGAGCAGCAACCCCACTGAGGGTCACAGCCCCTCCTGGCTCTGCTCTGGAGCTGCGAAGAATTTTGCAAATGTCCCTTTTCAGCAATTCTGCCACTAAACTCAAGTGCCAGGGCTGTTGTATTGGAAAGGAGAACTCTTGCTCAAAATGAAAACTGATCTTCAGGCAAAGGAATGAATTCACTCCAGGAAAGTCAGATACAGGATTTGCAAGGTTTTTTTTTTTTTTTTTTTTTTTGGGGGGAACTTGGCAAT
>VZRX01010490.1:104329-121475 GCA_013398075.1 Notiomystis cincta
GTTTTTGTGGTTTTTTTTTTTTTTTTTTTTTGTTGGGACGGAACTGTGCAATGGTCTTGCTGTCACAGATTGGGACAAAAAAATGGGTCAAAATTTCCTGTGCAAAACTGTATGCCAGACCAGAAGGGAAAAGATTCACATATGCACAGGGAGAAAATGTACAGTTTTGGAGGGAATCTATTTCCTCTGAGGGAAATTATTGCATATTTTAAGATTATGAAGGAAGAAGACAGAAGATGCTGAATCTTCATTAATGCTGCATTACCTGGCTTGCCCATGTACAACTGTGTGTGTCAGAGGGTTCACCCCCAGCACAGATATCTTCCCTACCACTAATTAATTCTTTCCCAACACCCTCTTTACGAGTAATTTTCTACATGAAAAAAATTTAAATTAATACTTTGCCCATACGTACTTAGTTAAGAATAATCCACTCAGACATGATGGATGGCTGTCTGATCTGTAATATACTTGCTATACCATATTTTATATTATTCTGCTTGCTTTGTTTCCCCATTTCTATGCTTTATTAATTCATCCTCTCTCTCTCACATTCCCCTTTAGTAATTCTCTGCTTGGTTTCCAGCCTTATTTTTATCAGTGGATTTTTCCATGACTCCTTTTTTTGGCCTCTTGAAGAGAATAACAACACCTTAGAGTCCAAAACTGATCAGACTCTCAGCCCCTGCACACCCTCTCTAGCGAGCAGCACGCTTTTTGCCCACTTCCACAGGCTTTTTAACAAGCTGGTTTTCAAATAAAAACGACAGTGCTTAAATGATGCAGCTTCTTTTTGGCAGGGATAATCACATTCCTAAGCAGTTCATCCAAAGGCTTTGCAAAGGCAATTCAGGCACATCCTTTTACCTGGGAGAACGGGGCTGTTATTTCCCAGAGGCAAACATACTCTGATGCTAATTTAAACAGAGCTCATGTAACCATGTGCTCTGCTGTGAATGGCTAAAGATCACTAAGGCTTACACTACATAGACTTCCTACTTATGGAAATTTTAAATTATCCAAAATGTATATGAGTTGAGCTGAATATGTATGCCCACCACTCCCACTTCAAATTGAAAATTGCCTTTTTTATAACAAATGCCTATTTTGAGCACAGTGTTTGGAAAAGAAAAGTCTTTCCAAGCCAGGTTGTCCTCTCAAGCAAGTGGGAGTAGACACAGGTTTTAAACCCACTCCTTTTGTTCCAAAATGTGGAATTTATTTTGGTTTTTTTTTATAGTCACACATTTGCCATTGGCTCTAGCAGGCTTGGAAGCAGGCTTGCAGGGATGCTGGGAACAGGAGGGAGGGCTTGATGGGAAGTAAATCTGTCCTTTCTGCTGGAAGAGAGGGATGTAATAAATTCTAGAGGGGGAGGAAAAAGAGAAATGTAATAAATAAAATATTGAGAAAAGTGGCTGGTAAAAGAGGGGAAGTGACAAGAAGAAAGGAAACGAGAAGTCAGTTGTAGTAAAAACCAACAAGCTGTTTATAAAATAGAAGCAATAAGGGAGCCAGTGAAGTTGGGACCATCAAGTAGAGTCCCTGGTGCTGCCCTGGCACAGGAGATAGTCTGTCTGGGGGGCAGAAACCCCTCTGCTCCCCCTGCACGGGGGAGGACTGGCCCAGAGGAGGGTCTGACTGTAACCAAAGGTCACGCAGGGTGATATAGGGCAGAGTGCATCCCAAAATCCACCCATGACTATGGGAACAGGCCAAGAGGAGCTGCTGTGATCTGGAACTTGCCTGGAGCCCCTCTGGAGCCCGGCCAGTGCCCTGTCCTGGGGACAGCAGCAGAGCCCAGCTCACCTCTAATGTCACTCCAGGATTCCACCTTCTCTCCCTAGGCTTAATGAGCCCTTAGACAACTTCACACACTGAGGCTCTCCCTTAAACTGGTTTTAGGCTTCCTCCTGAGCTAACGAGAAACAATTTCTGAGCTACTTGTTTAGGAAAGGGCCCTTCTTCAGACCTTCCCAGGTGCCAAGTGCCAACAGCAGCAGATCCGGGTTCCCTCTTTAGATCTCACTTGTCTGCACCGAAGGGCTGCTCTTGGGAGCTGTTTCAAAGGCTGAAGTGTCAGCATCAGAAAGAAAAGAGGTGTGTGGGTGTGAAGTTACTAAATGCAAAACTGTCAACCTCCTTTCATTTACAACCCTGAATATGCATGCATGCAGAAATGTAGGGCTTATATTAAAGCTTTTACTCTTGCAGCAGAAAATATCAAGGCAAAAAGCGACTAAAATATAAAATAAGGCTGTGCAGGTCAGAATTCTTTCCCAGCTAATCTTTTCTTTTTCATCAATAACAATTTCTGTTAATAAACCCTGCCCTACCTTAAATGAGATTGTCTTTTACCATCTCAGGGAAGGGCACTGTCAGCAGACAGACACCTCTTGTTGGTGACTGGTCAACAACAGCAGCAGACAGCAAATGGATGTTTTTAGTCTCTCACCCAAATGCAAGCTGTGTGGAGAAGTGATGCCCATCCCAGAAGAGCATCAGCTTACAAAGAACCTCAGGTAAGTGGGGACTCTGAGGTGTCTGGCTGTTCCCAGCTGAGGAGGCTTCCTGGGCTCTGCCTCGAGATCTGGCAGCTCCCTGGGGTGGGACAGGGATCCCAGCAGCTGCCCAGGGACAGGTGGGAGAACTGTGCTCACTGGTGACTGAGCTCCTGCCATGAGGGAGCCCTGAGCAGCAGAACAGGGACAGACACTGGGGTGTGGGACACTGTCTGAGCAGCCTTCCAGAACATTTGGGGAATTCCTTTTGGGAGTATGCACTGCTGCTCTTAGGCAAATACATTCCTTACCAAGCGTGCCACAGCCTAGAGGGGTGAAAACCTACCTCATCTAATGGGAAACCTGACTTCTGCCCCTTGGTCACCCTCAGTCTGTGCTCCTCCTGCCTGTGGTGGCCTAGACATGGCACCTACTTAGGGGGCACCTGCTCAGGGGACAACCTGCTCAGGAGACACCTGCTTGCCAGCTCAGCAGGACTTTGCCCATGTCCCCAGGCCAGTGCAGATGTCAGGCACCACCAGCACGCTGCCACGATGTTCAGGGATGGCTAAGGCTTCCTGAGCTGCTGGAACACTCCTGAGCTCAGACCCAGCTGGAAAACAGCAGCAGGGCAGAGGTGAAGCATGGAGGGCTGGAGGTGGAACATGTCCTTAATGGACACCCTCAACACTTTGATAGTAAGTTTTCCTTAAAAAAAAATTCCAGACTCTCAGCTGAGCATATGAGCTTGCAGGCATCATCCAAATGAGGAAGGTGTTGAGCTCACCAGCCAGGGTGCTGGCAGGTGCAGATGAAGATACCAAATTTCCTGGGGAGCATTTTGAGAGCAGACACGATTTCCCAGCACCCAAAGCCAGCCCTAAACAAATGGTGTTTGTGCACCTTGAGGAATTCCATCAGGTACGTCAGTGCACCTGGGTTAGCAAAGAAACACTGGCTACAACCAACAGAGTAATGGTATTGTCCAACCCCACAAAGCTGAAATGCACATGGGGTAAATGGTTCCATTTTTTACTCTGCAACATATTGCATTATGAAAGAATTTCTCAGATGAGATTTTTCAGTATAATAAAACAGGCTACATGTGAAGGATGAAATTAATGAGAATGTCCTTCCTTTAGCAAAGAACTATGGTACTTTGACCGATCTACCAGGTTTAAAGGAAAAGCAATGAAAATACACACATAAACACATGCTTTCCCAATTCTGACCCTGGAAGCAGAAATGCTGCAGGTTGGTGCTGTTCTATCAGCTTCCTGCTTGTAGGACCAAGGCCATGGCTGGGAAGATAAAGCACATAAAGGGACTTGGGAATGCTTTTATCATCAAAATTCTTGCCTGTCTTACAACAGATCTCTGCTTATGGCTGGAATTTAATCTTGGGAGTAGTGGTGAATATTACTAGCAGGTTTTGATTACAGATATTGCCCTAACTCTGCTTTCCTGCACCTTTACCCACTTTACAGTGCAGATCAGGAGAGCTCTGATGTGGCATGTAGCCCGAGGAGTGAACAGCTTCCAGACAGCTCAGCTCACTGGAGGCAGATTGCTCCTTGAACACTGTTGTACCACAGGTAACACAGCCAGGAACAGGCTGAGCTCCTGGCCTCTGGACAGACCCAGTAGTTCAACAAGATCCCTCTGGCCCTGACCTTCCCTCTCAGGAGGAGCTGCAGCCCTGTGGCTGCACTGCAGACACTGCTCCTGGTTGTCTCCTCAGCAGCACCCCACACCCCCCACAGCATCCCACACCTGCTCAGAGCCAACAGCCTCAACAGTACAGGGCTGACAGGCTTCCTCGGCTACATCTTGTAAGGAAATAAATGCAAATAAAATTTTAAATAAACAAATTTAAACACCTCGTTTGCTTTTCAAGGGCTTGAGGTTACGGTGCAGTAGCTATATTGACTTTCACTGAAAAATAAATAGGAAATATAGAAAATAAGATATGAAATGAAGACGTGAAGGTTTTTCACCCGGCTTACATAGAACCACAGCCTTTGGACCACCATGTTTTCTAAATCATCGACATTTTCCATCCTGAAATGCTTAGATTACGGTTTAAGAACTACATGACCTGTGAAACCCCCCAAGACTCTCTACCAGCAGAGCTTCAAAGATGCCAAAACATCACTCAAAGGATCAAACTTTTCCCTGATAATGTGTGTGATGCTGCTGCAGGTGTCACAGGGATGAGGTAACGTGGGAGGGGCAATCTCAGCATGTGCAGGCACAGGCAATTTCCAGTTCTAGGTTACTCAACACACATTTGGAGTAGAGATATTTGGACTTGGGTTATAGTAGCAAACTGGCTCCAGAGGCATCAGCCTAATGACAACTTAATTTTACCAACATTGCTTGACTCAGTAAAACACCTACAGATTGAATAATTACTATATTAAAAAGAAAGGCCATAACTATCACAATTACCCACACTAACTCCTGTTGTTTCATAAGAGAAGCAACTGTTGTTTAGAAGACTGCCAGAGCCAGAGGGAAACAAAACAGCTCAACAACAGAAAGCCTGGTATTAAATGAGAGGGAAAAAAATAACCTGTCTTCCTTTACTGTCAGTGCTGTGATAATAAAATGAAGGGCTGCAAGTGCAGAGGGTTTGCTTTGGGTAGCAAATGAAGCTTTGTCAGATGATTCACGGCCAAGCCAGGATGACTGTACTCATCTTCTCCCCCAACAGCACAAAAGGAGGTAGATTTCCTTAGTACAGACACTCCTAAGCCACTTGCAGATCAAGACTGCCTCCTTCTCAGCTGGAAATTCAAGATCTTCAGGGATTCCTCATGGGGAAATTGCTGTAAGACCTCTAAAGACAGCCCTGATGGATCTGGAGACAGAACTGCTGCAGAGACTGGGCCACTACTGCTTCAGGTCAGTGCTGCTCAAGAAGAGAAATCATCCCTGCAATGGCCACTGATAAGGAATATTCTCTCCCTGCCATGGCTGCTGGACATGAATGTGAAGAAAAGATTTTGTTTAGTTGTAAGAGCTAGAAGTTATTTATAATAAATGCTTGCCCTTCTGATACTGTTCCTACAAGCATAATTAAAGGAAATTTAAACTGTTAGTGCATCACTTAGAGAATACAGGTGTTTTCTGGCATCTCACAGATTAGAAATGCAAATTTGGAAAACAATTAACTAATGTAGTAGAAATCAACCATTTGCATAAATCTCCTTCAGGTCCTTCTTACCACAGCTGCAATAATTTCCCCAAGGAAAAGCCCAGGGAAGTCTGTGCTGACCTCCAGTACCTGTGGTGCAATTTCCAAGTCTGTATGTCCAGAGCACACATTCAATCTTTGCTTCACACAGAGGCAACGAAAGCATCGATTACAGTCGAGATTTGCAGGAACAGGTGAGTGATGCTGGCTCTGGCCCCAGGCTGCAACTCCAGCAGCTTACCTGTGACAGCAGGCAGGCAGTGCCTGCCTTGCAGGGTGCCAGGACAGCCAGGCTGAGCCCTGCCAGAACACTCCCGGAGCCCCTGCCAGCGCTCCCCGCGCCTTCAGAACCACAGAACCTCACAGAGGGCTGCCAAAAATTTCAAGCCCTAAATGTCCAACACTAGAAGGCATTTGAAGAGAGGGATTATTTGTAAATAAAACAGCACCTGGTTCTGTACTTGCTGGCCTGTTTCTTAGTCCAGCTCTTGCGTGGCCCAGAATGAAGCCCTGTGCTTTCAGTTCCAGAGAAGGCTACCAGCCAAGGGCTCATGGCTTGCCCATGACACCAAACAAAGCAGCCACAGGTCTGCTGCTCTCCCTGTTCCTCATGACTGTTCCACGCCTTGGAGCCTGGCTCCAGGCAAGCAGGCACTTTTTTTAGTCACTAAGTTTCAGAGGTCTCCCAAATGTTCTGTTCGTTTTCTAATGGCACAGAAATTTCATACTGTAAATCAATGGCTGTCTTGTCCAGATCCTGAAAATTTTACTGAGATAAATTAATTCTCCCTCTGGCTGGCAGTCATAGAAACTTCAGGAGTAAGAATTACTTACATGAGAAAGGACTTGCAATATTGAGCCCATTAAACTCTTAGTTTATCAGGTGAAGGGAACAGATCTGCACTTCAAACTGTGTCTGTGTCACTTATTAGAATTTCTTACTTTTTTTTGTTCTGTTTCAGATCATTCACTTATTTACTCTGAGCTTACTGTGCCTTCTGTTAGTGCCAACATGGCTCAGCTGGCAGCAGATGCTCTGCTAGCTCTAAGCACACTGGTGTGAAATAACGAGAACAGAATGAGCATTGATGTGAACTTTTGCCTGAAACCTGAGCTGAAACCTTCATATTTATGAAACTCTACTTCTAATTTTTGTACCAGCCCCACCAGATATCCGCGTTTTAAAAATACTGTCTTCCAGTTTAGTTGGAGGACACGAGTACTGCCAGGGTGAGGAACAGCCCACTCTCTGCAGTTCCCTAAACCCATTTTGTTAAAACATTAAGTTCTGGAGCTGTCATTCAAGGAAACGTGCTCACAAATCTTTTGAGGTTTGCCCACTCACAGTCAGCTCAAATGCAATGTCCCACCAAGAGTTGGGTTCAAGAGGAACACTGCTATCTCATAATAGGATGTTTTAACATCTGAAAGTGCTCTGGGGATGAGGATGGAGGCTCTAAATTGATCCCTTATTTATGTGCATTCAAAGTAATCAGAGTAAGGACAGGGGAAGACTGCTTGATAAAGCAGACAGCATCTTGGGGCTGTGATTCTGAAATGAGCTCTCTGATTTTTAGATACCTCCTGAGGCTTTAAATAAACAGAACTGCATTTCACCAATTATAATGCCTGTTTTGCTTAGCTCCCCAGTGGATTTCATCTTAGAAGAACCATGCTGCTCAATATTCAGAGCTGTTTGGGTAAAATTACAAAAATTAAAAACAATGTGATGGCACCTGTAGCATCAGCAGAACATAAAATACAAAAGGCCTTATCAGTGCAATTATTTAGACCATCCCATTTGCTGGTAAAAGTTATTATATAGGCATTATATCCAAAGACTCCCTAATCCATTCTAAATTTTGGATTCCTTTGTTAATCCTAGATTGCCTAATGAAAGTAGTTCAGTATGGAAATTCAAGTTTCTTGGTACAATTTTTATTCAACAGACTTTTTCCTTTCCCAGACCCTTTTTATATTTTCCATCCAGGAACTCAGCAGGTCTAACTCCAAGAGCTACCTTATCTATGGAAAAGTTAGTTTCTGAAACCAAGGCTTCAAGGGCATAATCCAAATGTGAAACTTTCCCTTTTCCTTTGCTCCCAAGCAGCTTCTCTGCCACATAAAAGGTTGATCCTGCTTTCTAGGATTCTTACAGGAGTCTCTGGTTTCAGCACTTAGGAGTCCTGCCAAGAGGATGGCATTCAGACTGCGACTGAAGTAAGAGAGTTTCCTTTGGAAACCTCCTCCAGTTGTGCTGCAGTTCCCAAAAGGAACCATAAAACTCTGAATCTTGGGCATAATGACTCCATTTCTTCCCCACTGACTCCCCATGGGTATTTCTCTGTACTCTGTTCAACAGAAGCCTTTTGACTGACAATGTGAACTTTTATAGTCAAGCTGGATCCTCAGTTTTTGCACCTCATCCCTTGCAATAAAAGTTCTGCATGGAAAAGATGCTTTTAGTAGGCTTGCAAGGATGTGAAGGGCCAGGAGCAGTAAACATTTCTCTGGAGGCTGCCAAGCGAACAGAACTGAATTCAGCTCCTCTTAGCACTGTTGTAACTGCAGGGCCACGCGAAGATAAAAAGACACAAAGTGTTTAATAAATCCACTCCCAGTGGCAGAGCAGTTGATGGTGACAGTCAGGATTCATGGACAGCACTTCTGGAGAACTGGGCTGCCCTTTGCTTGCTCTTAGCACCAGAACTGCTGAATTTTGTTTGTCCTGGCACTGCTGCCACAGCCAGAGCTTTGAGTGCTGTCCGGCAGCACGGGCACACATAGAGCAGGCACAATTTCACCTCCTCCCTCCCTCAGCTTTCCTGCAGCCATTCCCACCCTGTTCCATACTCTCACCACTACCACTTTTCCCATCCATCTGTAACCACGTTCAACATTTCTCATTGGAGCAGCATCAGCCTCCCGAAAAGAAACCCATGAACAGAACACCAAGAGGATGCAGCAACAGCACTGACCAGTCAGGGCACATCTTTCTCATCTTCTCAGCCAGCTGCAGGTGCCCATGCAGAGTACAGGAAAAGGGAAATCTTATCCTCTCCACACTTCCCTGGCATCTGCTGAGAGGTAATTTCTAGGTTCTTCGAAGCCAAGCAGAACATCGTTGTACTTTGCAGCATTTTTCTTTCAAGAATTTACCTAAATTATATTGGAACCCACACAAATGATGGGAGCCCCGGGCTCCCATGGCAATGAGCTCCCAGCTGAATGACAAGCTGCGTGGAAAACACCTCGAGTGAATTCAATAAATGTGATGAGCCCTTGCATTTCAGTGTCATCCCGAGTTAGAGAACCAGAGTTCCTGCTCTAGTTCTGGGTTTGTTTTGCAGTGCCAGCCCACTCCTGTTGGTTTGGGGAGCCCTGGGAGACTGTGTCTGCCTGCTCCAGCATCCTGGAGAGATGCTCATCCTCAGACAGGCTGCGGGTGCTGTTGGGCTGAGCCATCTTGTTGGCAGCTCGAGGCAGGGGCTCTGTTGAGTCACTGTGATAAGAGCTGCTCATTAGCTCAACCTGCAGCACCAGAGGGAGAGGAAGCCCTTCTGGGCTTCCCAGAGGAGGCAGACAGCTTTTTAGAAGGAAAGGCAGGTGCAGGAAAGAAGCCAAGGTTTCATAATGGTATCTTCTTTTAGTTAACTCATATTCTAAAGAAACAGAGTCAGTTTGGAATGTGATCTTGCTTCTGAACTTGAAGACACATATCAGGAAAAATAATCAACACCTCAAAAATCCACACAAATGACATGTTTTCCTAGTGAACTGAGCCCAGCTCTACAAGAAGGAGGCACACATGCCTGGCGCACATGAACCTCTATGCTGCTGCTCCCAAGGTGTAGCACCTACACCAAATTTAGGAGAGAAAAGCAGCACATTTCTCCTTGGCTCTGCTGCATCCTAGCAAGGTAACCTGTCATGTGGTGATCTGAGCACACAAACCCAGTGGATCACGCCTAGGACCTGGCAATGCTCTTCTCTCACCCTGCAGCTCTCACTGTGTGCTCCAGCCCTTATCTGCTCACCACTCTCGTTTGCCAAACATGGTTTGCAATGTGACAGTGAGGAGTTGTGAGTGGTCTGGAAGTCCTGGAATTCAGTATTCCCTGTTTGCTGGCCCAGGGCCAAAACCCATTGGTCAAAAGAACCAGTGTGATCCAAGATGTGAAGCTATTAGACTTGAGTCCAACTCTAGATTCTGCCAAGGCTTTTTTTTTGTCATCATGGCAATTTTGTGTCACTGTGACCCCACTGAGCAGTGCAATGGACTGAAGAGCTGGGTGTCAAGAGCTGTGTTGCCATTTCAGCCACATTTCGGAGCTTGCTGAGTCCCAAACTTCTGCTCAGAGCAATATCTGAAGTCTGAGCTTATAAAAACTTTCTGCCTTTTCACCCAAGGACTTTGGCATTGATTAGCAAATGACCAACAAAGGAAGAGGATGCACTTTCAGACTTTTACCTACTTTGCATGTGTATTATTTATCTCACAGGACATTTAAACCCTTCTTGCACAAACAACAACTTCACTGTTGATTTTTAGCAGCAGCCATGTCAAGGAAGTGTTGCCCAGGTGTCCAAGTGCAGGTTTGTCAGGATCAGTGCAGTGCATGGCCCTGGAACATCACTCTCCCATGCCTGGACTCCTCTTAGGGAGCCCTAGCCAAGGAGGGGCTGAGATCCTCAGCTCCCACCACCTGCAGTGAGGGATGGAGCACTGCAGCATCTCGGTGGATTTCAGATGCCTGGGGATGACTTGTAGAGAAAAGCAGCATAATAGTTTCAAGACTTTCAGCTCGCTGAATCTCTTAATATTCTCCCATGGGAGGATTAAGCTGTCTGCATTTCCATGCTGGAGATGGCAGGCAGTCTGTCCCCAGAAATCTGGACTCCCTCTGGTCTCACCAGAGACAAGCACCTGAAAGGAACAGCACCATCCCTCCATCTCCATGCAACAGCAGTACCTCATCTGGACCAGCACAGATTTTTCTTCTGCTGCAGGGAACCACTGCTTCCCAGGGACCTGACCCCAGCAGTGTCCCACAGCATAGAGCAGGGCCAGACAAGCATAGGCAGCTCAGCCAAAGGCTACGAGTCCCTTCAGCAGGTGGGGGACAGGTCTGTGAGCAGCAGGTTCTGCAGCTGCACTGCCAGACACAGCTCAGCTCACAGCTAAGCCCAAACTCTCCCAGTCACACAGCCTGGTTGAGCCAGTGAGTCTGGGCAGGAGTATCAGGAGCCTGTGATGCTTCACTGAGCCCCACCAAGCTTCCCCTGTGCCAGGCACCTGCCAGCACCCACCTGCAGCTGCAGGACTGAACCAAGGCACAGATGTGCAGCCCTGGGCTGCAGGCATCTCTTCCAGCAGCGTCCATGGCTGAAGGTGTCAGAAAACATTCATCAGCTCAGGCTGGTCCCACAGCGCCTGGAAGCTCCTTGGGGCACACTCCTGTCCCTGTGCTGACTCCACACCTGGCCTGCCCCGCTCCCACCTTGGCTGTGAGGCAGCAGGCAGGGCTGTTAGCACACAGCAGGTCACGGGAGGGCCAGAGCATCCTCCTCGCTGTGAGGATGCTGAACACTTACCAGAGCAAGGTGCTGGGATGGAAAGAAAAAGAAAAACATGTATTTGCACCTCAGACCCTGTCATTGCACAGAATCAGCTGTATCAAGGTGTAGTCTGCATTCATGGTAAAAAATGATTTATACTGACGTGCAAATTTAACCAGATGAATCTTTGGATTATTTCCCCTACTTCTTGGTTTGTGCTATTTCCCTGAGGTGGAAAAATGCTCTTTGCCAGTAATTCATTATAAATGCCCCAGCCATTCCCATTAGCTACAGCAGGTCTCCACTGCACTGCTCAATATTAAAACATGCACAAACTTCTCTTCTGTCCAACTCACCAAAACCAATTTTTGAATCACTCTGAGAATTTAATCACATTTCAGTTCTCTTGGCTATAATCAACATGCACCCTTCACACAATATTTATTTTCAATACAGGTACCAGACTTACATCTGACAGTTTATTTTACATACAGAGGACAATGTTAGCTGAATGCTCTCTTAGGGTAAATTATATGTACAGCCCTGCACAGGTTATTATACCAAAGTGCTCCTTAAACCTCTGCTAACTCTGCACCAGATGACATCAGATGAGAAATGGCAAAACGAAGCCACGTACAGCAGCAACATTAAATAAAAAATATTGGACATGCCAGAAGAGGTAACAAAGCCAGCACAGACCCCTCTTTCCAACAGCCATCCTACAGGAGGCTGAGTGCCCTGAAGTGCCAGCAGGGAAGCTGGAAGGCTGTATGAGAGATGGACAGACTTGACCTTGTCATTCGTGGTCAGGGCAAGGGCGCCTGTCCTAGGAAGGGCTCCCTCAGCCTGGGAGAAGCTCTGAGGCTCTGCCAGTGACACTGGTGAACTAAATGTCTTGGTAAAACACAGGAACCCAGAAAGAAACAAGATGGGAAACGGAGCCTCTTTCCAAGCTGAGATGCACTGCTCCTGAGACTGGCCAGAACAGCAATGAGCAGCACATATTCAATTTTACTGTTTCTGACAACGTACCCAGGATAAATAAGCACAAAATCACCTATGTTGAAAAGTTCTATAGGAAATATATGCATTTCACTGACAATTATTGCATGATTTGAAAAATCGTCTAACATGATGGTTCATGGAAAACACACGACTGGAGGTTCACAGGCTGTATTTCGGGTTGTTTCAGCCTATGCAGAATCCAAGCAGAACACTCAATTCCCTTCACCTCCCTACACCTTCCCCTTCAGGAACTTCACTCAGCTGCTGCTCTGAATCGCTGAGAGCCTCCTCTGTCACAGCACCATCACTTTAATGAGAAGGGAATAGCCCCAGGAGTGCGTGTCTGACAAACATCCTTAAAATGGTTTTGCTCCTCTGTTCAAGACAGCAAAACAACATGCGGGATTCATAGGGTATGAAATGTGGAAAACGCAAGTGTGGCATATATGGTGGTCATCTGAAAGATGTGGTCACCCATAGAAAGAAAAATAAGATAAAATGAAAGCCACACTAAAATACAAAATTATTCATGATGTGGTTACGTAATTCAGCAGTGCCATAACACCATTTAAGTCATCTTGCAGCAGCATGACGCTGGTGTAAGGGGGATGAATCAAACACTGAGGTTTCATTTGGAAAGCATGCTCGAGCACCAGGAGCTGTGGCTTCAAATAGCTCCTAACAAGGTCCCTCCAAATAAAGTTTTGAGGGTGGATTCAGCTTGGGAGGTGCAGTCACACAACATCCATGGTCTGTGGGAGGAAACTGGCTGCAGGAAAGGAACCACTGCTGATGTGGTGTTCTGTGATATGGAGATGTGGTATGGTCGCCTGCCTCCCCTGCAGGCCAGGCTCTGGACATGCTGCTAGAACACATGTAGACAATTACATGTTTAGTTTACCAGTTTATCTTTTTTTTGCTTAACTGAATTACTGCCTTGTCCCCGAGGAGCTTTTACCATTACATCACAGATCTCACTTTTGCTCTGACTGACAGATGCTGCAAATTCTCTATAAACTCTGGCAGCTAACCACAGATATCTGCTCTCTGCAGATCTATTACACATCACTGATCCCCCCATGGAGAAAATTCACCTCATTCTTGAGTACAGTCACTGGGTTGCAGCAAAGCCCACTGCAGGCCACCTCTGGTAACTGGGTCCCCCTCTGCACAGACACAAGAATCACAACAGAACCATAACCAAGTGATTGTGGTACGGACCACAGCATTCTCTCTCTCTCCTTATTAAATTGCATCATCAACACTAATTTAATTTCTCTCTGGAAATGGTGAAACTATCTGCTATAGTTATCTACAGTTGAAGTGCCTTTCTATTTTCCCTGTTCTGCTGCTTCAGGAACTTGACAGTGTTTTGTGGGGCTTTTGCACTTGATCAATCCCATGTTGCCATCTGTCTGCTCCTGACAAATCTCATTCAGGAACACATCCCTGTAGGGGCTTTGAAACCCTCAGGATGTGTAGATGGATGTCACTTACTTGAGCTGATCTGTTCCCCAGACTCTCTGGTGGCTTTCCTTGAGCAGGTGAGTGTTCACCTGGTATATATCAGCTGAGCTCTCCTGGGACTCATTTATATCAGCCAAGAATACAGCCCAAAATACAGAGTTCATTTCCCATGCATCAGACTGTCAGACTGCATCCATTGCTGGAAGGACCATTACCGGCAAAAGAAATGCTAGAAACACTTAAAAAATAGTGCTGGACCTGAATTTCTGGCAGCCTGAAGCAGGGGCAGATGCTCCTCACCAGCCCTTGGCCCTTCCCTGGGCTCATTAATAGGGACATGAGCAGGTTTTTCCCTCTGAGAGTTGCTTGTGATTATTGCAAAGAACAGCACAACCAAACCAGAAGGTAGCAGGGGAAAAAAGGGATTATAGAGAACTTGGATGACAACTTCTTTTAGAAAAGTAGGTAAAAATTAAATGGACACCTATCTTCGTGAAGAGTACTGAAGAGTACAAATTTGGGAAACTGCATAGCAAAAGTCTGTTTAAGGTCTTGCCAAGCCAATCAAGTTCAAGAAGAACAAAAGAATAAATGTAAGAAAATATAACTGTCTAATAAAGAAACAAAAATGACCATTGTTAGTAAGAGGGAAATAGATGTCACTAGTTAATTTTGCAATGACATAAACCATGAAATTCAAAGATATTAAAGGATTCAAGGAAGACACTATTCATGGTAACATAACCATATGAAGAACTACCCATAACCAATGCAAAGGATAAAAATTATGATCAAAGTGAATCTCGGAGCTCTGCCTAAGCTGCCTAGATGTCCATCAAGCTAAAAGCTGGACTTAACCTAAATCAGGGTTACATTCTGCCCCCTCTCCTCACATAAGGGCTACTGGAAGTGGCAGTCCCTCCCGTAGGTGGTCCCTGTGACTGCTCTGTCTCAGGATAATCAGTCACTGCTCCTTTATAGGGTGAATCCTCACCCTTCTCCCTTGCCCCTGCAAAGGCAGCAGTAATTCCTGCAGAACTGATTTCTCAGGTGTGCTGAAAGCCGCGCTCTGCGGGCACGGCGCTGGCACTGGGCTCTGTGCCCCAACCTCCATCCCCTGAGCCACGGCTCCAGGGGACACTGCCCGGCCAGGGACCAGGGACGGAGCTGCAGCAGCCAGCACGGCACAGCACAGGGCACAGTGTGGCACAGCGTGGCACACGGTGGCACATGGCACAGGGTGGCACAGCGTGGCACAGAGTCCATGGCACATGGCACACAGTGCATGGCCCAGGGTGGCCCAGGGTGGCCCAGGGTGGCCCAGGGCACACAGGGTGGTGCTCTCTGGCAGCCAGGACGGGCGGCAGGTGCCGCTGTGAGGAGCGCAGGGCGCGGGTGAAGCTGGCCTGCAGTGCCCGTGTGAGCGCCCAGTGCACGCAGCGCTGTGACCACATGGGATGGGGGCCTGGGCCCGCTCTGGCTGGGTGGGCACGGCCCCGCAGGGCTGGGGTGACCCTCCCCAAGCCGAGGGCGGGCGTGGCTGGCCCCGCTCCCTGCAGGGCTCCTCTGCCCGCAGCGCTGTCGGCGCCGACCCGCTCCCGCCCGGCTGGTACAACAGGGAAAGGTATGCAAAGCTGCCCCTGCTCCCAGCTGCCAGGACTGCAAAACAAGTGAGAGATTTGAATAAGTTTGCTTCATTTTTATCAGGATTAAGGGAATCGTTTATAGAAGAGAATCATTTGTAGTAGACAACAGAATACATTCTTCTCTATTTTCATCCTTGGGAAAAATCTATTGAAACTGTACAATTAAAACTCCTGAACTTAGTTCAACTAAATGTTTCTAATTGAAAAATGGTCTATTTTAATTTTTTTTTAAATAAAAACATTGTTTGCTCTTGTGAGAAATGTCACTGAAAATTATTAACTGACATTCTTCATCAAAACTACTAATAAAACTGTTTATTACTCACTCACCTACTTGAAGCCATAAAATTTCTATTTGAAAATCCTGACCAAACAAAAAAAAAATTACTTGCTCTATTTCCTTTTAATTACAGTATTAAAGATTCTATAGGAAGACAAAAATCATGTTCAGGTATGTGTGTGACACACAAAGCTCTCCCTTCCCCTCAGTACCCCACTGCAGCCAGCCCAGTCATGGACCAACAGAGAGGGTCCTTTCTGTTTGGGGTTTTGGTTGTGGGGTTTTTTTTTTGTATTTCACACTTTGGGATTATTCACAGGCACCACAGTTTGATTCCACACGCCCATATGTGTTCCTAATGGAAAAGATGAATAAACTGGAACCAGACCATCACCACCAGACCGACTCTGCTGTCAAACCTCACACTTATAGGTTATAAGCAGATCCATTGCAACAGTAAATTATTCATTTACTAACTTCTTACCACAATTCCACTGAGAATAGAATTTAAAATGTTTACTTACTGATGTATATAGGTATCCTTCACTGTTCATTGCCAGATATAATTTTGTTTGAACCCCCTGAATCGCCACCACTCGTAAACCCACAGGTATGAGGTTAAACAAAGCTAGGAGAGAAAGGAGATGGAGAGCAAAATTAATCATTTAGAGTATGCAGATTGGACAGAAAATTAAACCATAATTACCAGAACCAAAGAAAAAATGTCTATTGATGTATCTATTAATTTCTGAGGGCACTACAGAGCAATAGTTCTACCACCATGTTCTTTTACAGCAATTTCCACCAACAGCAAAGAAATTATCTGAGGGTATCAGTGCATCTCCCTCCTTCTGAAGAAGGTGAACTGCTGACAGCTGGAAGAATTCACCTGCCTCGGCAGAATCCAGGCTCTGCGGAGCAGAACTGAACACAATTTGGGTTTTGTTAGGATTGGGTTTTTTGCCATTAAGTGCAAAAAGGAAATAAAAAAGGAATCCAGAAGCAAACAAACAAACAAAATTTTCAAGACAATCAAAACTTTTTTTCAAAGTCAGTAAACATTTTGACCAAAAGGAAGGAAGAAGATGAAATTCAGAAAAGTTAAAAACCATCATTAGCATCTCTAAATGTTTCCACTCATAACTCATTGGGGTTTAATTTTTCCTCTGTTTTAGAGGAGAATGGGTTTGAAAAAACAGAGTTAAATAATTTCAAAATTAAATGAAATGGCAGCATATTCTTTAGATCAACCCCTGAATCTGTGCTTTCAAAATTGAGCTGCTTTGAATGTTCTGCTGGCGTTTCTGCTCATACACATGCTAATAGTGGCAGTATTTATAAGCATAGAAACACCTCCTCAAAAAATGAAGATTCCGGTTTGCAAAGTGGCAAATTAAAAAAAAAAAAAAAAAAAAAAAAAAAAAAAAAAAAAAAAAAAAAAAAAAATAAAAAAAAAAAAAAAGATCCTACACAGACTGGATTCAGGGAA